>JALJVW010001283.1:310000-787500 GCA_024865655.1 Emberiza elegans | reverse complement strand
ATGAGGGAGGGCGTACAAAACCCTGCAGGTTTATCAGTGTGGAAATGAAAGTTGGTATAATGTTTATCCATAGCCCTTGTCTCCATGCTGACAAAGGAAATGGATTTCAGTTTTCAAATCCTTTAAGAACAGAGCCTTAGCTTTGCCGACATCTGGCATTGTCCCTCTTAAATATAATCTTGATACTGTTTTTTCAGTGTCAAGCACAGGTGCTGCGACTGACAATAATATATTCTCTCACGCGTAATATTGTTTACACTTGAAGGTGTTATTTTGCTAATTGTTCAGACTAGATGATCTGTTATATTACAGGTACAGAGGAATGCCAAGGAGCTGTACTTCTTTCACCTCTGAGAGAGGAGAAATGAGTGTACACTGAGGAATTCACATTATAGCTTGCCTCGACACAAATGTGCACAATACACAGTAAGGGAACCTTCTCTATTCCTTTTAGGCCTATCACATCTGCCTCTAGGAAAAGCTCTGTGGAGAAAAGAGAAATATACAAGACGGGGTGGACGTATCAGAAGACCTCTTTTGTACAAGCCAGTTGCAGTAAAACAGCTCTTTTACCCAAATTGTGCCAAGAAACAGTACCTTTGCAAACATAGTTTTCCGTCCAATATGTGTTTCATGTTCCTTTCAGTTAATTTACTGTCATTTTCTCCATATGAAATAGTGAACAGCATGTTTGCTTTTGAATCATATGGTTCAGCCATCTACAGCTTCCACCCTGAGAAAAAGAGAATTGGCTCATATTGCAATGCCCATGGAATAGTTCAAACAGTTAAATGGATGCAAAGCAGGCGTTGTGTCAAAATCTTTTTTTTGACGCAGATGGACTGCGAAGCCACGGCCTCAGACGTGTCAGAAGTTCAGACTGGATGCTTTGGTCAACAGGAGCTCAATATAGATACATCTTTCCCTGGAGGCTCCTAAAGTGTTGGGTGATGGAAGAGGGTGGTCTGAGGGAGTATGGACAGAGGGCTCCTGCAAATCAAGCACAAATTCTGGTAAATACATAACTGTCACCAGAATGGCACAGGATTTTGTAAGAGGCTGAGTACAGTAGTGGTATGGAAGTGGGTTAACTGCACCAAATGTCCTGCAGACATGCACATACAGCTGCAGCGGAATGCACTTGATGGTTCAAGCCTAATATCCATGGTGTTTGTCCATGTGTCTGAGGTCCCTTACAGTTTGCTGGGGTGATCAGGTCACACCCACAGTTTTCACTGAACATTTGGACATTTCCCCACCATAGGCTCAGAGACTTGCCATGTTATTTTTATGATCTGAAGCAGACATCAGGACCTTTAGCCCAAACCCTGCCTGCACACCTGTGTCCTCCTCTTGTATGGAAGAGAAGGTGGGCAGAGTCATGCATGCAGCACCTGGAAATTCAAAAAGTGAATCTGCATTCACACTCCCCAGCGCTCTTCACTTGGTGTCTCTCTGTGCCAGTGTGTCCTGTTCCTAGTCTATTCCCTCTACAACAAGAGGGAATTAACAAAACCAAGGAACACTTTCATTCCATCTGAAACATGACAAACGATCACCAGCCAGCAAATGCTGGATCACTGTTTACATCAAACTATTACTGTTGTGATGCCTCTCAAAATCTGCAGTTGCTGAAAACTTTGTCAGCTCCAGATAATTCATAGAAACTTTTTTCAGGAAGATTTATTCTAGAAATCCTTTATTTTAAGAGGTACATGCTATATAAGCACCTGTTTTATAGGTGGCTATTTTACTGAAGGCATGCCAAGTATATGTAGAATGGCCAAATTTAGCTGTGCTAAAAGATCCAGTTGCTGAGCATTAGCCATCATTTTAGGGATGCAAATAATTTAGAACATGGTGATACTTGTATGCTGTAAATTTAGGAAGTAAAAGATTCAGGTCATGAAGTAAAAGAATCAGGCAAAATCTGGAAAAAAAGCAGAAGGTGATAATAAGTTATATAAAATCTGGACAATATTGGAAAATAATATATTTTCAGACTTACGGATGCAGTATATCCAGTTACGGTGTGGGTAGAATTCACACTCAGCCTAAAAATCAAAGTTAATAAGATTTTTCAATTTGTTACTGGATTATTAAAAACCCCAGCAAATAATACCAAAACCCCCCAAATTTGAAAATAGAAAACTGCATACAAATATTTACAAATATATTAACATTGTAGCTACATTATTAGGGGTAGCAAAAATGCCCTTTAAAAGCTCTATGTAAGAAAAAAAACCAACTAATTATTTAGTTGTTATTTAAACAATTAGTTGTTTATTTTGGTTTGAATTAAACTAATTTATTTAACTAAAAAATAACAATTAATTTAAATTTTTTCTGCACAGTAAACATCCATCTACCCATTTATTGAAATAGATTTATATTTTGAAACTAGACATTTTGCAATAATTTGCTTATATGAGCAAATCTTCATCTATATTTTAGATAGAATTTATGACTTTGATAAACCAACATTTATTCTATGCATGGTTTTAGAAGAAGTCAGGCTAGATTCTATACTGAATTACAACCTGGAAAATCCTCATAGAATGATTTCATTATTCAGGTTTTAAGTCAACATAGAACTTGTTTGACTGTATTTAATTCAAGACATTAATGGAGCCCAAAGAGATGTTTTCATTTGTACAGACTTAACATCAATTACATTTTTAGGGGAGGGCATCCAAAGATTAAATCAGAATTGAAGTCAGGAATTTGAAAATGTTGTAACATTGACATCACAATTAGAGATTGTATTCATGCATTAGAAGAAGAAAACTAATGTTGATGAATATACCAAGCTCATATAAAAAAATCTTTTCATTCCTTAAAGATGACCTGGAAGAGCAGTTATCTAAAATCATTAAAAAATATCAGGCAGGCTATAATAACTAAAAATTGATCATTTCAGTCCTTTTTTTGGTTACATAGATCTAGCACCTGTCATTATATTATATTGAAATTTCATTAAGTAGTTCTACTGTCATATCTTGCAATGATTAAACAAATAATTCATTTAACACCAGAGAGCTCAAACAAATGTGACTTTTTGTCAACGTAACCTTTGTAGTTATAGTCACCCGGGTATTTTTTGATCTTAGGATACAGAAATCCTGATTTGGAAATTTTATTCTATCCAATATCTCAAAAGTACATCAAACTAATTTTCAATATACCAATTTGTTTATGTATATGGTGCTTCAACATAGAGTAGTAATAAAAAAATTTAAAACCTTTATCAGCTGGGGTTTTCCTTAATGAAAAAATGACTAGAATTTGGACTAAATAGGTTCTGTTCACCTGAGATTAGGAACTTAATTTATGAACTAAATTTCAATATGTCAAAGCTTTTATCTAAGAATATAAATAAAAACCTTGTATGATTTTCAAAATTTGGTACTTTTTGTCCTTTAAAGCAAAGCACACCAGATTTTATAAAAAAATCTTTCTGCCTTTGACAGTCTTTAAGTAACCTGAAATAGCAAGCCCCAATATTCTTGCTTAATTAAAGGATTCTAAACAAAAACAAAAACAAACAAACAAACAAAAAAAAACCAAAAGCAAGCGCAAGAAAAATTAGTTTACATTTTAGAGAAAAAGTAAGAAAAAAAATGGTGAAAAACAAGAAGTTTGAAGATCTGTCTGTAATTATGATCGTACCTATAAAAATGAAATATTAAAAACAATTACTTCACTACCTGACTGACCAGGCTCTTTGTCCAAGGCTGCCTTTTCCTTAATCTTCTGATTGCATTCACACCAATATTTGCAATATCCTCTGCTAAGTGGGAAAAATATTATCACATCTTGGAGAGGAAATACAGAACCTTTGCACACAAATTCTGGCAGGTTAAAATATTTCTCAGTTCATCTTTTGGTTTTGATTATGGTCCTTAAAATTTGCTTCCAGCTTTCTGGTACCATTTTTGTTTCTATAATCAACTGCAGACTTGAAAGCAAGGAAAGCTTGGTTTTGTCACATTTTTGGCTCCAGTGCTGCAAACATCTCTGTGCAGGTGAACCCACCCTGTTGAAATCACTGGGTCGATGTAATGTTATTTTATTCATTCTGCTTTACTTTTCTTCCTTTTTTATCCTTGTGTGGTCGTTCTCTTCCTCAGAGAGACGGCTGTCACTGACGAAAATGGTGACAGATGAGCAGCTGTACCTATGCCATGAGATGAAAAGAAGCTTGTGGGGAAAATTGGCCAGATTACATCAAACTGAGCTTGTCAGAGATGATAATCACCAGCTTCAGTGTTCACACCTCACTCCTGTGAAAATCTACTCACTAAAGAATGTAGCTGCCCCAGCTGTTTTAGGAACTAGAGGGTACTAAAACCAAGGCCTCTTGTGATGCAGATTACCTTCTCTGCAGCACAGTCAGAAGAAGTGGAGAATCTACCAATTCCCACTGCCACAATTCACAGTCCCTTGTAGTAGTGAGAAATGCACATAAACTGTCAGGCTGGGTGAACACAGCTTGTGTAACTATCCCTTTCCCCCATAGCTACCAAGATGAGATGACTTTGACCAGAGGAGCATGGAGTTACACCCTTGTGCACCTGGTAGAGTTTGTTAGTGGTTGCCTAGCAAATCCAAGGCATATACATGGAAAGCCAGGAAGATGGATTACTGTAGTCATGGATTTTAGTTACAATTAATATCCAAAGACAGCTACTAGCTTCATAATACTTTTAGGCCTCAACTTAAACTACCTGTGAAAATGCAACAGTAGATGTCTCAAGCCCATCTGAGACTCTTGTTTATACTCCTAACTTATTTACATATATTTTTACCCTTAATAAAATTTAGACAAGCACAACTTCAGATATATATAATTCCTAAACTTTTATTTTACCAGGAGAAGAGTTTGTATTTGTGAATCCTGTGACTAAACAAGAAGTCAGAAAATTCAACGCAAGTTGCTGCTCTGATTTAATTTAAGAAGATTAAAAGTTATTTTAGGAATTACAACATCTTTCTTTTTTGGTTAGAAGGAATCCACTCCTACCAGAGATAATGCAAATCCAATGGAACCTGGGAAAAAAAGTACATATGCTGAAATCATCAGGGTTCATTTCTAATCCCTGGATGTTTCAGGCAGTTATAAAAGCAGTATCTCCATGCAGTAGGATGAGCTGAAGAACAGCAATTATGTTTTGTGGATTTTAAAGCAGTTTGACACTACATGAATCCAGGTTTTCCATGATGTCTGTCCTTTGGGTGCCCAGTTAGAAAGCTAACACTGTTCCTTTGTAGCAAAGGTGGCCAGCAGCACACTGGGCGGCTTTAAGAAAGGCCAGTTGCTAGCAGGCCAAGAGAAATGATCCTTCCCCACTGCTCCCCACTGGTGTGGTGGCCTCAAGAGTGCTGAATCCAGTGCTGGATTTCCCAGAGTGATGGAGATTTCACTGAAGGTGAAATCCAGCAAAGAGCCTCAGTGATTATTAATGGACTGGAGAACCTTCTCTAAAAGAAAGGTCTGAGAAAGCTGGGACTTGTTCAGTTTAGAGGAGAGCAAGCCCAGGGCAGATTGCATCATGATTTACAAATCCCTGAAGGAAGGGTGTAGGGATAGTGGAGCCAAACTTTTTCCAGAGGTGTCCATTGGGCAAGGGGAAAAGATAGTGGTCAAATATCGAAACAAGAGATTCCAAATGAATCACAGGAAAGATTCTTTGATGAGAGGAGTGAGTGAGAATTGCCATAGGTTGCCGAGAAGTTGTGGAGTCACCAAGTGCGTAAAACTTAAAAAATGTTGGCTCACAGTCATGAGTAAGTAGCTGGGCAAGCAGCTGTAAGCAGTCCTGATTCTGCAATGATTTTGCATCAGAATGTCTCCACAGGTTCCCAACAGCATTAAGTGTTCTGTCATCTCTGGGAGTTTCCCACCACAGACACTTCTTCCCACCACCAGGCCCTTCTGCTCAGGCCACCAGCCTATGATCAGAGGAGCCGACAAGCTTGTGCTTAAACCCAACCTTACCACAAGGCACAGCCGTGCTATGGCAGCCAGAGTCCTGCAAAGCGGGATTTTCCTCCCCTGGGGGTGGTTGTCATCCTCAGTGAGAGCTGGGACTAGGCAGGAGACAGAAAGAGAAGCCCACTGTAGCAGCAGTGGCAGCGCTTGTGGAAGTAGGGGTGGGGCCAGCGTTGCATGTGCGGCTTTTGCTTTCCTTCTTAAACTGCACACTACAAGTTTTCTCACCATGAACCCTTCAGTCCTCTCCAAGCAGTGGCCGAGCAGCAGTGTGGCATGGAGTTCCTGGCCAGGGGTTAAAGCATGACACGGCTCTACCACGGGTGTGGAAGGACTGCAAACCCTGCACAGCCACAGGGCACGCTCAGAGAGAAGGGGGTACCCTGTACCATAGCTGCCTCCACCCTCACGCTGTGCTCAGGGCTCCCGAGGGCACACCCACTGTGTGCACACCTGAGCCAGACCCCGGGCTTGGGTTTGAGTCTTGGCTTTGAGGAGATCAGCAGCTGTGGGTGCTGAGCTAAGGCCACCCCTTCCATGCTCCTCTCCCCACTGCCCTGCTGTAGGGTGCTGGGGATCCCACACAGTGACTGCTCCAGGGCCACAGGCCCTGCTGAACACTCCTGGTGAGCTCCTCTGACTCTGACTCCTCTGACTCCACTTCCTCCTTCACACTTTTTGTGATTCTCTGATTCCATATTTGGGAGGGAATAGATGTCCTCTCATCTTTTGATGTGTTCTTCTTTAGAATTATGATCAATTTCTAATCAGAAGCTCTTATCAGAGATTTCAACTTTTCAGAGATCTACTGCAAATACCACACTTTTGTGACTAGTCTGGCAAATTCCTGAAGTTTATGTCCCAGGCATTCAGAGACCAAGTAGGAATGTTGCCCTTTGAAACTCACTATTTCTGAATAAAAGCAGGACTTATGGGGCCTGCAATGATGAGTGGCTACCTTGGCCACAATGATGAAAAAATTGTTGATTTTAAACTTTCCAGTGTATGAGAAAAAGAAGTAATCAGAGTGGTTATCCTGGATTTCAAGAGGACAAGCTTCAAGCTACTTCACAGTGTCCCAATGGAATCTGTCTCTGAGGGCTTATAGGTCCATAAGTGCCTGTCAGTTGTGAAGAAGCACATTTTAAAAGCACAGGATCCAGCAATTCCACTGTGTCCAATGTCAGGCTGAACAAAGAACTCAGGTTGAAACTCAAGAGGGAAAGGAAATTATGTATGTGGAAGTAAGGTCAGGAAGGAAATTTTTGAATTTTTGATGGAAAGTTACAAGCTGTGGTTCAAATGTTCAGGGAGAAGACATGAAAGGCCAAAGTTCAATTAAAACTTGAGATTTGCCAGCATTGTGTTAGACATCAAGAAAATCATTAAAGGAGGTCTAAGGAAAAGATTGGGAGGGTATTTGCTGAAGACGATCACCTGGCAAATCAGGATGAAGAAAAAGTGAAGCCATTCAGTGATTTTTTTTCCCCTCAGACTTTAATAACACACACAGACCTTGGGCTGATCCTCAAAGTTGAAGGAACAGTCTGTCTCAGTATCATCATCATTATGGGATCAGGAGAAACTCTGGAGTGCTTACTCTACTCCTCCTTCACTGATCTTGGTATCTGCAGGACTCTTTCTCTCACATGCTCTCACTTCTTTCTTATGACTGGTCTTGTACAGCAGTTTTCAGCCTTTCTTGAGTATGTTGTCTCATAGGCAAACCAACATTGTCACTTGGTTCTTTGGCCAGCAGCATGTCTGTCTTGGAGCTGGCTCTGTCAGATACGGTGGCAGTTTCCAGCATCTTCTCACAGAAGCCACCCCTGCAGCCCTTTTGCTACCAAACCTGGCCTCTCAAACCCAACACATTAAATGCTTCAGGAGAGAAGGCATCACTCCTGCTCTCCCAGCACCCACCTCCAGACACCAGGGCCGAGAATATCCAAGCTCTTTGAGCAGTGGCCAGGCTAACATGTTTGACCACCACTGGAGAAAAACTGTTTAGGTACCATAAAAACACCAGCATTTATTTGCTTGAGTGCTAATGATAGACATAACTGTGTTTATTGCCCAGATAGATGTTAGATATTACAGACATTTTCCCTAGGTCTCTTTCCAGTAATACTCATATGAGTTGGAAGTTTACAACAGTTTGGAGCCAAAGCTCAGCTGATTACATATGGCTTTTTTAGAGAAGAGATGTGATTACAACACCTAGCTGACCTTGTCTGTTTAGGAATCCTGTGATAGGTTTTTAAATACACAGTTTCAGAGGGGTGAAAGAATTAAAGAACTCAGACAAAGCAATTGTGTGATCATGATGGATGCCCTAGTGGAATGACTTTGAAAGTGTAAACTCTTGAACTGAGCCTAGAAATTCTTTTAACTGTGGTTTGTGTAAACATTTCACATCTTGCACCATAGCAAACCTGTGCCCCTAGTATGTTAAGATTAAGTTACAGTGCTTGGAAGTATGCAGAAATTGTTTAATGCATAACCTTATAACATGGTTTTTACTCCTTTTTTAGCAGAACATTTATATTTTATCTGAAGAAAGAGTAATATCCTGTTGTAGCAACATTAAAGGCTTGTTAGAAACTTCAATAAAGCAAATACAGTCCTGGCAAAAGTTTATATTGAAATATGGCATTTAATTGGCTCAGTCTCTTGATAGCAGCAGCAAAGTTATTATTATGTTCTTGACCACCATTTATATGTGGTGCTATATCAATCACTGCCCTCCAGCTTGCTGTTCTTCCACTGAAGCAAGTCAATTGTATGCTAAATGAGGAAGAGGAGAGAGAAGACAGGAGTGGCAGGGTCAGAACTGAATGGTTTTCTGGTTCACACCTGAGACTGAAAGGCAGGTGATCTGGGTCAAGAATTTCAACAAAAGGATATTCCAGATTTAGGCATCTTAAATCCATCCAAGCCCTAATATTTCCTGTTGATTTGCTCTAGGCTGTAGGAAGTGCCCTGCCAATAGAAAACACCAGACACAGAGAATTGGGTGGAATTTGGGATTTATGAATTGGAGCCAATGCCTATATACAGTCATAGAAACACAATTATGTTGCCATTTTGCCATTTCAAAAACACTTCAAAGACCCCACACAGTCATAGGAACCCAATTTTAAGTACATTGCCTAGTTGGCTTTCATTTCTTTTTTTAACAGATCTTTTGGGTTGCTGCAGTGAGAACTATACCACACACAATTATGCTGAAAATTCACAGCTTTTGAAAAAGAGTACAATAAAAACAACAAAAAATCAAGCATACAGCTTGGTTTGCTCTGTAGTAACCTCAGAGGAAAAGTTCATGATGGATAAAGGATGCTTGTCAGTTTAAATTTTTCACTGATTTTTGTCCTCTGGAGATGTGTTTTACCAAGGGAACAAAATGGTCCTCTCCAGGCAAAGAGATTTTCTGTGGAGCCTTGAATTTAATGAATCAAGAGGAGCCACATTTCCTGGAAAATGCTAAATATGTAGGACATGAAGAAAGGAATTGAGCATATTTATAACAGCATACTCCTACTTTCAACAGCAATTGAAAACTATAAAATGGCCAGAAATACTTTGCTTTTAATAACGATCTCCTGTTGTCTTATTTCCATTCTGCACAAAACACCAGTTCTGATTTAGAATTGCTTGATCATTCCAGAAACACATCTATGTTCTTTAGTACTACCCGGAACCAACACAGCATGTTTGTCTTTCATGAAGGGTCTGATCCAAATTTCATTGATAAGTTGAAAATCATCTGCTTACCTTCTAGCAACCTGTGCTGGACTTCAGGTTTCACCAAAATGCTTACCATATCTGCCAGTCCATCTGGAAATACATGAACAGATCACATTTAGGAGGATCTTATCTCTCTCAACTTTTAAATGAACATAGAGATTTAAATGAAGTAAGTGTACACATGGCACTTTGAACAATGATATATACTAGCAGAATATCTCAAGCACACTGTGATTCACATATGGGTTTCAGCTAGCAAAGGGAAGAGGCAGAAATAGAACCACATGCATTTAGTTCTGTCTGTCCACAACCCTGAATGGAGGATAACTGCAGGAGCCTTAACTTAGCTTGTACATCTTGTCTTGGTTCTAATTTAAGCACAAATATTTCTGACGCCATCTGTGTTCAGGATTAGAAGTAGACAATGTACTAAATTGGAAGTTTTTAAATCCTGGAGGAGCAATGCGCCTTCCGTTCATGCTATCCCAATCTTCTGTGCCTTGCTCCCACCTAGGGGGTGATGGACTTTTGTTCATTTACATTGTCAGTCTAAACACACCATGACTACTCAGAACAGTGAAATTTTGCTCCATGGGCCACCCAAATGGTGACTTTGGGCCACCCAGGCTCTTGCAAGTTACTGAGATCCTAGAACTCCACCATAGAGCTGGACCATTGGGAGAATTATAGCTGTGCTATATATGCCCTCGACAAGGATGGCTTTGGGACTCCAACTAATGGGACAGCATCCCCATTATTTATGTATATCATTAACCCCTGTTTCATGAAAACATGAGTTTTTTGCCAATCACAATTATACTAATTAAGAAGCATATATCAAGATAATTATTACACTGATTTAGTGTATGATATCCTGTCTTTGCTCTCATATCCAAGAATCAAAAGGAGCTGACTGAAAATTAAAAATATACTCTGAAAACCTCACTATGCCAGTTGTAGCTGGGCCAAGCAATGACTAATAAGGACAGCATTTGCAAGGATTCTGAGTGCATGAATGCCACAGAAAGATAGCTGAGTTATGTTGGGTGGTCCAAAGAGATATTAGCAACAAAAGAGTAAGGAGGTAAAACAAAAAAATTCAGTTAGAACCAATTGTCCTGTTTTTAAAATGAGCAAAGTCTTTGCTTCTCCAAAGACTGGAGAATGAAGTTTGAAATGGATGGATACAAACATGACTTGAAATTAAGATTTATGAGGGAGCAAACCTAGGGCTTTTTGTTTCTCTCCCTGCTCCCACATTTAAGTGGGACATTTAGTACATTCTTCCCATAAGCAGGTATTAGGAAAGGTGAGACACCAGAGATGAGCTGCTGACAGATATGTGGTACTGACATTCATTGGGCTTCCCACTCAGAATTAGGTCAAAGACATTAAATAGTGGGGGAAAAAATGGCCCCACTGAACTTTAGGTCTGGTTTCTGTCCTTATTTCAGATATTCTAAAAGGTTTTTATATAACTTTAATAAGGTGCAAAACCTGAGATGAAAGGCAAAAATTTTTGTTGTCCAGGATTTTCAAAATAACATAATGATTTGGAATAATTCAATTTCTGGGTAGAAAAACTCAGTGAATCTGATTTATAATTATTTGGGAGACTAATTTCAAATGAAACAGATTTTTAAATTGTTTCTAGCTATATACCAATGCAAGACAACAGATGTGAAGTCAACAATTTATATCTACAAAGAACGAGAATCTGATGTAAATAAGATTTGGACACATCTTGTACTGTCATAGTTGCGAATTTCATTCCATTGATATTTGGGTACTTAAAAGAAAAATGTTCAATAGAAACAGGAATTCTTGTCACAATATTCAATCAAAATTAGACATTAGTGCCATTTCTAGACCTGGTACTCAAATTTAAATATAGAAATGCTAAAGATGTAAGGGAAGAAAAACCAATGTTAAAGAAACTTGAAAACAGTCATTATGATATTTAGTATATCTAGATGATCAAACATATAGTTAAGGGATTATCTGAACTTTGAGTATACGTTCTTGCACATCTGTTTCCAGAAGGTTGAGTTGTTCATTCTGGCTGAAAAAAACTCATAGTCAGATCAGTAGGATACTGAGTAAGATTTTAATTTAACCAGAATATGAAAGACAGCAGAATAATTTAAGTTGGAATAAAAGGAGAGGAGATGAAGTCACCAGTTCATGGAGTTTTTATTATTATATAAATCTTTCTTAAGCATGCTTATATTAATTTTTGTGAGAAGTTTGGTGGCTCTGGATTGTAAGCAGTTGGTCTGCACAGTCATATTTGAGCTTGGATACACTAAACCCCACACTTTAACCCTTGTTTCATGAAGGAGCCTGGAAACTATAAATTGGTGAAGTCTCAGCCTTCAAGGTGTCATTCATTGGCCGGTAAAATTAAAGTAGATGTATTTTCTCTGGTGTTTTTAAAAGTGATTACATTACGAGTGATTACATTATAAGCTTCTTCTGTCTTCTTTAGCACTTACTTGCTAAATTACTTGCTAGTCTCAGGCAATGCAAAAAAGTCTTTTCCTGGGACACCTGGTCAACACCTTCTGCTCACACATTCAAAATTAGATTACTAGTTTTACAACTATGAAGGAATTAATTTCCAGGCAAGACTTTCTGCCTTCCTCTGTAGGCTAAGCATGCTTAGCCACGCTAAGCATGCATTGCTTGCTGATTTTTCTGTTCCACACCTAATCAGATTTTGGGGGCACTGGGAGAATTTGTACAATGTCTGGTGCTATATCTCCCTGGCATGAATAGTTTAATGGGTAGCAGGATACAGTGCTATTAGTGAGTGTGCAAAAGAGTCATTCATTGGCTCCTGGAGAGAGGAATCTCCAAGAACTGATGTTCTGCATCCCATGGCTGTTTAACAGCAAGGGAAAAAATTTCTGTGTAATAATCAGAAATTTAGTACATCATATAGAGATATGTATTTCTAGGTCAGATCTGCTGATAATAGGCCAAAATTGTTTTGTTCAGATTCAGAAGCTTAGAAGTTTTTCCTATAATCTGCATTCATCCATATATTCAAACAAAATGCCCAGTGTATTTTTTGCACACATAGAACGACTTCAAATACAGACCAACATAAGCAAAGCAGGAGTTAGCTGCACTAGAGCATCACTCAGACTTTGAAGCCCAGGTGGAAACATGTTATATGAATGTACTTACATGTACAGGCATATGCTTTGCATACATGCAGATTTAAATACACTCTTTGGATTTTGGAGCCAGGCCATCATACGCTGCCTGGAGTATGAAGCCTCTCATTTGGAGTCCATCTGTGTAAAAATACTATCTCTAGTACCAGACAGTAGTAGTACTATCTCTGTTACTCAGACAGTAACAATCTATTTTATTTTTTTGTATAGTAAACCTCCACTTCAAAGGGCTAGAGTATTTTGGACATCTCTTCCTGCCTTATTTTCATAGATCCAAACCAAAAGAAAGCTTCTCCTTTCTCAGAGCAGTTCATTATATGTTAGGTGCACCAGTGATTTCTTACCTTCAGTCATTCATTTTCAGTACATCATTTTATAGATGTGCCCAGCAGCCACACAATTCTTAATGTACACTGCCAATCTTCCATGGCCAACTAGGCCATATTTGCTGAAACAATGAGAAGGATGATGAAAATTAAAGTGTCTCAACTGTTCGGAAAATACTGAAAAGCAAAGTTCAGCAAGAAGAAGTGTACACATTAGCTATAGATTGCCAGGGGCAAGCGGTTGACACAGCTTTGAAGCAGGAACACTGGGGAAGCTTGGTGTGCTGCACTAAGGGAGACATGAAACAAAGGATGGAGTGGCACAGAGGTTCTGTGGTCATGCTCTGTTGAAATCAATGCCCATATGACACAGAGAATGGAGCAACACAATGGGGTTGTGATCATGCTCTGTTGAAAACAATGTACCTAATGGGAACAAAGCCAAAGGAATGTGCCAGATGGTGAATGAAAGCTGAACTTTGCTTCATTAACTTGAAAATACATATTAATTTTCATGCTTCTACAAATACTAATGACTAAAGTCACTCAAAATCCACCTAAACATGAAAATACATCAACTGTAACTTACCTTTGCCCTCCTTGAAGAAAATAATATAAATTTAGCTTAGGGAAGGGAGGTCAAAAGAGACTCCATTGTAACTTCTGGTATCGTTTACAAGGTGTACCCGTCTTCTCCCTCCACAAGGACATTAATGGGGTAAGAACCTTGATATATGCATGCTAAATAATTACCTTAAGCTGGCTTTCATTGGACATTAGAACTTGTCTGTATATTGCCTCAAATTCATTTTTGTGATTCAGTATACTATCAACATCAATCTTTCAATCTATCACAGTTTACTATTTTCACTGCATTTGTTAATAAAATCTGTTATTCTGTAAACTATTTAGTACAAGTCCTTCATCAAGGACTCTAGCCACCACTGACAGTCAACAACTTGGCAAAACTGATAATATGCCAACTAAGAGTGGTGAAATCCAGGAAGTGGCCTCTGTTTCTAAACTGATATGCTGTTGGTGCACACCGCAGAGACACCCTCTGATACATGTGGCTGTTCAGTGGGGTTCCCATAACAGGACACAGACAGGCTGGTCAGGCACAAGGGTCTTCTGTGTCTTTGGGCATTGACAGCCTGATTGAATATATGTGGTTTAAGGAAACTACTCTTTCATGTGACAGTATCTGTAGTCAGTCGCTGTTGTTCCAGGGAAAACAAAAAAAATCCCTTCTTTATACCAGCAGACCTAACCTGTAGTGGCAAATAGAAATGATCTGAGTGAATAACTGCCCTAAGCACAATTTTGGAAAAATATGAGATGGTCACTCATGTTAAATAAGAGATTATTATTCCACACCTCTCCTTGCTTTGCATCAGATTTACCTCACATTGCACAGGCAACTGCGTAACTGTGCTCTCAGGAATCTCTTGCAGATGACTCAACAAGGTTTGTTTGTCTCCATCAAACTGAGTTTTGGGTCTCCATGGGCTTATGTCATGCAGAGATGTTTCAGATTCATAGCTCAGGGATGTTCAGCCTTTCCATGTCTTATTCTATTAATAACTCTTTTTTCTCTTTCTTCTGGTTTGATACTGTACAATCACAGAACTTGATCCAAAAAGGTGAAAAGAACATAACATCATTACTAAGCTTCAGGCACTTAGGCATTAAGTAATTCTGTGAAAGCCATAAGCAGCTGGGTCTTCTATTTTACTTAAACCCCTGTAAAATAAGTGTTAGATTCAGATTTGGAAGCTTTTGTTTACAGAGGTAAAAAATAACTGAATATCAGTTCCACTGGCTAAAGGATTCAAAATTATGAACATGTTCAGCATGTGAACTATGAGTCCACAAATTAGTATTTTTTGACAATATTGCAATTTCCTCTACTTTGACATGACAGATCTCTCTTTCTCTCCAGTGTCCAGAGCAGAGATCCTGGCAGCAGCTAATACCTTACTGTTTTATTCACTAGTTTTACCTGGCAGATGGGTCCCTGGTTTTAAGGCCTTCCATTGAAAGGGTGAGTGAGGGAGGGGAGCAATAGCATGGTTCTCCACTCCTACAGAAGGGTATGAATGTGTACTTCATTATGTTTGTTTGACACAACTATTTTAATCCAATTTTTTATGTAGAGTACTGTCATTTTACTTGGAGAAATTTAGGAATAGAATATCAAAACAGTATCCTCTATCAGACAGACTTTGTGATTTTTGAATTAAAAACAAAACCCTGAACCACACAACAGACCTATTTTCCATGCCTCACAATGACTGAAAGTAATTATATTTTTAGCCTCAACTTTCTTGTGTGGCCATATGAAGCTATTTGGGTTTAGTAACCTATGCAATAATTCAGCATGCTCAGTTTCTTTCAGCTCACTTGTACAGGTGTTTCGTCATAAATTACTCAGGACCTCAGGCTTGATATTGTAATGCCAAATATTTACCATACCCTTTAAGCAACCCTGTAGGCCAGGGAAAATCTTTAATCAACATTACTTGCATAAGCTCAACTTGTATAACTCATATAAGCTGAGTGTTTGCAGCCTGAAAGAATGCAGCCTGGCCAAAGACTACAGTAATAACAGGCCAGCTAGAAATAATGCCATTATTAGTAGAAAATCATGACATCTTGATTTTTTTTTCCCCAAAGAAAGTTAAATGACACAATGGAATGGACCATTCCAGACACATTTTTGAGTCATAACCCACAACATAAATGCGAAGAAGCTAGCAGAATCAAAAAGGAAAACTGATTTCTTAAAAGAGTAGCATCTGGACAGTCTTTTTCATTCCAGGTCCTGCTATCTGATCTTTGAAGAATTTCAGTGGTCCTTCTATTTGCTCTTTATCTCCTGTAATATATTTTTGCATTCCCTGTATTTTTTAATGTGGTCTTTTGAGTGAATAGTGTGGCAGTCAAAAGTCATACTTGATTGCACTTATTATTCTTGAGAATAGCTGAGAGCTGGATGATCCTTTGTTATTATGTTCAAGTAGTCATGTAAAAAAAACTCCAAAACTAGAATCAGTAAAATTGGCTTCTTCACATAAAACTCTCCATAATTACTTTTGCTTTCCATATCAGTTGGAATCTGTTTTGGGCAAGCTTCAAATACAGACATACTGGCAGTCAGCTCCACTTAGTAAACCCAAACTACCCACTACTAGTCTGAATCCTTCAGTGACAGAAACATAGCCAAACTGGGCCAGCTCAGAGACTGAGTCCCTAAACAGAATATCATTAAACACATCCATCTCAAACAACCTTGTCTGATGGCTCATAAAGCATAAACATACCCCCAACTTCTAGAAATTTATCATCAATTACAATTGCTCAGATTGTCTCACTGCAAAAACTTGGTAGGATTAGAAGGGGCATAATAAATGATGTTGTTATACAGCTATACAAAGTGACCTTAAACTACTGTGACACTTTTTCCAAGGAAGGGGTCTCAAGGCTTCTGTTTTGATTTTTCTAACCACATTTTTCATATGCTGAAGTCTTCCATTTATCTTAAAACTGCATTATTCCACACTGAGCTGCCAACAAAACAGATGATTTGATTTCATTTTAATAAGAAGATAAATACCCTTTAGAATAAATAGCCAATTAATAAATACTAGGATGCATGACTAGAGGCTCTTCAGTTATTTCTGAGATATAAACATATGTTCATTTCCAAAATAGTTGAAGATCGAGGCAAAACCACCAAGTGGATGATAATTCCATTCCCTGAAGATCTCTGGCTCCAGTTTTATAGAGAGAAAGACACAAAAATGTCCAAAATGGCTGCGGTGACATTTGCCCTGTGGATCAGTTTCAGTTTCATTAAAACAATAGAAAATTTTGGAGAAAGCATGTTTGTTCTGCCTCAATCCCTTTCCCCCCAATCTTTACAGTTATTTCATTGTTTCTATACCTGTGTTCTCTCCATCTAGTTGAATATCTAACCCTTTTTGCCATATAGTCCTTTTAAAAATTAATTAAATCTGGCAATAAAGTATAATCCATATAAAAATTGCTTATAAAATGTACTAAAATGACTGGTCCTGTTTTATAAGGCTGTTCATAGCACAGACACAGTCAAAGCAAAGCTCTATAAATATCACCTGCTTTGGGAAGTGTACAAGTATAGCCTTAATATTTAGAATGTCTGTATTCTTTAAATTGTCTGTTATTCAGCAATGCTTTAATAAGGTGATCTGTCTCTACCTTACAGAACCCTGCACATTCCATAACTCCTGGCATGTGGTCCAGGACTTTAGTGCTCTGAATTGGTTCTTTTCCAAAAGTAACGACATTGTTCTCAGATGTCAGACACCAGCCCACTTTACAGAAGATAAAAAAATAGGTGGCACCCTATATACAAAACATATCATTAAAATATAACAAAGGCACCACTGAAAATTGTTCCTCAAAAACCTCACTTGAGGTATGAAGTGGCAGGCATCAAGGAACGCTGAGTGTAGGGATATGTCTATAGGAGGCAACTCCCATGCCTCTGCAAAGACTCAATCTGTAAAATATAGTGACTGGCTAGATGCCTCCATTATTGTCAAGTTACCCAATCTAGATACCTATATCAGCAGGAATAATTAATTTCAAAAGGGCTTATGTTGTCTATTGTCTTTAGATAATTATGTAAAATGCTGTTAAGCACACTAATCTGGAAGACAGGGGGCTTGGGACTACCTGGCAGTAGCTTGAGTGCATTCAAACCCACATCCTGGAAAAATGCCTCAAGTGTAGAGCTGCATCATGAGCACAGCCTTGTCTCCAGCTATCTAAGTGACCTAGCACTAAAAAAACACACACAAATGCAAGGTTGACTTAATGAACACAAAAGAGAGCTATAGGGAGTGATCAGTCCTAAGCTCTGATCTTTTCTTAGCTCTGGAGTTTGTTTTTTATTTAAACCTGGATTCGGCTGTATAGAGTGAAATACATCAGCTAGCCAGCAGTAGTTCCCCCACTCCAAGGTACTATCAGAGAAAATGGTCTCCTTCCTCTGCAATTCCTGTACCTTTAGTCGCCATTATTTATCTAAACTACTTCCTGGCTCCATGACTATTGCACTCTTCTGGTAATTTAACCATTTGAACCCTCCAGACTGAGGTGGGTCCCCACACTTTTTGAACAAATACTGTAAATAAATAAGGACTCTTGCCCCTCTCCTTGTATTTTGAAGTGACTGTTGCTGCTGTGTCACTTTCTCAATGCCATGAAGCCAATCTTTGTTCTACTAAATGCCATTCATGGACTATTCCTCCCTTTTTTATTATGGTCAATTTAATAAAAACTGTCAGAGAAAACAGGACTACCAATTCCCACCAGGACCTAACCCCAACGAATTACAACAAGTGCTGGACACTTCACTTAGTAATTTCTAATGTATGTTCTTTCTGGCTTCCAAGATTCACAGCTATGGTAGAGCCGGCACAAATACAAGAGGACTCAACAGTGTATTTAGCAATTATTGTTTCATTGGCTTTGCATGAAATCTTAAAGGCTATTAGTAGTTTCCAAAAAATGCTTTGGAGATTAATAACTTCACAGTGTGCTACCATACCTCCTGGGCCACCCAGTTCTCCTTTATAGTCACCTTTCAATATATTCTCCAGTAGAGACAGAGGCATTTTACATCTGGAAGATGTGTCTGATCTCTTTATCCAAGGAAGCTTTAAAGTAACCCTCCTGACTAATCTCTCTCAGGCACTACAGACTGCTGATTTGTGAGGTGACTGTCTTTCATATATATCACATCCAGGCCAGATGTCTCAGCTATTGTAAACTTCATCATGACTTAATGGGATAGTTAAAAATTCTGTGCATTTAAAAAAATCCAGAGGTCATTAGCATCAAACATAAAGGAGAGAGTAAAATAAATTAGAAGTCATATCACAAGCTTTGATATGGAATGATACTCGTGAAAAACAAACTCCTTCACAAGGCAGAGTAAAATATCTTCAGATAACCTGGTAGGTTTTATCTTGAAAATAAGAGATCTTGCATAGAATTATGAACACAGAAGCAATATTAAAGCATTGGGATGATTTCTTTAAATTTTTCAGGGAAAGTGTTTTCTATTGAATTGATAGTTTCCATATGTAATAATGTGGAAGCAAAGCATAATTATGTGATACTCATAGCATGTAAGAGGATGATTACATTTGTGCTTATTCTTACTTTTTTAATGTTTCTTAAATTAGATGAGTAATAAAAGCTTATTTTATACAGAAATGAAACCTACAATGACATTTCTCTGGGGAAAATCTCTTTCTTTGCAGTATGAAAAGTTAGATGAAACAATATTTATTGACTATTTCAGTCAATCTGTTGCCAATTACTCCACACTTACTCTGTGTTTGAACCAAAATCTTTCTCTAACTCTAATAACAGCTAAAGATACTATTCCTTAGCCTCTAAATGCAGTGTTGATGCCAGAAAGTAAGCATCTAAAGTGTTCTACTGTAAACTCTGCAGTTAGCTCAGAGGCCACAGAAGACTTCCATTTAATCCATCCCTTAAACTGACTCTTCCTCATGCTCAAGCCAGTCTTTTTCTCAACATCCTGTTGGTGGAGGAGAGCTTTCCGAGTTGTTTTCATAGAGCTCCTTGGTTGTGCTGGAGATAGAGATCTGTATTTGGCTTGTAGGATCAGCTCTGTTTCTCTGTCCCACAAACATTCTTTAAGGCTTTTCCTTTGTTTGTTTGTTTTGTTGTTTTGGGTCTTTTTTATGGAAAAACAGTCACACCTCTTGCATAAGGAAACTTCCATAAATAACATTTACATTGAAACTTTGGGTCACACATGTAGCAGGATATTAAAATAACATTTTTGTAAATGAGATTTGGCTTCAATCAGTAAGTAGACCAGTAGGTTGCCAATAAAGATTGAAGTTTCTTTAGAGCTGTGTAATGTGGGTAAATGTCTTCCCTGCACTTGTGCTTGTCTTTTCTTCGCTTCAACCACCTTTCTTCCCTTCCAACCAGCCAGAAACCCCTGTGATGTTAATGTTCTTTAGTACTGCTTTTTGAGATGCCTGGAAAAAATGTTATCCTAACCGTTATGTGCTAATACACCTCACTACATCAACTATGTTAATTTGAAAGCATGTAGAAGAGAATCACAAAATCAGAACTTGGGGGTTAGATGATGATGTTTGTGCTGCCCTTTCACCCTCTTGACTCTTTTGTAGTTTTTTTTGTGTTAGCATCAATACAATAACTCAAATTATTTATTTTAGTGGCCATATTATTTTGCATCAACTCCCCCACCTACTCCAGTCTCACCATCAATGTCTGTGATTATATTCAGGAAAAGCAAAGGGAAAAAACCCTGACATTACCAATATCAAAACAATTTAAACCCACTTTTGTATTTGTATTGAGAGTTTGACAAATGTGGGCCCAATAAAATGCATATGTGTGAACGTTTTAATATGTGTTGGGAATTCAGGACTTTGTAGAAATATTTTGGCATCGAAATTCACTCTTTCTATCCCAGAGGCAAAGGGAGACTCTGTGATTACTGAAATCTGTCTCATATGTTAGGTACTCTTGTGTTTTGGTTGTGCTCGAAATAGGTCTCTGCCCCTCAAAATAGGATTTGTTGCATATGTTTGGCTACAGGAGACATCCTAAGTAGGTGTGATTTTCAAATGTACAAATGATATTTATAGCTTGCCTGATCTTTTTACCCAGAAAATTATCTTCATTTCCTCTCTAGTAAGATTGCATTTAAATCAAGTATATTCCATGACAAATGGATTAATATTTCAACACATATTCATGAGCTGCACAAGTCACTGTCCAGTAGTCAACTGAAAAGAAATGGGCAGCTGTTCCATTTTTTCCCATTTGCTTCTGCTAGGAAAAGAAGGTACATCTTTCTTGTTTACAGATAGAGGGATGTAAATTTCTACATCAGTGGGCACAATATGTATTTTTAAAAAATTAATGTTTGGAAAGAAGAAAGTGGATTATCTTCCTTTGTTTTAAAAGGTTTTCTATCTTATTTTTGCTTTCATTTCACTTCCATTTCAAGTCAGTATCTTGTATCATCAGCATTGTTTGTTACATAAGTTGTTTCTTTCATAATCTGCACTTTTACCTTCAGAACAAATCAGAGCTTTGTCACAGTCCTCAGATAGTCAGATAGTCAACTGAATTTGTTTTATTCCCCAGAATGTGACAGATCTTCTTTGGATGAAATTAGTGGATGCATGAAATGTATCACACAATACTAAGGTGGTAAATAGATTGTAGGTGAGTTTTCAAGTCTAAATTATCAGTTCTACATGATCTTGTCTGCAAGAACATCATCTGCCCTGAATTTGATGTTCCATAACTAGAATTTCTATTGCAATTATTCATCTATTACACAATACTGATAATCATGTTGACATTTGCAGGCAACATGTAGGGAGTGGCGGTTTTTAGGGTAACTTGTTTTTCTAAGTCGTAACCTCTGTTATAGATTATTTTGAAAAATAACAGCAAAAGAAATAATTTTAATTAGTAGGAAATATAGAGATGTCTGTACATTAGACATAAAACAGATTTGGAAATAGCATTTTATGATTATTATTTGTGATGTGAGATTATTTGCTAGACCACAAAGAAGTAACCAAGAAGTAACCTATCAACAGCATGCATTTTAATAATTTCTGTTATTAGTGAAGAACCTGGTTGAAAGTGACAGCTCCATTATTAAAATTGAATCTTTCCCCCATAAACCACGCCTGTGTGTATCAGTAGGGCTGTAAGATAAAAGTACTAATATTTAGCTATATAATTTTTCAGACACAGGAAAATGCTGGACAAATAATTCTGAGCCTTGTGACTTTTAATCTGATCAACACACAGTGCAAACAAAAACAGCAGTGATAGTGCAGCCTGAAAAGGGCCAGTGGAAGGAGTGACTAGTTTAATTTTAATCAGCAAACTTTAAGGAAAAAAATTACCATTTTATAAGTCATGGTTGCTTGAGGGTATGGGAGGAGAGGAAGATTGAAGTAATACAAAGACCACCTTCTTGAAATCCATTCTGCTATTTGAAATTTTCTCAATAGATTTTTGCATTAATAAAGTTTATTTTAAATAATCTATATGCCAATATTTGTCTAATTCTGTCAGCCTACTGACAAGGGAAATAAACACTTGCCTTCTCTGTTAAACCAGATTCAATCAGATGTTATATTTCTGTCACATGGACTAGTCTGTCTTCTCAAAATGTTGTAACACATCAATCCATCTGATAAAAGGCAGTTTAAGGAAGGCAAAGCATGGCATTTTGATCTGGTGTGTCAAGGTATTTTTTCCTTTGCTTTTAAAATATTCCAATATCCTCTGAAACAAAGCAATCTTTTGTATTTCAACCTAGAATTCATATTAATGTATCTTTAAAATATAATTACCCAGGACAATGCCAGTTGAACATATCTCACCTGCCTTACTCTGTTGCTGATGCTGTGAATGCTCTGCATCTGAAGCAGCTTTACCTTTTGCAGAGAGAAAGAGAGCGTTTTAGTGCTCAAAATAGTTGAAAGAAAAATGTAAGCTGATTTCAGTTAATTTTTTTAAAGCTTCTTGTTTCTCTACTGCGTAATTTCTTTGCATTTTTGTGGCTCTTTTGAAAGCATGCAAAAATCATACGGAAAAGTCTCTAATTTTGACAAACCTACTTCAGCAAAGAAACATCCCGACCTTTTACTCAACTTTTACTGAAAGGCCTGCAAAATAGTCTCCCATTAGCTGCATCTAATTGAAGTTTCCATGTTGGCATTTAACACTAGGTACATTTGTTTGTCAAATTTGCTATGGAAAGTCTGATTATTGGGAAAATTACTAGGATCTGTTCCTTGCTCTGGGACTGAACTAGTTTGACCCCTTTTGGTGGGTCACTTTGTCAATTTCCAAAAGGAGATTCTGTTTCTGGATTCCATCTTTCATAGAAGCTGTATACTGAGTCGTCAACGACACTTACACTTTTCTGATTCCTGTATGTACAAGATTTAAAATATACTTTCTTTATGTAGTGTGTCTGTCAAATAAAGGACGTAATTACTCAAAATTTCCTTTTAATATATATCCAGATTAAATACCACAATGAATAATTCATTTAAAGGCTTATGAAAGTAATTAATATGATCTAATACCAATGTTTGGTGGTCGAGTTTGTTTTGCTTGATAGAAAACATACAAAAGTACCAGTCATGACCTCAAATGATTTATAATCTATGGCACTGACAGTCAGACAGAGAGGTAGTGTAACAGAGCCCAGGCTAATGAGCTCTGCTGCAGCTGGAGAGAGGAGTCAGCAGCAGAAATTAGGAGGTAATTACTCAGTGGCATAGATGAAGAAAAGGCAACATCAGTGAGACTTGGCTAAAAGCAGTTGGAAACATTCATATGGAATGTCTTACTAATTCTCTTGTTAAGTCTATGTGGAAACTGGGTCCAGATTCTGTGTTACCCTCTAGATTGCCATCTGGCAGTCACTTTTTCCAGTAGAAATATTAGCTTGCTAACCTACAGACCTCACATTCATGAAATAAGAAGTCACACCTTGCCCTTAATTAGAGCATTTTCTCATGTAATGGATCTACTCTGTAAAAATGTTTTTACATTTCAGGTTTAAGTTCAGACTCCATGTATTTGAATACAAAAGGGTGAAGAACACAGAAGAAAAAGGCACATAATAATGCAACTTCGTACTTGTGGGACAAAATTAGGGGACACAGCAAAAGTTAAAATATTAGACTTGTATAATATAAAGTACACTAGGAGTATTACGCAGAGCAGGAATGTGATTATAACTAATTTTTGAAAAATCACTTTGCTAATCATTAAATATATAAATCACTTATAAAACAACATTTGGTGTGTAATATAACTAAGCAGAATTTAATGTTTTCTAAAGATTGCTTGGAAAGAAATGCCAGCATTGCTTGAGAACATGGTTTTGAGCAGCACGTCTTAGGGTAAAGGGCCTTACATAAGAGGAGAGCAAGAAAATAGTAGACTCTCATCTCTAAAGTAACGCAAAATTTTTCTATCCCAGAGGAAACCAGCTGATCAATAGCACTGTAACTTTGGGTCACTCCAGCTTGAGGACTCCACAAGAGCTCAATTGTCCATTTGGGTGGATATGGCAAGAAAATATGTTCCTGATTCAGATCATCCATGATTTCTTTTGGAAGCTGGTATCGCTAGTGGGAGAGTGCACATTCTAGTAGAGGCCCTGCTCCCTGCCAGGTGTCACTTTTACAGATGGTGATTCTGGAAAAGACTTTGAAAGATGGTTTTCATTCTTATGTATTGCCTTTCTCACTTCGCTTTTAGAAATTAAAAAGTAATTTGTTCTTATTCAGGGCATGCAAAATAGTAATTTTCAAAGTAATATATGAGAAATCTTAATAAGTGGTTGGTTTTTTTAAAGATAAATGAAAGACACTGTGTTTTAGTGTACATCTGAATGGATTGCATACACAAGCATCCTTCAAAATACGGAATATTTGCAGAAATGTCATTTCCAGTGACCACCACTAGACAATGGAACACAGCTCATCTAAGAAAAATTACTCTTGTTGCAAGTATCTGCATGGCAGGTTGCTCTTATTATATGGCCCTATATCTGCCTTGAAGATAGTACACCAGATAGCCAATTAAGAAAATATATTTTCAAAATTGAAATTTTATTTTCATGAGTAGTGTTTGTATAAAGAGAAGAAATCTTTTACTTAGAAATATTGGTTAAAAGTTGAAGGACATTTTAGTAGCACTGTGTTGTTGATCTGCAAAATGAATGATTATTTCTAATAGTAAAAGTGCCTTTGACAATCTTTCCAGGGACTCTCCAGTCACATGTAATGATACATCATGGGCTCTGTTGCCATTCCAAGTCATTGTAATGGAAAGAACAAGACAAAGACTGTGATCCCAGTGGGAGGTCTGCTATTCTTGGCCTTTGTTTTCCTTCTGCTCTTTTCACTTCCAGCTATGGATTCTTCTCAGAAGAGTGGAGCAAGGAGATCAACAGCTTTATTGGGTACACAGACATAATATATTCTGATTCTGATCTTGGATATCTTTCTCTTTTTTAAAAAGGCTGACCTAAATAAATGAGTTGCAAATAATTCAGCTCCTCATGGAAGACAAAAATGTGAATATTCTGTTTAACAAAATCACAGAGAAAACAAAATACCAAATCAAGCAGTTATGCTTTATTGCAATGCATATAAAACTTAGATTTTTACTTCATTGGAAGTATCTGAAATTGCTCCTAACTAGGGGAAAGATAAGAAAGAAGAGAAAATGATGTTTTCACATACAAAAATTCATAGAAAGAAAATCAAGGACCCTAAAACATTTTTGTATTCATCTGCTTAGCTGTGAACTCTCAAAATCTTGGCTAGAACACTGAGGAAGGAATATTCATGCTTTAAGGAAAATACAAGATTAGAAGAAAAGGATTTAAATACTCTCATTCAGTACATTTATTTTGTACAATTTGCACGCCTTCTATAAACAAATAATACATTTGGATGCATACAGCTACTCATCTTTGGCATGTATATATGGGAGTGAGATGTAGCCAACACACAACTGTGCAAATAAGGAACACAATGTTGCTTAGAAATTATGCTTTTCTTTGAAAAGATGAGTAATATTCCAAGATGAAAACAATTAGTATTGGACTCATATCATATTTTTTCCAATACTTTCAAAAGAACTGGTAAACCAAGAGACATACTACAATAAACTTATAAAAACAAAAACATGAAAGGAAAATTAGTGAAGCTATTGAGAGCTGAGTATCTAAATTTGGGCTTCTGAGTCTACAGTAAAGCAGCTGTATAACCTACTTTTCCAAAGGGCTGAGATGGCAGCATCTTCTATTAAAACAGACATTTTTGAAAGTGTGATGACCTATTTAATTGTTTTCACCTGGATTTCAGCTCATAATGCTAAATTTCCATGTTCATTAGCCCTTGGGAAAGAAACATAAATTCTCTGCAAGTAGTAGAACATTATGGTGAAAGGAAATGAAAAGAGGAAAAATAAATATAGTACTAAAAAATCCCACCCTGTATTTTATAAATCTGAGATGTCATCTTTCACCTCAGTTCTTTTGGCTATCAAGAAAAGCAATGCTGTTATTTCTCATATCCTTGTTTTTCCAGAATACTACAAGATAGGATCAGACCTAAATGTGAAACATACTAAAAGGTTCATTTGACTGTGGAAGCATCACTGAACCTGACCAATTTAGCCTTCTCCCCTCTGTGCTCCACAGAGGCTGAGTCTTCTGAACAGCCTGTTACCAGTAAACATCTGGGAATCTTTTCTGCTTTAACTAGTGATCTTCATCTTGGATGCTGAGAATATACTGTTCAAAGGCAGCAAAAGTAGTCCCTACTTGCCTTCTTTCCCGAGTTTAAATGCACAGTGAGTGAATAGGCTCGATTTAAGATTAATGGAAGTTGACTTATTGCACTAGGATACTGGATGAGAATACAGCTTTTCTCCAGTTCTTTGGGGAAATCCTTTGTAAAAATAAACCATTTCCACATGCATTTTGATTCCATGAATGTATTATAGAACTTCTTATGTACTAACATAACATACATTTAGGAAAACATTAAAATACATGTAATATATGTATTTTTTGCCTGAGGCACAACTTCTTGTTGTTACAGAATATGTTAGGTATGGCCTGATTCACAATCCTTTTTGGTCTTCTGATTGTTATACCATGGCTCTAAATATTCAGAGCAAGCAAGAAGAAGCACCATTCTCTATGGAATGCATCAGAGGGAGCAAGGCAGAGATCAGATACTAGCATTCCAGAAGAAGTTACTAAATTAATTTCCTTGCAAGAAACCTTCTGGCAGTGAGGATCAGGTGTCCCTCATGTTCTGTAGAAGAACACTTTCACCCATCTTGATCCTGCTCTAACTGTGCAAATCTGTGCTGTGTAATACAATCTCGTGCTATAGAGACGTAAGTTAATTTGTTTGGTACTGTTAGTTGGTTTTTTTGTTTTGTTCTGGTCTTTTGGTGTTTGTTTGTTTTGGTTTTTCTTTCCATTAATGGTACTATTTCAGTTCTTTAGTGGTCTTATAAAGGGCTGTGAGCACAACTTTTCCTGCACCAGATTCCTCCACAGATCACCCAAAGAGAGGAAAAAGGAGACCCTAAAGGTGGGATTGTCATAAGTCAGGAAGAAATATGGGATTCAGAACTGAAAAAAAAAAAAAAAACCCAGTCCCAGCTAAATAAAGAACCATTTATTTTTGAAGAGCAGAGAAAAGCAGTGCTGGGAATTGTTCTATTCTTAATTGTAGAGAAGCATACAGTTTCATACAGCCAGGTTCTTGAAGACTGCCTGTCTGCCCACTTATGTGGCTTCAAAGAGCTGCTTATCCACACTGAGCAGAAGCTATTATTAACTCAGGTCCTCCCGTCTGCACAAAAAACACCAAAAACATTCAGACAAAAATGCAGTAAACTCTGAAAACAAACATATTATGACTGCAGGCATATGCTTGCCTGCTTGCACTAAATTATTCTAAAAGGAAAGTAAAAATAGTGATGTTCAATATCAAAACAGGACATTAAACAGGGAAAGGAATATTTATTGTGTCTGATTCCTGGCATAATGACTTAGATGAACTACCAGATGAATGACTGCTGGTCTTGGCTGATGCTCTGACAAAGAAGAGGCTTAGTAAAATTTAATTTCTTTCTTGGCTGAATGCATTTGTACCCAAAACTGGTCAATTCAATACAGGGTTTGGAACTACTCCTATATTCCTTATTGATGAAAAACTCTTACACAATGTATTATTCCCAGTCTGTACTTTCTGGAGTGCCACTGTCCAAACTCTGTCACATAGTGGCAGATGATGATTTAGCCTGGTTATTCAAACTCTCATCACCTTTCAGTTCAACATGAAGCATTAAGTGCCTAGGAAACACTAAGTGGTATAAAACATTTCAGATTGTCCTTTTAGTAATACTGGCTACTGTAAACAGCTCAAACCTTCATCCCATTCTGTACAGTAAAGATAACAACTCATCAAGTTTGAAAGAGTTCAATAACCCCAAACCAGTATATTAGCATTATCACCTAAATTTCTAGCCTTCATTTAACAAATTCCTCCTCCTGAGACAATGGCACTTGCTAGAAAAAGCCTAAAGACTGTCTGTGAAGCAACAGGCATTTTCAGGGGCTGATCCAATGACTTACAATGCTTTACCCATGAATGAAGAGCTAGCTTAATACCTTCTGCTCTAAAGTAATTCCTTCAGCACTTATTTTTTGCCTATAGCATAAACATGCAGCAACATGAATCTATTATGAAATGAACTCTAGACACAGCATTTCTTGTGCATCTGCCACTGTGGAGAAGATGTGAGAATGAACATGTGGCAGATGCTACTTATGTTGCTTAATGCATTATTGGAAAGTGTTCAAATATCGGGGTGCTTAGATATCATATGAAACACAGTAGGACAGAACATATGCAACAACAAAACCTAGGAAAGTGCAATTGTTCTGCAAAAAATCTGGGTTTGCTTTCCCTTTCCTCACAGCAGTGTTTTCCCCAGTTTAATTGACTCGTTCTCTCCATAAACCATAGAACAAATGGGCATGTTATTGGGAAGTCTTTTTCCTTTTTTTTTCTGACCTTATCTAAACACAAAAGTTTGAATGTCTTGCCTTTTCTTTTATTTCTTTTTTCCCCGGGCTTGTGTGGAAATTTGTTCCCTTAATGTGGTGTTTAATGGAGCTATTTTACTGCTTCCTCTAATATGTTTATGGTTTGTTCTGATATGTAGCTAGATTAATAGAACTGAGGGCCCAAGCTGGCCTCCAGGTCACCTATCTAATCTGACTTCCTGCATATCATGAGCTTCGAAGGTTATGTCTACATATTACAAAGCAGCATGATGAAGAGATGCTTGAGCTAACTCCAGAATCATAAATATTTTTGTCACATCATTATGGCATTCCTCCTGGGATGATTAGCTCAGTTGGAACACTATATAACATAGCTATACCACTGCTGGATACAAGCTAATGTTTCTGCATGGGACCCCAAGGACATCCCAAAGCAGCATATTTCAATATGAGCCTGCTTAATTTATGTTGGCATCCCCTCAATTTCGCTTAGTTTCTGATGTTTGAGACAAAATAAAAATAATGTTGAATAAATATGTGCTTTTTAAAATTAATCTTTTCACATAATTCATAGTTTTTTTTGTTTTTTTAGTATCATAGAAGATATCAGTAAAAAATTAAGATAAGAAACCCTGAATATCTGAAATATTCAGCTAGAAAAGTCAAGACATATATGAAGACAAGGTGATAAGCAGAACATTAGATTATTCCTATTGTTTTTGAAACTTACATAGCAATATGCAGAGGTTTCCAAGAGGACCAGAGCCACGCAAAATTTTAAGCTGTACAAAAGCAGTAGCTCACTTTTTCCTTCTTCAGGATCTTGCTCTTCATTTGGTTGTTGAAAATAAAATGCAGAACAGTACCATGGGCAAAAGCTAGCCTTGAGGCTGTTTGGGATGTCTCCATGGAAAACATCCTAAACTAAGGATCCCAAGAGATCCCTAATTTAATCATTACATCGTATATTCACAAATAATGGACCTCAGTGATTTTATTCCTTGAAGAAATAACAACTTGAAGAAATCCTGGCAGCAATGTGACCTCTCCTTTATTACAGTTCCTACAGATTTTTGTTCATTTGCCTGATATATATTCAGATGTGTTCATTTTGAGGCTAATGGATTTCAAATAAATCAAATTAACAGAAAGAAAACAAGATAATACCCAGGCTTCACAGGCTTACTCTGCATTAAAGAGCCAGCTCCAGCTGAACAAGAATCATCACAAACATGATAGTCATTATTGTGATGGTGAACCAAGACAGTAAATAGTACAAATTTTACTAAATGAGATGTAATTGTAAATCTTTGCTTAGATTTTTTTCTGAATTAACTTCCTCTTAGCGCTACCTTGCATGATTTAGCTCAGTGATTCTTTCTTCACAAACTTTGGGTGAATATGTACTGGGCTAAAAACATACCGTCCATATTTCAAAAGAAACACTTCTCTTTCTATATACAGCCTAACAGTGTGAATGATTGCTTCTATTATGCAGATGCAGATATGTGCTATTGTTTTGATTTTGACCTATGCTTCCCCTGTCTTTCTCAATCATCTATAACTTTCATACTGAAGAGCAGTAATATGAATGTAAGAAGTCACTCTACTTTTCACCACATTCCACTTAAGCCATTGGTAGTCATACCATAAAGGGTAATAAAAGAGAGACCAAACAGTTACAAATTCACATGTAAGAATCCACAAATGAATCACAAATATAATTTGAAAGTAATTGGAATTTGAAACTGGTTATAAATGCAGCAGTTTCTCCTTGGTTCTTTATTCATAACAAATATATGTGATCTCTAAATGGAAAATATTTTTTAGAAAATAAACAACAGCTTTGTGAATAAGAAATAATAACAAAATATGTAAGTCTGGAACTGATGAGTTTGTTCTTAGGTTGTTTCTGTTCTTTCTTATATGCCATTTGCCTTCTGGTTTTCAGTAGTTTTGTCCCTTTTCTGCCAGCTGAAATTTTGTGCCACATGCCTATTCTCCCCCTAATCAGCCATTATGGAATCATAGAATCATTAAAGGCCTCTAACATAATCAAGTCCAATGATTAATCTAACACTGTCAACTCCATCACTAAATCATGACCCCTAAGTGCCACATCTACATCTAGTTATAGGGACAGGTACAGCCCCACCTCGAGTCCTGGGTGCAGCTTGGGGTGTGACACCAACACAGAATATAGTGGGACAATCACCTCCCTCCAGGTACAAGGGCTCCACCCAGGTGTGACACCAACACAGAATATAGTGGGACAATCACCTCCCTCCAGGTACAAGGGCTTCACCCAGGTGTGACACCAACACAGAATATAGTGGGACAATCACCTCCCTCCAGGTACAAGGGCTCCACCCAGGTGTGACACCAACACAGAATATAGTGGGACAATCACCTCCCTCCAGGTACAAGGGCTTCACCCAGGTGTGACACCAACACAGAATATAGTGGGACAATCACCTCCCTCCAGGTACAAGGGCTTCACCCAGGTGTGACACCAACACAGAATATAGTGGGACAATCACCTCCCTCCAGGTACAAGGGCTTCACCCAGGTATCGTGGATGTTGATGTACTTCAGGTTCTCCTACAGCAGTTCTTTGTTGTTGTTGCCTTCCCCAGGGGATGGTGGTTGGTCGCTGCTTTCTTCCCTTTGTGAGTCCCTTGGCCTCTGTTATCTTCCCACTGTTTTTCCCTCTTGGCCCCTGCTTTGCTGTCCAGTGCTGCCAGGACCACCCCAGCTGCCAGCTGTGCCTGCTGAGTGCACGGGTGTCCAGCTGGCTTGTGGCAGGGCTGGGGGCAACAGGGGCACTGCAGGACAGCTGCCTCTCTCTCTGCCCTTGCTGCTGTGGATGTTGCTGCCATTGCCACAGCTGCGCTTTAGGCCAGGTCCCACTGTTCTGTGGGCAGCAGGTTGTGTCCAAGGAACACAAACAGAGCCCAGGTCAGAGTCTTTCCCCCACTGTAGTGGGTTCTGATCCCTAGGGCTGGGCCATGGAATGTGGCTGTGCACAACTGAAGGTCCCAGCATTCTGCCCGTCTTGCATGTGGGGGACACAGGGAGCGTCTCTTCTCTAGTATTCCAGCTTTTGTCTCTGGCATGTTCCCCTTGAATCAGGTCTTGGGAGCTTCAGACTTGTTATTCTGCCTGCTCCTTGGACAAGGCCCACTCCTCAATCTCTGGTGCTACCAGGACTGCTGCCCCTCTTGCTCGCTGCCCACTGAGGGCATGGATGTCCAGCCAGCTTGGAGAGCAGCAGGAGAAGCTGCTTGTCTTTGTTCTCTCACGCCTTTTGTTGTCTCTTGTGCCTTGGCAGTGAGAGGCACAAGGTTCTCCTCTTCCTGTGGCGCAGCTGTCTGTGGTCCACTTGCAGGCAGAAAGAGGAGGGAGGAGAAGGGGCTGGCAGCATGGGATGGAGACAACTGCCATGGCACACAGCAGTCCCCTTTATCCTGGCAAGCCCAGCGGTGTCTTTTGGTAAAAAATCAGAATATTAATCAGTCTGCTTACCTTCTTCTCAAAACAGTTTCCTGGGCTGGAAATTTAGTTGGACTTGATCACCAAAAGATGGAAAACACGAGGTAAAAACTAGATTGTGTGTATATTCATAGTGGTTGGGTTTGTATGTGATCTTGAATCCAAAGTCTGAGCACAGACAGATTAGATACACATGCATACACAAAGAGAACATAGTTTCTGTTGTTAAGACACCATGCCATTTTAAATTCATTAGATTTGGTCCTAAGTGTTTACTTCCAGTATGTAAGGGAAGTTTTTTTTGGTTGGTTGGTTGAGGCTTTTTATTGCAATTTTCCAGCTTGGGTTTGAGGTTTTTTCACTTTAGCTGTATATAATTGAACTTACAGTTAATAGCTAATGTTCTTCTTTTGGAGCCTCTACACCCAAATAATTTTCTGTAGGCATTCAGTTCATCAGTAGGGAATCTCATGTTCTGCAGGACGCTATGCAGTGAAAATATAGAGAAGTTCCATTTCAACAAGTGAAACGAAAGTCAAAGCAGCAGATATTCATTGTCTCATTCCACCTGCATTTTGAAGAAAGAAAATGTCTATTTCTTCTCAGCTTGCTATAGGAAGCAAAGCAGTATGTAAGGGCTGCTGGAGTATGGAGGAAAAAGGCACACCAAATATCATTCATGTCAAGTCCATTATTTGATGCATGCTTCTTTTCCTTTACACCTTTGCATATTCATATAATTTAGGTTTTATCTACATGAACATGACATCGAGTTGTTGAACTCACAGTCAGTTTTCCAAAACTTCTTATTTACATCCTGAACTTGTAGCTAATTATCCTCTAATCTTATTCATTCAGTAAATAGTTACAATGTTTTTAATAACTTCAGGTCATGTGTTTAGTCAATGTTGTCTCCATAACCAACAGGAAAAAAAGTCATCCATAAATTAAGTATTCCATAGCTTTCAGAAACATTATTTCTGAAGACTTGTTGTGTAGATTTTCATTCAACAACTTGAATGCTCTTAATTCTTGCACTGTACATTAATCTATTTTTAAAATGTATTCTCAGGGACTCAGGTACCTCAGCAGCGACATATCTGTGCTTTCTTTGGTGCCTAGTGGTCACAGGCTAGTGTTATAACATATTGCTTGCCATAAAAGATAGTACAGTATTTGGAGAGGTTTTTAAATTAGCTATAAACTTAGCCTCCTGTAGGTTCTTCTTTGGCTAGAAAGACAAGGGGAAAATAATCATTAAGAGATGTAAAGTTCATAAAAAACCAAACCAAAATGTGTCAGCATTTTCTTAGAGAATGAATTTGGAAGTTCAGGTTCTTTTAATAGTTTGTGAGGAAGGCAAGGCAACAATGCTTGTGTTACAAGTTTGTTTATATAAAAGTCAGCTAACTAGTTATTTTCATGCAACTATTTACTGAGACTTTCATGCTTAGAACTTGAACTCAGCCTGATTTTTATACCTTCCAGAGTATAGGAATGATGCAGGGCTGAAGAGATACACAGTACATAGTCCATGTATATAAGAATCAATTTTACGGAAGTAGGACTGTGCCATTGGATAACTGGGGTACCATATTAAAACAATCAAAAAATTGTCCCATAAGCAAAGTTCCATTTTTTCTTTACAATATACTAAAACTAGACTTCTTTTTTGTCTTTTTTTTCTGTGTGCTCTGTCTCCAAGTACTCATTCAGAAACTTTAACTTGCAACACAAAATAGAAATTGTTGCTTTCACTCCTCTGAAAGAGTTCACATACCACTGGATTTTGTGCATGTGAATGAACAAAGTCCAAAAGCTTCCTTGTCTTCTCTTTCCAGCAATGAGTCTACTTAGCATTACTGCCTCTTACCTTGCTTTCTTGACTCTTTTAGATCACTACACACTCAACAAAACTGCCACTGCAGAGTACTTTGTGGTGAATATAATCTCATTCCAACAGCATATGCAAGTTACACTGAAGGCAGGGAGTGACAGGAAAAAGAACCTCCTCAGATCCAGGTCTCTAAACACAGACCTCTGAGACACAGTCAGGAGACAGCTCTGTGTGGTTCAGCTTATTGAGGTAATCATTCATTATTATAGCAAACACTTGTACAGCTGAATCAAAGTTACATTTGCTTTCTCAAGAAGCTACTCAGGTTTAGTTTATGGGCTTATCCAAATATTGTTGTAGGAAATGTTCTTCACTTAAAAATCCCCTCCATGACCAGAAGGGTGCATTGTCTGCACAGGATGAATTACTGCCAGACTTGAGACTGTGAAGACACATACCATGTACCATGGGTGGAGCCTGGCTAAGTATTTCAGTGTTGAAATAATGGCATAAGAAAGGCATCTTTTGACTGCCTATTGTAACAGTGCATACCCTCATGTGGAAAGCATTTTTACACCCTATTCATCAAACAGAAAAGCCTCCACTGACATTGTAAACAGAAAGATTTTAAGAACCTCACACAAGAAATCTGGCTGTAAAAGTTTATGGTACTGCTGAAACTCCTGTTGATGTCATGTTGGCAACCATGGAAGTCATGTTGACTTCCTCAGCATCTGGTGCTACCACACTTGATCAGGTCAGTAGTGTCTGAATGCACTAAGAAAAGGAAGACCACTTCTATCTTGCCCTAGGGATGAAAGTTAAGAAGGTTTAGGGATATGGATCTTAGAACAAACAGTGCAGAATTGAAAAAAAATCAACAAAACCAATGCAGGCAATGTCCAGCAGTTAACTCTGCTCTGGAAATGGAGATAGGAACATTTCATGTAGAAAGCTTGTAACTGCAAAGATAAGACATGAGAAGTTTTATGACGCAGAGTCTGAAGATCAATATCCTTGTGAATTCATTATTATTTGTTTATATGTTGTCGGAAACATGCATAGAGTTCATGTTCTGTAACTATACCAACTAAAAGATTTTGCTGAAATCAAATGAGCAATCCATAGACTGCTTCAAAGACAAACTGAACTGTGGTCCAATGCAATTTTTAGTGCAGCTATTATTTTTATTTAACTCATATGTTGCACCCAACTGATACACCCTGCAAGATCACTATCAATGTTCCATCAAAAATTATTTCCCAGTATTTTAGCAGAGCTGTTCAAACTGTAATTTATTCTCTGAGGACAAATATAAAAAGGAAATTAATCTAGAAATACTGAAACTTTACCATATGCTATGGTTATTTTGACATAACTTACTTTGCCACCGCAGAGATCTATTTTTCAAAGATTCATGAACACATCATGAATATCTACAGGTCAGAAAACAGCCAGCTATTATTGTGGGAAATTACATGGTTTGTTGATTGCTCCAATAATATTCAGCTGAGCTATTGGTTAAAATGGTTTCCAGAAGTACAGTTCTACTTGAGTCTTTTTTGCAGGCAGAAAATACAGTCCTACAAAAATAAAATCGTTGTTCGTCATAAGGCTAAAGATATTTTGTCTTGTGGTCATACAACTGGCTTTTATAACACTTGTCCAGATGTTTATAAGATAGCTCCTTCCCTGCAAGCTGGCATAAATCTGTGCTCTGTCTACTCAGTAGCAAGAATTATATACAGAGCCATATCTGAGGTATTAAAACATGGGAAAAAACCTTTATGTATATAAGAAGGCATATCAGTGGTAGTTAGCAGTGCTTTATTATTTAAATTATTATTAAATCTGCTGAAATGAGATTGCTGTAGAGTGGAGGCTAAATTAATGTTTTGCTGATTTGGCACAAAACACTAGTGTCTGGATAGTATTAGGAAAAGTACTAGGAAGACCAGCTGAGGAGAGGATTCATCATTCAGACCTGAGTGTGTTTGGGGCATAAACATATCTGTATTTCATAGAGTTCATGGCGAAACATGTGTCCTGGCTCTGCCAAGGCTTATTTCCTGTTTCTGAATCACAGCTGCAGGATAGCTAAGTGTGGAATATTGGCCTGATGGGTCATCAGCTGGATGTGGAAGACAGGTTGGTGTAGTTTGATTCCTCACGCATTAGCACCATCCTGCACAGGATGTCATTCTGGCCTCTTCTTCTTGCCTGCATACACCTAAGCCAGATGCATTCAAAAGGCAACTTTCATCAATTAGAAACATTGCACATCCCCATGAAAGCTAAGATTTGAAACAGGAGATAATGTGGCTGTTGTTTGCAGTAAATCCAGTATGAAAAGTAGTTAATGCATTTCTGCTTATGTGTCTTTTTCTTAAGCCTTCTAAAAGAAAGAAACTTCTGTTCCACCAGAAGTGCTGCAAACATGTATGAAATTACCTTTGTCATCTCTATGCAGCAGATAATTCTTATGGATGCTGCATCAGCCCCTTAACATGTGAAAGAGTAAAAGATATTCAGATTTTAAACATTTGACAGTAACTTGGGTTAGATTAAGCAGCAGATCAGATATCCCACAAAACCAATCTAGAATTTCTAATTATTTTCCAATTACATTTATCATTACCTTCTGGAATGTGAAATGAAATTAATTGGAGTAGGTCAACAGTCAAACTACTAGTTCTTGAGAAAAAACAAATCTTTCTCATCTAACCCAAGCATTAAAGAGGGTCATTGAGTGCACTTTTGAAAAACATTTTAATACCCTTCTATTTAAATTTATTTTACAATTAATCACTTCATTTGTGAAACTGAGTTTCTTAGAACCTTATTTTTTGCTTATGTCTTCATGTAAGTCTCTATATGTTTCCGGAGTTATGCGTATGTCTGGTATAACCAGATGTAGCCATAGCTTCCTGCAAACAAGATTGCAGAGTACAGCTTGTTACAGAAAGACAGGTTTTGCAGATTTTTCAATAAGGCACAAAACAATTCAGAGTCGATACCTAAATTATTACTGTAAGACTTGCATTATTCATTATTAAATTTACACACAAGGTCTTTGTTCACATAATTTCTGCGTGTTCTGCTAGCAAAAGAGAAAATAATCCAGTGTCAAGGAATTTAGGTCCTCTTTAAGCTTCTGTATTGCTGAAGATGTAATGTTATTATGTTGCAGCAAAAAAACCCCATGTGAATAATTTTTTTCTCTTAGTTTAATCCAAACTGATCTGGACCAAAACAAAAGAAAGCCAAACCAGACCAAACCAGAAATACAAACAAACAAACAAACAACCACCACTGCAATAAGACATTCTTAAGCCAAGCTGTTCACAGAGTTAAGATTTATATAGGTATGAGAGTAGAGAGGAAATTCTGAGACAATCACCACAAGTTTTCACAGAACATAATCTGTAAGAAACTTTGATTTATTTGGGTTAGAGCACAAGGTACATAATTGCTCATTGTTTAGATTACAGGGAGAGGTAACTTCTCGTGTTGCAAACTTTGAGTATAGGGGACAATTAAGACTAGGCAAGTGTTGAAACCTACTCAAATAAAGGCAAGAGTGCAGAGAATACAGCTTCTCTCATGGTTCTCTGTTACTTTTAACTTTGCCATAAGTGATGTAGTGTCATCAGTATTTTTAAGTATTTTAAGAAAAAGTTAAAGGCAATTCTCATTCATATAGCTTAAGTAAAAGTGATCAACAAATATTTAACAAACCGATCCCATGTAACTTCTAACATATTTTTTATGTGTCTATGTGTATGTACAGGTACACCTGCACCCACATTTATACAGATTTTAGGGAAATTATTAATTTCTGTGCCTAATAAAATCCTGGCACTTTTTCACAAAAATATTTTAGTTCCAACATGGACTTAGCCCTCTAAATTTACTAGGTTTGAGATGTTAGAATCTATTCTAATTTTAAGAGCCTTTTTTTGCTTGCCTTGACTACTGCATAAACTTGAATAAGGACAGAATCTCCAAAAGAGGAATATACTGCCAGCAGCCTTGTTAGCCAAGGCCTTTAGGCAAGTTTGTTTGGGAAGATGAACACTGTTAACTGAACCACACCTGCTGGATACTAATAAAATACATTGTCAGCTTGCTATAACTCAGGCTGGGTATAAGACAGCAGCCAGAAGAATTTTAGATTATAAAATATTCACTTCTTTCCTCATTTTCCTACATAGTTTCACAAGCTGGCACAAAGAATCAAGACACCATATTCCATGATTCCTGTGCAACACTAAATATAGTTTAGTTAATAATTCAGAAGTCATGCTAATTTGAGAATAATTTGGATTAGTAATATGTGCACTGAGCATCACAAAGATCTTGTCTAGACAAATATTCTTAAGAAATATAGGCCAAATCAATTAAAGTTAATAATTTAATATACAGGTGCATCCAGATTTTTTTCCTTTTGACTCATCTTCAAGGGCACAATGGTTTTATTTCAGTTTAAGCTAATCCTATACAAAATAAATAAAAACATCTTTATTTCTCTTACATCTATATTGTAAGAGGTCACAAATAACGGACAAATCCATTCATATTTTGTGCATTAGCTGTGATTGATTCCTCCTAACTTTTCCTTTCCTCTTTTGATAAGACTGATCATAATTTTTTGCACCCTAATCCAGTACATGATTTAGGTACTTGATCACTACATTGATTTCCAGGTGTACCTGTAAGGTATGTAAATTAGAAAAGTCTGAGAAAAAAGAAAATCCAGCAAAGCCTACAATAGAGCTCTCCTCCAGAAGATCTTTTTTTCCATTTCTTCAGCACTTGTATAAAATGTATCTCTGTGAGCAATGAGTACAAGGCCTGCTTGAAATAACAGCAGAATAGGTCATTTTCAGCAATATGTTTTGCATTACATTGGACAGATGTAATTTTAATATCATTTAGCAATTATCCTAGAGAGAAAAATGACAGCTAGATGCAAAAGAGAGGCACCAAGGGGCAGAAACAAGGTGAGCCAGGGAATAAAAAAAAGATAATAGATACAGATGAGGGTCAATGTCTTGGTTTTCCCAGTCAAAGGAAAAAAGCAAGGAGAGTGATGAGGAAAGGAACAGAGTCATGGAGAGGGCAGAACAACTAACGTAGTTAACTCTGTATGTTGGGACTGTTCCCATAGTCCAAGAATGTCAACCTGGGTTATCAAGAGTGAAGCATAAACAGAAGTCCTACCAAAACTCAACCTAATTTAGAAGCACAAATATTTTTTTCAGGGATTTTTTTTTTTGCAGTTTCTTTCCCCCTTATTTTAGGGTTTTCTGTTTCTGTTTACATTGTATTGTTCCTTGAAGAGAGGAACACAGTCAAATAGCAAAGTGGGAGATGTTCCCTGATAAATTATATGTTTTGGAGTTATAACAGGAATTAATAAATTAAATTACTTGATATCTTAAGCAGACATTTAGTTTGCAGTTTGGTCACACAAAAATCAGCTCCAGTAAAGGACACTGAAGATACTGTTCTGTTCTAGCACTCTCCAGTATACCTCATATCTATATTTGAATTACTGCTAGTGATTCTGTTAGTAACTGGAAATTAGCATTTTCCTACACATTGTTATTTTCCTTCTGACACATAACTTTTCACCCTTTTTTAAAAGTTTAACATGCAGCAAAAGTTAAACTGTCCTGTTCTTATCTAAGGATTCAGCTTGATGTTACAACTAAACTGATCTAACCGTAAACTGCTGTCAGAAAAAGCAATCTTGATTCCTCTTTTCTCCCACCACCTTTTTATTTCCACCCCTTCACCCCACTTTGCACTAGCAAGGTTTTCTTTCTCTTTTTATTTTCTCTGGTTTTTTCCTTTCTCCTTTTCTTTTTGTGATTTTATTTCCTTCCTTTCTTTTTTTCCTCTCTCTCTCTTCCTGTGTCCCTCACTGACTCTCCTCCTCTGGCCCTTCCTCTTCTCTCTCCTTCCTTCCTTCCTTCCTTCCTTCCTTCCTTCCTTCCTTCCTTCCTTCCTTCCTTCCTTCCTTCCTTCCTTCCTTCCTTCCTTCCTTCCTTCCTTCCTTCCTTCCTTCCTTCCTTCCTTCCTTCCTTCCTTCCTTCCTTCCTTCCTTCCTTCCTTCCTTCCTTCCTTCCTTCCTTCCTTCCTTCCTTCCTTCCTTCCTTCCTTCCTTCCTTCCTTCCTTCCTTCCTTCCTTCCTTCCTTCCTTCCTTCCTTCTGCCACTTCCTTCTGCCACTTCCTTCTGCCACTTCCTTCCTTCCTTCTGCCACTTCCTTCCTTCCTTCCGCCACTTCCTTCCTTCCCTCCCTTCATCTTTCTCTCTCCTTCCCTCTGTTTTTTCCAAACGGCAGCAGGCCCTGGTGCGGGCCAGGCCGGAGCCCAGGGGGAGGTGTAGGCAGGTGGGATGCAGGAGGGGCGCCCGTGCCTCTGATCCCCCCAGAGCAGCAGCAGGAGCCAGTCCTGGATGCCTGCAGAGGGAGCGCCCAGCTCTCCTTCACCAGGGCCCCGGCCCAGGGACTTCAGGGACTGAGCAATACGTGTGGAACAGGTTTGCGTGGAAAAGTCCTGTCCCATCTACTACAACATCAAAATGGGGATTTAAGACAGCCAATCGTTTAAACTGAATAATTGCCTTCCCCTTGCCCTCATAGTAGATTTCGTACTAGTCAAATAGAATAATCGCTGTTTATTTAACCATTTGGTCAGAATTCACATCTGAGACGTGCTGTAAACAGACATGAAATAATTTTTAAAGAGCAAAGAGGTAACAGACTGACAGTTTTGAGAGAGCCAAAAGTGGCCGTGCAACTCTTACAATTTCCATAAAGCAAGTAAATTTATGTAAGAAAATACAGGCGACCTAACACAAATAAAGCAACGTTCACGCAAAGTCAGGAAAGCCAAATGCTAAGCTTTAACTTCCTTAGTTTTAACTCTTCACGTTGTATATCCTGTAGTTTTTATGGTAGGCCATAAATAACAAAATGATACATTAAGGTTTCCATTTAATAAGGAAACCAGGAATAGAAAATAACACATGTACAACTTGGCCAAGTAAACACTGTGGAAGCAGTCTTGAATTTTAGTGTTTCCTGAGTCTGGATTGAGGATGTTTTAGACCCACATCTGGATCAAATGATGTGACTTGAGCTCTTCCCAGACATGAAACTGTGGCATAAGATTCATTTTAACACTAGTATAACTCCACTGCACTGGTTTGGTTTTGGTTTGGTTTTGGTTTGATTTTTTTTTTTTCAAATTTGGGGAAATTATTTAGATTGAAAAGAAACCACTGTAAATTTTACCTGCAGATAAATAATTTTTAAATATAGTATCACATTGGAGAAACAGGTGAGAAGGTGAAGAAAAAAAAATCACATCCTGAATAAAATTTAGGTTTTTGAGATAACCATGTTTAAACAAGAGCGTGCAGTTGATTGCAACTGATAATGATCTGTCTTGCATGAAATTATACCAGGACTACTACATCAGTTGTAAGTAAATTGTTCTATATTTACACAAACACAAGTGTGATTAAACACCTTTGGTCGCATTTAAAATATAATATCGTATTTTCCAGAGTCTACTTTCTTGACAAAAACATCTGTTTTGCCTTTTTGGTACTCATAGCAGAAAACTTCAGTTCACTTATTATTTGTATAAAATACCATTATCTTTTTGAGAGCCCAGCTGGAGTCTCTGGAATGGGCGCCTCTCACTTGGCTTAGAACTCTGAGCTTTGAAAATATCTACAGTCACATTTAAACAGAGGAAATGTGGGTGCCCACAAGCATTCTGTGTAGATCACTAATTGGAGCGTTTATTTGAGACCCATGGTAACAAAAGAAAAACCAAGCTGTATCTGTTGTACACTGTCAAGCATCCTATGCAGGTAACAGTCTTCAACAGCTGCAGAATGCCTAAAAAAGAGTCAAAATCAGTTTTAAACTTTGCAGTGTTCAGAGTAGGCCTGGTTATGGTGATGGCCTCAGACATGTTATCGCACCCACCCTGGCACATCAGACTTTCTTCAGAGAATCAGACTGAGGAGGATTAGAAGAAAATTTATCTTTCATCTTCCTAGTCCTTTCCCACCTGGACTCCAGATGCACTGCAGGGGGGAGGATTATTTGTTCTGAAGCCTGTGAAGGTTTATCCCTTGGGCCTTGTAGGGTGGTGTCCAGAAGATGGATCTAGTAGGAGGTGGATGAGGATTCTGGGGCTGGGACTGCACCAGGAAACCCCAGTGGTTTTTCCACAGTTGCACATGGGGCAACTACCTAAAGTATCTAGATTTCATCACAGCTTCCAAACTCCATTTAAAAAAAATTAACTGCCAGCTTCATTATGAACCATTTCAAACCAATTTAGATGAGTGGTCAATATTCAAGTAACTTCCAAGTTCCATTACAGGGTTTACTTACTGCCACTAAATAATAGTTCTGACCACAGTTAAAAAATCAATGTGTAAGCTAATGTATAGTAACATAAGAGTTACATAAAATGTGATCAAGAAGAAGAATTAAGTTTCTGGTAGCCAAAAGAACCACAGAGTAAAACAACATCACATAATTTCAGGTTATGTGTTGGTAAGCTCATTATTAGAGTACAGACACTAACAGAATGAGTTTCCTGGAGACTCCAGCACCAGATTGCAAGAGCAGATGTGACAGACCCCTCTAAGAAGGACACACATCCTGCCTGGAGTGGTGAACCCAGTCTTTCTGCTTCTGTCAACACGGTTTCCTCTGGCAGGAAGACAGCTCCTGTGAAGGGCCCTCACCACCTATTGCTACCCGATCTTGCCAGGTTATCAACTGTGTTACGAATTCTATTTTTATAGCATTTTTCCCTTTTAGCGTATTTTTAATATATACTTCAAATATTCTCTGCAGTACTACCAGAGCAGAGATCACTAAAACAGAGATTCCCAACTTTATTATTTCAACTAGTAAGCTATGATATGGATCATTGTCTAGCTTCCCAGTACAGCCTGATTTAAGTTGCTTGCAGTGTGTCAAGTCTACCCAGAACAGACAAAATGGAAGAAGCAGTACTTTATTACCCTTTGAAAGCTGATTTGAACCATAATCACCTATTTATGGCTTTCTGATGAGATTGCAGCTAATGAAGTTATGTTCTTTGTAATGTTTTCTGAAGAGTCTTGAAAAGTTGAAACTGGCTTGTTCAGCAAAAGAGCAAGTGGAGAGAGAGAGTGGAAGACAGAAGGAAAAGGAATATTTTAAATATACAATTATTTCAGGACTTCATAGTGCCAGTGTTTTGGAAACATACTCTGTATTAGTCTCTTTCTTAAAAAAATTGGTAGGAGTCCAAAACTACAAACTTTTATTTTTAAAAGTATGCCTTTTTTAGACCACTTTATATAATAAAAAGTTTAAACAATTATTAATAAAGAAGTGCCTCTTTTTTTCCCATCACAGACAGAGGATTCCATGGCCTCAGCCTCACACTCAATATTCTATTGGTGTATTTTTGCATCTACCATAACAAATATGCCCATAGAAACAGAAAAATATTACAAAAATGGAGTCTTGCAGAGAAACTGTCAATTGTAATGACCAATTTTTAGTGATCTCCAGATAAGAAATAAACATACCTAGCATAAGTGTAATTCCAACCATGAAATACAGGACGGTGGTGAATTATGAAATTAAAATTATCCTTCTTGAAATAAAAGGATCTGTGCTGCAGAAAGAGTTTTTGGTGGGTTTGGAGTTGGTCCATATATGTGAGGTTTAGCTCTAAAGGTGGAAGGAGTATTCAGTCATTTCAGCCACAATGTTAGACCAAGACTTTGAATTTCAGGAGTCAAGAAAGAGTGCAGGGTCTCAAAGATCACAAAGGACTTTCTCTAGAGGCAGTCTGACAGGTCATCCCTGGACCGTTGCAGATATAGTTCACAATTAGAAAAAGATGGGTTATTAAGGGCCCACTTCTGTGGCTAGGAAAAACACTGTTTTTCATTATTAGGTTTTTTACCTTTCTTGGATGCCCATGACATTCAGCGAGGATTTCTCAGCTTTGTTTCATTCACTATTACAGTAGCAGAAAATTCAGACATCAGATGGTGTCAGACAGGGTGTGACAAAGTAGAAACTTTCCACTCCAGTAATCACAAAGGAACTGACATCAAATACTCAAGCAGGTTTATCATTTGTAGGCATTTCATATTTTATTTTATATAGTAAAGGGTTGGTAACTCCACCAAAAGTAAAATTTATAAATGGGAGGACTTTCATGAAAAGAAAAGTTTTAAAACTCCTTTAGGTTTCCTTTGGATGAGATGCTAACATGGGACATTTCAACACATTTTAACCAATAAACTTGTGAGAACAAAGGATTAGGACAGTTCTCAGTTTGCATTCCAACTGGAACACAGCTTTTATCACTAACCAAAATGTATATTGTAAAATAATTAAATTGGTTATGGTGGACGTACAGTGAATATTTGTAATATAACTGCCTGTTCCATAGGTCCTTCTCAAATTATTGTTTTACCAAAAACCCCATAATTTTTCTTTGCTTTAAAGCTCCTGCTATACCAAGTTTTCTTAGAGTCATGCCATAATCCATTTTTACAACAGAAATCCCCAGGGAAAGCAAAAAGAAATTTCAAAAGCTCTTTATTTCAACAGAGTTGGCTCATCATAAGCAATTGTCTGAAGTACAATTATTTGAGTTATCTTAAGGCCAGAACCTTAGTAAACAGGAAAAAGGGCTATAACTAAGTTTATATTAAAGTATCTTGTTTGCAGAATTACATCTTGTTGCCAAACCTGGCATATCTTGTAACTGCTGGATGATTACCCAAGAGAACTCAGTCATTAAACTGAATTTTCCTATGCTCACTTTTCATTTATTTGTGCCAAAACCCTTAATCTGAATCTACCTAAACACATAGGAATGCCTGTCGAGGAACAGATTAATGCTTTTTAATTCCCCCTCAATATGCTGTCCAAACCTGTTTTGACCATGAAGGCAAATACAGCTGCCCAAATCAATATCAGATTCACCAGCAGGTTCATCATTCCTGGCTGGTGACGCAGAGTGGCTGTCAGCAAAATAATCACTCATTTGTTGAAACTTTGAAAAAGTTGGAACCTTAAGTCCATATCCTGACCTGTTTAAATGACAAAGACACACATTGCTGTCTTTGGTAGTTGAGCAACATGAAGTTAGCTCAGGAGTCCCTAAGGAGTGCAAGTGGGACCAAGAACAAATAGAAAGGTATAATTTAGGTTTTTTTCAGAGTAGATTTTAACAAATTAATTTTAAATGTGGTTGCAGGAACATGCATTCATTTCTGGAAAGGCTGTTTCCTGTAATTTGTGAGCTCCTCAGTGGCTGAACGCAGCCCATGGTGGATTGTCTGTACTTGCAGCATCAGCTGTCCCTGAGAGAAGACCTCAGCATGCCCCAAATTACTCAGGAATTGGGGAGAAGGACATCAACTCCACCTCCTCAACTTCCTTTCTGAGCTGCAGATCATTGCCAGTCATCAGCTTCAGTGGTCACCCTGCTGAAGTGTCACTCTACCTGTTTCTCCCACAGGCAAGCACGAGCCGAGCAATTGCAGCCCTTCATTTCAACTCCGCCTTGCTAAATCTGAAATGCCCAGCCTGGTGTGGTCACTATGGTGGCTGACACTCTCTGCCCAGTCTCAAGGACCTCAAAGACCACCTACTCAAACCCAAGTAGATGCAGGTGGGAGTATGGTGATTTTCTTACAATGGCTGCTCTTATTTGCTGAATGATAAAAGAGGGAGGCTCTACCAGCAATAGATCATCCATAAGAGAGTTTTGAAAATTTGAAAATATATACATTTTAAGTATTTTATTAAAAAAATATATATTTTATATATAATGGCACTGGCAAATTTTTGCATCTGGTCAGTTGTCTATGATTTGTATCTTTTCTGTACATGTCAAGCGGGATTATAGAAAATTAGCATAATTTAATGTCCCAGTTCCATAATCTTGTATTAGAAAATAACTTTTTTTAAAAATACAATCATGTTCATAAACACCTCACTGATTTATGTTATAAATTAGTTTATGCATTCTAAAAATTATATAATAAATGCTAAAAACAACATTATGAGAATTTTCTATATATCTATATATATAAAATATAAAATTTTTCATTTGGCAATTATTTTTTAAGAAGGGGAATGAATATATGCTGTTTCACAGGTAGGTATTTATGGGTTGTTCTTCCAACTTCCCTGGGACTTCCTAGTTATATGATGATCCTTGCTGGGAAAGTTTGCACTAGGTACAACAAATATTTTCAGTCTTTGCTACCTTTATATAGTATAATTAAAAACACAGATGTTCAAACATGATATTAACTATAATTACAAATGCTAAAATTGAATTATACTAAAACATTATTTAATTATTTTCATTGTTATGAAGGACACTTCTAATCTAAAATCTGTCCAACATTTTAAGAACTAGTCAAAAATATTCAGTGGATTGTTTTGCACCACACTTGTTTGAAAACCAAGGAATGAATAGTGACTTAGTATTTAGACAAATATCATGGTAGCATTGTGGTTGTATTAGTAAAATTATTATTTAAATTATTGATATGAATTTAGCTATGAAACTGCAGCTGCTAAATCCATGGCCTTTAAACATATAAGAGACATCTTGCCAGAAGTCAGAATTTCACAATCACTTTGCTAACTACTAATTTTTTGCACAGACAGATAATGCCAGTTCAGGTGGTAACTTTTGCTTTTGGGGACTGTACCAAGGTTTAGAGCCAGATTTTCGTACAAGCAACCAAATTAAGATTAACTCTTTCTTGCACTGAGATCCCTGCTAACACTCATATATATTCCTTTTCCTATGGACCTAGAAGTCTACTCAGAAATCACTTTTTGTAAATTATTAGAATAAATAAAGTCTAGTCGTCCTATGATATATAGCGTAGATGAACGGAGTAAGCTGCATTTGCACCTGCTGCAGGTGCTTGTCTCTGAAATTTTGTGGTAAAAGGAGAGATGTTTCAGGAAGGGAAAATTACTTCAGGCCTTATCAGAATTAGGACCTTCAATTAATATGTTGAATAGTCCTTATTTCCCAAGATGTGGGTCAAAGTGATAGATTTGAAGTGCTCCCAAATATAATACAGATTTAAGACTTCCAAATAAGAGGATCATTTTTGAATAGAATTTGTATTAGGGCTATTTTAGAATTTTCTTTCGGGGTGATTTTTTTTTCAAGAAAAACTTTTTATTTTGATTTTAGAAAATTGCAGTTCTTAAGATGAAAATGGTAATTTCCAGCTTTGCAAATTTTTCTGGGGAGGCTATGGAAAGAGGCAGAAAAGAAAGGCTTCCATCACTGAGAGTCTGGAGGCTGGCAGCCTCTGAGCAAGGCAAGGCCCTTGCTCTTGGTCCCATGTTCAGCCTCCTTTTGGCTGAGCTTCCTGGCCTTGCCTGCTACCGGTGAGTGGACATTTCCAGGCTTCCAGATTCTGCTGTAGGGAAGAAAGACAGCAAGTATAGAGCAGTCCTTGTATTTAACTTTTTCAAAAAGAAAAGGAAAATTAATTTAAGATATAAGAATCTTGTGGAGGTTTTATGACTTGGAATAAAAATTTCACTGCTTCTCAATCCAGGTTTAATTTTAATTAACCAAAACTTAAAAATCCTGTCTTTCAATAAATAGGTTGAGTAACACTTGAATTTTGTTCCTACTGCAATTTTCATAAGCCTGTCTATACTCCTATGATGTTATTCAATTTTGTGCTATGCTTGCTGTACAAAAAGTAGCTTATAGTCTGATGACATTTACAGAAAGGAACAAAGACCTATTTTTGTTAAAATGTAACTAGAAGCCAAGTCTGCATACGACAAATGTGTGTGGGAAACTAGCTTTCCAGAAATTTTAGTCATGTTTAATAAAACACACCTGAAACCCATATTGTATGAACACAAGGAACCTGGGAGAAAAAGTGGGTGAAGAGCTGCTAGTCCAGGATATGAAACCAGAGATGGTAGAAGTTACAAACAGCTACTGTAACTGAAGCATAGGTGTAGGATTTAGGGGAACAGAGAAACATGAGGTAGAAGGTGCCAAACTTAACACTAGTGATGACAGACTGTGAAAAAAACTAATATAAATAAAAGCAAATTGAACTGAGTCAAAAAATCAGTCTCTGATAAAGAATGATGGTTCATTCTGGATTAATGTTGTAAATCTCTGTGAAATCTTTGGATTAGATTTATATATAAACAAAAATCTTGGTATTTTTAGTAGAGAAAAAAACTACCGCAAATTTACATAATTATGGGAGACCATGGCATTGGGTATACAATTTATGAAAAACAAGGCTGTGCCAGTCAGCCCTGGGTGGGGTGGCTGTCAGCTGACAATCAGCTGAACCCATGGGAGGTGAGGGTGTGTTAGACTTTGTTTACAAAAGTAGTAAAAGGAATCTGAACCACTTGCCCATGAACAAAAGATATGGGCACAGAATCATGGAACAGTTAACATTGGAGAAGCGCTCCAAAATCATTGCGTCCAACCCCTAACCCAGAACTACTGTGTTCACCACTAAAGCATATCACCAAATGCTATATTCCCAGCCTTTAGAACACTTCCAGGGATGGTGATTCCATCCCTTCCATTGGAAATTTTCCAATGCCTCACTACATTTTTGCTGATGAAATTTTTTTTAGTACTGAGTGTAAGCCTTTCCTGTCACAACTCAAGGCCACATCCTCTTCTCCTGTTACCTGCTCCCTGGGAGAAGAGTTGCTTTACCTTAACAGAGGGACAAACAAAAGCTGACCTGCAGTGCAGGGTGTCAGTTTCAGATGAGCAAACTCAGAAATTCACTGAGTTATGAAGTATTTTGGCTTGGTGATAAAAAATACTCACACTCCCTCATTTTCTTCTTTACAGTCACTAAGTAGCTTTGGTATGAATTTAGTTCCCATTTTGGGGATACTTAGTGGAATTTGTTGAGTGACAAATATTTTTAACAATAAGCGTTGTTAAGTGCTAAGAAAGCCTCATTCTGAATGCTTTCTCTTTGCATTTGTGATCATATTTTGATGTTTATGTTGCATTTATAAAGTTGGGGTACATGAAGAAATCTTTTCCGAATACTTTAGGCTAGACTGCGTACTTAAATAAGGTGTACTTAAATAGTTCACTGGTAAATCTACAAATATATAATTTTTACCTGGTAACGGGCATTTGAAAACACAGCTTTGACTGCTGTTGAATGATACAATGAAATTCAATTTTGAAGGCTTCTAAATCTAGGTCAAAGATCATGCAGCCACGAGTCACTAAGTGTTCTTGCATTAATTTTATAATGGTGTTTCAGGCGCATTCCAAAAACATTGTTTATCTAAACTGTTAACTTGGCCAAATCAGAAGCAGCATGCATTCTGGCTTTGTGCTTTAGCAGAACTGTGCCTGATCTATACCCTATAGATATGTCTCAGAACTGGACTGTAAAATCTATAGTACAGCAGACAGACACATACACCACAATCAAAAGAAGATACAATGCAAGACAGTAGAAATAATAATAATAATAATAATAATAATAATAATAATAATAATAATAATAATAATAATAATAATAATAATAATAATAATAATAATAATAATAATAATAATAATAAAATAATAATAAACCAAATTAAACCAAAACCAAAAACAAAACCAAAAACCACCCCCAAACAAAACAAAGAACTCAGAAAAAAATTTATATCTATAATTGTCAAATCTAAGCTAGTACAGTCAAGTAATTTTTTCTAATTTAAAAACCTTTTCTCTCTATTAAGTCTACAGAAATACCCCAGAAAGTGTTTTGATTCTCTTTTGCTCTATGCAGCTCTTCAATGCCAAGAAACACAAGGGACCAGAAGCATATGTCACAGAATATACAGAAAAATTAATGACATTGGATAATAAAGTTGACACAGTTATTAGTTTTGAGTATTTCATCTGCAATTTAATTTGAAAAACAGGAGGTCAAAGATCATGCAGCCACGAGTCACTAAGTGTTCTTGCATTAATTTTATAATGGTGTTTCAGGCGCATTCCAAAAACATTGTTTATCTAAACTGTTAACTTGGCCAAATCAGAAGCAGCATGCATTCTGGCTTTGTGCTTTAGCAGAACTGTGCCTGATCTATACCCTATAGATATGTCTCAGAACTGGACTGTAAAATCTATAGTACAGCAGACAGACACATACACCACAATCAAAAGAAGATACAATGCAAGACAGTAGAAATAATAATAATAATAATAATAATAATAATAATAATAATAATAATAATAATAATAATAATAATAATAATAATAATAATAATAATAATAATAATAATAATAATAATAATAATAATAATAGAAGATAACCAAATTAAACCAAAAACCAAAAACAAAACCAAAAAACCACCCCCAAACAAAACAAAGAACTCAGAAAAAAATTTATATCTATAATTGTCAAATCTAAGCTAGTACAGTCAAGTAATTTTTTCTAATTTAAAAACCTTTTCTCTCTATTAAGTCTACAGAAATACCCCAGAAAGTGTTTTGATTCTCTTTTGCTCTATGCAGCTCTTCAATGCCAAGAAACACAAGGGACCAGAAGCATATGTCACAGAATATACAGAAAAATTAATGACATTGGATAATAAAGTTGACACAGTTATTAGTTTTGAGTATTTCATCTGCAATTTAATTTGAAAAACAGGTCAGTGTCATCCATTTCTGGAAGAGTGACAGGCAATTAAACCAGAAAATTGTATAAATCTGTAATTTTTGGAAAACAAGTGAAATCAGAATTGACATAATGAAATCCATTTTGATATTTCAATTTAAACTCAAAGTTTGTTTTTGACAGATTTAAAAATACATCTGGCTTTTCAAGTAGATCAAATAACACTCATTGTAGAAAATGAAATGCCTTGCTATCTCAATTTTTTAAAGTAATAATTTGTTTAGTTTTTTACTTACTAGTATTTCAGTTTATGCTATTTCTGCAACTCGGAGAGATTAATCAATAGTATCAAATCATCTTTCTGTTGAAACCCAGATAGAGTATACTGTACCAAGCATGATCAAGAATCAGTTACAGAGGAAGAGAAATGCCCAGTTTGTCAATATTCACTACAGCAGAATTTTTCAGCAGCATAATTAGAACTTAGCAGGATTGATCAAGGCATGCTCCAGCAAGAGTTGCTTACAAGGGTACAAGTTGCTCATTTTAGCATTCTTCATCTGAGTTAGTAATAACATCCATCTGATTATTCGATTTGGGGAAGCCTTCTTACCCTCAGATAAGATGACTTCCCAAATATCTTGGTGACAATTACACACACGTATACGCTTTTAGCCCCTAAGGTCATCCTCATTCTCTCTGTCAAAAAAGTAAAATGGTTTTAATCCTACAGCTTTTTCTATTAGTTGGACTCCAGACCCCCTGAACTAGGTAGGAACTTCTGCTTTACATCAGAGAATAAGCCAAGATTTGAATTTTCTTCTAAAATCAAATAGTCCATCAATGATAAAGCAGGTGTAAGGAGACTAAAGGAAAGTATCTACTGTAACAAGTCTGTAAAGTCACGTCACTTGCAGCAGATATCTCTTCAGCAGATGCCAACAAATGCCCTCCTCTTGTCTCCCACTCGAATGCTGTGGTGCTTGGTGTGAGAAATTTTCTTAGGAAGACAATTCAGAAGTAAGATTAGATTTGTTGCTGCTCCTTAAGGTATTTAAAATGGGAACTGGAAAACTTGAGCTGTAAAAAGTTGAACTAGCTACTGCTTAGAGACTGTTTGTTCTGTTCTGCTTATTATCCATGATGGCAGCAAACAAATTCCTCTCTGCATTAATTCTGATGATGAGTTCTCCTATGATTATGAAATCCAAGGAATGTTTTCACCACACAATTGCCAGACTTAATTTAGTGTGTCTGACTCTCTAAAAAAGCTCTCTTTTCTTCAACTCTCTGGACATTAGTTGTTGAAATTAGTACATTTCAAATGTACTTACACCCCTGTAAATCATCTCCTGCCATTTGCTGTTGTTGTTAGAAATATCATGAGCTCATAAATCAGTGGACTTTTCACATTTTTAGGATTATCTCTAGAAAATCTTAATAACCCTTAAGCTGACTCCAGCAAGAGTGTTTACCACACTCAAATGTCTTATGGGATAGTCTGCCTCCAAACATTTAGATCACATGGCCAACCACTTCAAATGTACATTAGAAAAATCCCTGATGCATTTGTTCTTAGTAAGACTTCAGTGTCTGGTACCTCCTGCCATCAGACAATTTCCATGCTCTTTGAGGCAACTTAAGAAGTGAGAGTTTCTTAATGTGGCTGTGTGGCAGCACACTGGAGATGTTACAACACTGACTTGCAGGACTTAAGTTTTGTTCTCAGTTTGATGCCTTGTCTCTTCAGACTCTCATCCAAAGTCTTCTAAAACTCCTAAAGCCTTTGATAATCTGTGGTTTATTTCATCACGTGGGCATTCATCTTATAAATGGTGCTTCTTAGTGAATGGCTTCCAGTGCAGACAGCAAATGCCTAGCAGGAGTGTTAGCCAGCATTAACAGGACCTGGTTGATAAGGGATTTTTATCCTTTTATTAAGCGAAGAGTAGAAACAAAAGTACCACAAATCCTGTGGACCATACTACTAGCCATGACATTTTTTTCCAAGAGCATGTTAAGATCACCTGGTCTATTATTATATGCAACCAATGGATCAGCAAATGAGGAACCTAAAACTAATCTCATGAGAGAGCACTGCCAGTAAAACAAAAAAGGTCTTCAGAGAGACAGAGGATTTTATTAAGAATCCTGGGCTGAAAATCTTGCTGGAAAAGCTTGCTAGAAATAAAGTCTAGGTGAAGAAAAAGTTCAATTATTTCCCCCTTTTGGAGAAGCGTTTGGATAAATGACAGGCAATTCATAGCGTAAGAAAGGTAAGACAAAAAGTAAAAGCAAAATGAAAAATTGTCCTCCTTAAATATTTATGACTTCAATTGATGAGATTCTTATTCCTGATGGACAGCTTGCAGACTAATGAGTTTTTAATTGTTATGCAATTAAGGGTGATGGTCTTGTGCTAAATCTTGAGTTTCAGCCATAGTTTATGTAAGTCGTTCACATTACTCAACCTATAATGATGTACTTGGCTTCATTGTTTGTGGTCTGTTTCTCATTTGTCTGGCATTACATTCTAAGATTGCAATGACTCAGATTTCCTTTAGTTTTACAGCAAAAAGCAATAGTATGTATTGCATGAGGCATCTCAAATTTATTCACTTGTTTGTGGTCATTTTAGTGCAGGTTTCTCAAGCAGGTGTACACTGATGCATATCTCTGCATTCGGAAGATAAATAGGAACTTCTCGATGTAGTGTTACTAGAGTGATGTCTTCACCATATAATGAATGACTTACATTGAAGGGGTTTCTTTGTTATTTGAATTTTTTCAGTCCAGGAGAAAAAAACTGAGCATCATCTACTTGGCAATACTTCCAGCAAAACTTGCTTAACCTTTATTAAGATAAAGCACTGATAAAGTTGGTTAGTCTTTTAACTGGATCAGGAAGGGAGAAGTTGTCCACTGTGGTGTTACAGTATCTTTTTGCTTGTAAAAAAGGACTGCTATACATTTTAATAAGCTTTAAGTCAATTAGAATGTTTTCTGTAAGCAATAAAAAGGGTTGTCCAAAAGTTCATACTGATAAAGTGAAATCGACTCCAGAATTTTAACAGACTTTGGGATTTAACTTGTATGTCTATTCACACAGCAAAAATAATGGTGTAACATTCATGCTAACCAAAGCATATTAGGTTAGCATGAGTATATTAGTACATTTTGTTAGCATATGCTAACCAAAGCATGCATTTAGATTCCCTTGACTGTCTAAGCTTCAACTCTTTCTGCATGTATGTGGTTTAGGATTATTAGCTAGGATTATTAAAATTAAAACTACTATAATTGAACCACAAGTCAAGTGCATGCTATTGTCTTACCTCTGCTTTGTCATTGCTGTATATAATCAGAGTAAAGTATGTCCTAGAAGAAAAAAGAACCTAAAGAAAAAAAGGATGAACCATAAGATAGATTTTTAAAAACAGATTTTGCAAAAAAATAACTTTATTAGTTGTTTTGGTGGGCCTGGAAGACAGAATTCTATTAACTGTTAAATTTAATTCTTACACTGTAAATTCCTAAGGATATTTCTTTGGGCCTATCAGTCCAAAATGGTAGGTGGTAGGGAAGGTGGTGGAAGCGGACTTTGAAAATGCAGAGACAGAAGATTATTGTAGTCTGACTTCACAGGCACTGTGTAATGATTATAGAGCACTCTGGAAATTATTGATGGTGTAAGAAGCAACAGAGTGAAGCCTGAGAAGCCGCATTTGACAACAGATTCCACATAATTAAGGCTGAATATTCAGTAATCTCTATTATGTGCAGCTATAGCCTCTACTTTAAAAGAAGTAAGAAAAATCAACAAAAACCCCTGAAAGAGATGATCTTGAAATCTCAAACTACAGATTGTAGCAACTGGATATGGAGAGCCCCAGTTTTGTGATCAGGAGATGTAACAGTCATCCTGCAAATAAATAGAGAGACAAACCTACACAAAATACTCATCATGAGCTTTTCAATGGCGTTTGTGTTGAAGTAACTTTATCTTAGTTTTGACAGATTTGTCATTAACAATAGGAAATTAAAAAAAAAATCTGTAATACAGTCTGATGATAATTTTGTCAATGAATAGCAGTCATTTTGTATTCTCTGAGCATTGCAATAGTTTTGATAAATTTTGTGCACTTCTCCAAATATCAAAGCATGTTCTCTCTTCTGGCCAAAAAATCATAAAAGGAAATTGTAAGTCCTCCTGACCACGGAGAAGTCTTGTGTGTATGCCTGCAATCTGTTGTTGGCTTACTCTGCTCTTTTTCATTTTCTTTTTCTGTAGTAGCTTCATCACTGACCCTTAAAAACCAGGAAAAAAGCCCATTTTTTTTTCTTTTCTATAAAAAGGCCAATAAAAATGGCAAATATAGAAGACTAAATGGACATTGCAGTGATTCATTTTGGCAACTCACAACTAACTTATGCAAAGTTCAGTTGGTTCGTGGAGTTTGACTCTATGCCATTACTGGTGCAGTTCCTGGGGTACTAACTCAAATTCACTCAATCAACTCCCTGAGCAACTCCAAGGATTTCAGATCTTCTTTCTCTGGGACAGACTGTTCCAAAATCAGAATGTATTTTCTCAGAAATTGCTTTAGTGACATACTACAAGAAATTTTACATTTCCACACGTGACCTGAGATTTCAATAAACAATTTGAAGTGAAGCTGATGAAAGCAATCATCTTTCAAACTGTTCAAATATAGAACGCAACAGATCCATAGCCAGTGGAAAGCCTTTCCCTTCCATTTCCAAAATCACTTCAGTTGGCTTCAGGTTAGGTATCATGATTATTGTCTTCCCTCGAGTGCAATAAGGAAGGTCTTCATTCCTCATTCTATTATGCAATTCACCTTGACATGCTTTTAAAATTTGAGGCTGTCCCAAAAAATGTAAAATATGATAGTCTTGTTACATAGATGTTTTATTTTCAGAACAGCAATAACAAGAACATTAGAGTTTCAGGAAGAGCAATAGAAGTAAAAACACACATTACATAATATAGTTTAAAGAATCTGCAAAGAATTAGTTGGAACTGTAAATACACTCAGATGGGCTGTAATAATTTTAAATCAGAAGGAGATCACTCCTAAGACTCAAATTCCATATGGGCAAAAAACTCTACTTTCCTAAATCAAATGAGTAGCCCCACAGGAGCCAGTGAACCAGAAGAGGAGTAATTTTTGTTTATGCAGGGCTTAGAATGAAGAAAAACATCTCCTACCTGCATATGCCATGTTCTTTCTTAGTACAGACAAGAAAGTCATCCTTTCAACGGCAATTATTTAGAGCCTCATCTTAACCTGTTTCCTTCTTGAGTTGAGTGATTTGCAGGAGCAGGTCTAAGAATGGTAAAATTGACTGGGTAGGACCATCAGTCATGCCAAATGAGGGTTTGGAAAGTCAAGTAAAGTGTAGGATTTGGAAAACAAGGCAGCTTGATCCTGGTGGATACAGGACCTTCAGAGCAGAGGAGTGTGTGCACTGACCAGTCCCATGGCATTGTCACCACATTGTCATAAAATCCTTCTGGTTCTCTGCAGCTCTGCACAGTAACACGTGTAAAGTCAAAACTCAAATACAATCAACACCTTGCTGGCTCACACATACCATTTCACAGTCAGGAGAGGATCAGGGTTCCAAAGGGTTTTGCTGTGTCTAATCTTCACCAAATGGGATGCTGCCACATGTGGCCAGTGTGGCCACTGGAGAGGAAGACATCTTAAGATTCAGATGTGAACCCCTGTTTGGATCTTACACTATGGGATTTGAAAAAAATAAAAAGAAAACCAATTTAGTAACCAGGAATACTTTATGTTCCACTCCCACAACTTTAAAGGAGCTTACCTATTATACCAAATTTTAAATTGTAGAATCTTGTATTTTTTTTCAAGTTGCACCATTATTCAAGCTTTCTCTTCATCTATAACCAGATAAAATAATGCCATTTTAAATACATAATGTAAATCTATGGGTTTTTTAAGCTAGTTCCACACAGAACCATTTGTAAGATTAAAAAACAGTATAAAGTCTGAGTCTAGCAAGATGACTTAAAAGAAATTATCCTGTTTACCTTATGATTTATGAAATGGTCAAAGTGTTTATTGAAATTAAATCCTCAGTAAAATTTATCATTTTAATTATGTAACGCTCAATAAAAACCAAAATAATAGAATGTCTCTAAAGCAAAATAAAACACTTAATGCTGAAACTTCTTTACAGAATAACAAAGATTAGAAGAAGAACTATCAAAATATCTCTGCTGTTATACTCATTAATATAACCTGGCCAGCTCTGCATAGAGAAGGAAGCACTGGGGTACTCTGAAAGGGTATATTTGCACATGGCTCTCATCATGAAGAGATATCAAAATTGTCCTCTCATACCTCGAAGACTTTGAAGGATTAGTGGAAGGGTGGAAACCTCCCTTACAACCCATGGTCCTTGGCTGCAGGTCTCTGACCACTATCCACAACACACTCATTCTTGAAAGACTCCTTTTAACAAGAGCATCTGGTGCAACCCAGAGGAGATATGAGATTATACAATCATAAATCATATAATTTATGTCTAGTCCAGGATGCTGGCAAAAATGGCATACCTTGTCCCCTTTGGGTGAAACTTCAGCACACAGAAAAATCTTCTGGACAGTCTAGGCAAAAAAGAACAAAATGATAAAGAACACTGACATGAAGAAAAGTCTCATCCTGTATCATGGATTCTCCACGCAAAACCATGACAGTCAATGACAAAGATGAAAAAAGGTGATATTTGGAAACAAGACACCTGTGTCAGAAAGGCAATACGGAAGTAGAAAAGATCAAGCTTTCCCAAAGAAATGTAAATCAAAAGTAAATAAAAATCTTTCTAACAATACAGAGTTTACAGCAGAAATGCTAATACCAAAATATTCTAAGGCTTCTAATCTTTCAGAACACATACTGGTCTTCTCTTTCCCCTATATTTTTCTCAAAAAATGAGATTCTTACCAATACGAAGTGGTGCATCATGAAAAACAACACTAAATATTGGGCTGCCAATATAAAGTAGCAACATGAGGCTGAGCAATCACAACCATGAGTACTAATAAGGCAGATCAGCCTTTCCAGGGCTAAGATATGAAAGCCTTACTTTAAATAAATATTTTTTTAAAGTAGCATCAAAAGCAGACTTGATTAAATTTGTTCACAAAGTTCTTGGAATGATTCTAGCTGGAACACAAATCTCTATTAATTTTGGTCCAGAGGAGAGAACACCAGTAAACCCATCCCAGCTTTTGCAGCATTTTGCTTGTAATGTCTGATCAGAGTTTAGCTTGTAGGATCCAAACACAATTGAGCAACATTTGATTATGATTATTTTATTTGATTTTCTGAAGTATTTGCACAATATTCTTGTTACTTTGAAGATAGCTCACTTCAAGCTGTTCAGCTTTTATTCAACAAAGCCAAACACAATTTCTTTTTATGAAACACTATAAATATAGAAAGCTGTAAATTAAGTTGCTCTGGAACAGAGAAAGAAATTTTAAGAAATGTTAAGTGATATATCTAGCTTTGAAATCACTCTCCATGGGAAGGAACAGGACTTTCCTTATTTTCTTGCCAAAAATGGGAAGCAAAAAGGCTAATTCAATTTCATGCCAGAAAAAAAGAAAATAAGTATGTGTATATGTTATAACACATACCAGTAGGTAGAAGAGATACTTAAGAAAAGGAGAACTGTGCTTATAACCACAAAACTTAGGCATTAGCAAAGGTATTAGAAATACACTCCATATTTTAAAATTATGAAGCAATTACTGTAGTACCTGTTAGAATATATGCTTTAACTACTCCTTTACCTAAAATAATTACTTACAGGCTTGTGCTTTTATTTACACATCACAGTGGTTTTGGGACTATCATAATAAAATTAAATATTCAGGAAGGCATGTAAACTACACTACTGATATGAATGGATCTACTAATTATAAAACCTGGTTTTGCTTTTAACATTTCCTTCATGCTCTGAATCATCCAACCAGAAACTGAATTGAAAGGTATCCTTCTATATGGGCTGGCAATTACTGAAACCTTACCACAAGGAAAGGTTTGGGAGCAGATGTTTCAAAACTGGTTTGCTGAGCTTAAAGAGTTTCCTAAATAATGGGTTACCTGAGTTGGAGCACTCGTACACCAGCAGCTCCACCTGATCCCTGCCACGTCACTGCTGTGTGCCTCAGAGGTCGCCCCTCGGCCGCCGGTACGATTGGCAGCCTTTGCTGCAGGAGCACAACCAGCGCTGGAACCTGCTCTTCAGGTTCAGCACATGGGATCAGGGCCAAGGAAAGGCAGCTGGCTTGGAGGAGGGAGGGAGTCCAGAGGCTTTATATAGGCTTAAGAGCACAATAGCATTGGCCAGGCAGCTGTATCTGAATGGAAGTGCACAAAAAGAGGGCAGGACCTTTGTGGTGGTGTTCTGGCTTTAGGGACTGTCAGGAGAAAGGTGACAAGAACAGGAGAGAGATGTTAGGCTGCCATTTCACACAGCCTGCATAAAACTGAAACAACCAGATTTAAAAATAAAAGCCACCTGATAAAAGAAAATATGGAAGACCAATATGGTGTTAGGTGAAAGTTTATTTGTTCACAACAAATTGTAAACCAGTCCTATATTGAGCTGGTCAAGCAGATAAGTGAAAGGAAAGAGTCCTAGAATCTGCTAATCTTATTTCCACAGAAGAAATTTTTATTCTAAATTTGTCATTACAGGCTATGTAAGTGCAAGGAACTTTTATAGCCAATTAAGTGTCTAAAAAATTCAGGAAGAAATTTTACCCAGAAGCTGAAAGTCGTTTCTGAAAACACAGTCCTTTGTGCCCTACCGTGTATGATTCCATCATCCACTTGATGTAAAATTTTCTGTGTGTTTACACTGCCTTCCAATTATCACTTAGGACCTGATCATTGTGATTTCAATTCTTCTTAGATGCATTTTTTGGGGGGACCAATATAAAACAGCCAGTCGTGCTTTTTAAATTAACAGTCTCTCTGAAAAGCATATAGGTAGATCTCAATTGAAGTGGTGCTCAACAGTATTTAAGCAGCTGTTGAGTGCAAATCAGTGATGACAGCACCACTACCACAGTGTACTACTCTAGCAGAACCTGAGAAGTTGTCTCCTGCTACATTTATGAGTCCTGATAATCAATACATTTACCAAAAACAAACAAACAAACAAACAAACAAACAAACAAAAGTGACCCTAAGATTAGCTTAGTTGTTTAGAACATGGTGCTAATAACACCAAGGTCAGGTGTTTGAGTGCCCCTTACGGGCCATTCACTTCAGTGCTGGACTTGATGGTCTCATTGAGTCCTGTCCAACTCAGAATATTCTGTGACTGTGATAATCACACCTGAAACCTCCATCTGCCTTACACGTCCGTATTACAGTGCTTGCTTATTGAAATTAAATTATTCATTACTGGAAGTAAAGAATCCAAGTAGCACAAGCAGATTTCTTCTTCCCAATTTGAAAAGAAAAAATACATAAGAAAGATAATGGTGTAGGAACTGGTAGATTTTGTTACCCAGACTTCTGATCGCAGCCCATTCTCTACCACCCTTCCCTTTAATTTAAAGAAAATTATCAACAGAAGTTTTATCTTTTTCCAAACTCCTGAAATCCAAATAGCGTGTCTCCTGACTAGGTTTTGTTCATTTTCTGCTAAATCTCTGCCAGAGAGAATTGTTTGTTCTTTGTTTGAAATTATCAGCAACTTTAACCAGATCTATCAGCTGCAAGAAAATCTCTCAAGTTCTGAGCAATTTCTCCTCCACAAGCCATCTTCTATTAGGCAAAAAAGTTCCTGGGAAAATTCCAAATTCCCTCTTCATCCCTCTGGGATGTTTCTTAAATTTCTGCATCAGGTCCTCAACAAAGAAATGAGCTCTTTCTTTTGGAATCAACAAGAATAAAGTGTTTAGTTTCTTAATTACTGGGCTAGGCTCTCTCCAAAAGTGTCTAAGTTTGGAATTCTTTTTCTGGCTACTTTTTTTAATCAAGAGCCAACCATTTTCTGCTCCCTGGTTGGGAATATAATTATTTTCATTTCTTTTGGGTTTCTACTGTCTTTACTTGCAGCTCAGAGCTGCCTTATGTTCAGGAATACAGAGCCATAGACAGATATGTAACACTACCAAAGCTACCTATACAGGACTCTGATAATTCCCAGTGCTTTTTAAATTAGGGGAAAAAAAAAAGCAAAAAGTACAAAAATAAGCTCTGTAAAAGCAATGGATAATAGAACACTAGAAAAGTAAAAAATTGTTATTTTTATGTTCTAGCATTTATAGTCTTCACCAAGACTTCAAGCATTTAATTTGCAGCCTCCAAACTCCACACCAATCAAGCTCAATTTATTCAAGTGCAAATCCCACAGCAACTTTCAGCATTGCATAAAAGTAATTTCCCATACAGAAGCCGCAAGTGACTAGGATCAACTTGGAAATTTAAATACAATCTAGTTCATAAAAATCCTTTCTTCACCAATTCAAATCCTTTTTGCTGTTCCTCTGTCAAAAGTCACTCAATTAGTTGCTACTACAATGGCATTGCCCAGGCATGCAGAGTGTACAAAAGTCTTTTCTCTCAAAATGGTGAATTTCCTCCCCTCTTGAAGAAATTTCTGGATCCTTTTTAACAATCAGTTCTGGGATTGGAGGTGCAGTAGCAGAGACGACATTACTTTAAACCTGCTTCATCTTCCTGTGTGTTAAAGGATGAACTCCAAATTGAAAGCACTCATTTGGATATCTTTGGAATGTTTCTAGTTCCTACCAAATAGCTACACTCTATTCCATATAAAGAGTTTAAATAATTAAGTACTTGAGAACATCTTCTATTCCCAAAGACTTAGGATATATTACTTCCCACTCTCTGGAGAATCCAGAGCATTCCACAGTGAGTTTTTCCTCATTTTAATTACAGTCAGAACAATATATTTTATATATTTTGTTCCCAATGCTTTACATTGTCTGCTACAGGAGAAAGCTATTAGCAGTCTTGAGTTGTCTGTGGGATCAGAATTAACATGTCCTCCAGTTTTTGTCATACTTTAGAAAAATTATTCCTGCAAAGGGTGTCTAATCAGCTCATTATTTAGTTTCTTTTATCTTTAGGTGATAAACATAAAAGAAAGATAAAAAGATAAAATCCCACAGGCTGACTTTCTGTCCATAACATGCTATGGCTTGTCCTAATGCAGATCAAATCTCTTAAGTTTTCAATTAGTTACAATTGCTGCTTCCTGCCCTTTTGTCTTGCAAAACATTCTCTAGATCCTTGACTCACATGAGCTTCACAGCTCTTGTTCTGTGATTACCTTTGTAGAATAAGCTACAATGAACCCAGTATCCTTGGTCTGTGTGCTGACAGGCTACATCTTGGCCAGCCTTTGTATCCTCAACTGTACATTGCTCAGGAGTACAGCTCTCCATGTAGAGCAAAGATTTTACTTTCACATCACTGCCTCAATTCAACTCTATTTCTGTGCACTTGCAATTTTACTTTATTTAACTTGCTTTTAGAAAGCTCATGTAGAGATGGCCTTTTTCATATGTTGTCCCACTGACTTTAGAGGATCATTTTCCATGATGAATCAGTATTCTGTATGTGTAAATGCTGCAGAATTCACCCCTGACATGTTCACCATGTCCTTCCTACGTCACTCCAGATTTTCCTTTATTCCTCACACAGCCTGTAAGCCACTGATCTCCCAAAGAAAGGCTCAGCACAAATATTTCACACACACTCACAGCCTATAAAAGGCTTTAAGATCGTGAAATAGTACCCCAAATCATAAGATCTTTGGACACCATTAATGAACTTAGAAATAGGCAGGACAGATGAATTACATCTACATGAAAGCAACCACTAGATAAATCTAAAGCTAAACACCTTAGCTAGGCAATTTCACATCATTGCTTTTATTTCATTTAAAGAGATCAATATCAACCAAGCGTGGAGGACAGTATGAAAATTAGATTCCTTTCTTTCTCTAAAAAAAAATTTTCTGCTAATTTCTCTTCTAGAAAGGTTTTATGCTTTAACTAACCAGATTCTCATTCTAAGACTTCATCAGTATACTGTTTTTATAAAGATCTTGGAGGAAGACATGTCAAGCACTTGGTTTAGGTTAGTTAGAGCCAATAAGAGTGTGCTCTTTCAAAGAAAGACATTCTGAGCATAAAAAATAAAAACATTTTTGGAATTTTCATTTGGGATTTTTAGGAAGTTTTTTCTTGAAAAATGAAATGCATTTAAAAACTCAATTTTGTATGAAAAACAAATATGACCAAAACTACTTGATCAATTTTGGCTCAACAGATGGTGACAAGTAATGAATCTATTTCCAAAGACTTCGGACTTAGTGTGCTGCTGCCTTGATCATCAAAACTGTAGATATCCACTAACTAATAAATCAAGGCGAAACTATAAAATACATTAATTTTAAAATGTAATTTAAGTTCTAGTGTGCTTGGTGTTGAGCAAACTTTTACAAAAATAAGTTCCCTTCATAGTCGTACAGCCTCATAATTTGGATAAGATCCTAAGAATACAATTCCCATTTAATTCAATGGTAAGCACATAACTAAAACCCTGTGCAAGGCATTGAACATTTAGCACAGTATTCACTAAGTAGATCCAGATGATGGGCCAAATCCAGCTCTGATGTAGGTGGGCAAAATGCCATTTAAATCATTTGAGTTGCAACACTAGAGCCGAATTTGACCTTATATTTTTTGAACATGATGCCAAATGACTGCAAAAACAATGTAGTTTTTACTCAAGTGCAAATGAATGCGGTGGTTTCATCCTAGACCCTGGAGGACATGTATTCAGAGCACAAAAGCATCACAGAGTTTGGCACAGCTTGTAACTGCTTTTCCACAAAGATCCAGGACTCGAGTGTTTAGGGCGTTGCAGGTCATGAGCAGAAGAGGCAAAGCAGCATAGCTGCATGGACATGGCTGCACACTGCTCGCCTCTTGCTAACCTCTGGCCAGCACTCACTTCCTCATTTTCATCATTCACTTTAATGTTTCAAGAACAACAACATCAATTTGAATAATTCTGAAGTCTCAGAGGATGTGCTTTCCCTACTGAAAGGCAACTCCTTAACTTTGTATTTTTGCTGATAGAACTACAAGCTGGATTTGTCTTGGTGGGGTTATTAACACCTGGCCTGTGTAATGTTTTACTTCTGAAGATGTGAAGGGTCCTTCCAAAGGAAAATTTATAGAAGACACTGATAAATGGAACTAGAATTTATCATACGTAAACTTGCTAGCCATTCATATTTTCATATTATTTTCATATTTTCATAATTAAACTTTAGCTTCCAGAATTAGTAAGAATAAAAGAAGAAGGTCCTTTAGAACACTATGCATCTTTATTTAGCACAAATAAGTTCACAACTGGTAACAATTAAAAAAAAATCTAGATGGCCCATAAAAAGGCTGCCCAAATCATGAGATCCACCAACTCATCTCACCACTTTTTGAGGCTATTGAGTCCACTTAGCTTCAGCATCCCCTTACTGCTCATTTTCTTACTTACCTTTTCCATCTTAAGGTAACAAGAAAAAAGATAAATCCTTCCATAGGAAAAGGGGAAAAGGTACAAAAACATAGTCTGGTGAAAAATTCCTCATTTTGAATGTGTGTACATGTCAGAAACTGGTGTCCAACAAGTTGAATATATAACCAAGAAAAAAGCAAGTCTTCTACTTTTTCTGGTATTTCACAAGAACAACTTTTGTTCTGCTCTTTGTTCATCTCATTTGTACTCTTTCAAATTGTACTGTCAACAAAGACACTTTCCTGAAAAAATCAGAAGGATAGTACCCCAGGACCACAGAATAGCCAAAGAAATAATCTGCAGTAGTACTTGTTCTCTTCTCACACAGAAAATGAGAAGGATAATTTGTTTCTGGCGGCCTTCTCCTTCACTTTCTTAGCAACTTTTATCACCAGTTTAATTCTTCCTTCCAACGTCCTCTGATCTGTTCAAACCAGAGACCACACCAGGGTTTGCTTTGCAGCTGTGTGGATCCCATACCCCCCTACTCTGCAGACCAAAGCCAGCACAAAGCAGGTCCTGCCAGTGTTACCTGAGCAGAAGAAACACTTGGGTCATGTATCCAGACTGTAAAGCAATTATGGCAAGCTCAAATGGAGGCTGTGAATTTATCACAAACTCTCTTAAAAGCAAGATAAAGGTCTAAATAAATCCATTAACTTGGTTTTGACAATTTTGATTTATTGCTATTCAGGCTTTTGATTTGGGATTTTTAAATTTAATTAGGAGTAGGTGCCATTCAGTGTTTTCCATGATATTCTAGATGACAAGAGGTCAAATCTCACAATTCATTTATACATCTTTCAAAGATTCCACTCAATCAGCAGCATGTAATGTTGTTATATTTACATAAACTTGCTCCATCTGGTTACAGTGACACCAGCCTTAAATTATTCCGACATATTTTTAAACTGCTGCTGAGAAAATATTTTAAATTTATGTAGGTGACAGATACACTTTTTCTTACCCTTTCCCTCCAACCAGTAGAAGGAATATCTCCTACAACCCAAAACCAAGACTTTTCAAATAAAAAGATGGGCAACATAATTCTTTAAAAAGTGTGGTTTACAACCTTGGGTTTTTTCCTCTCTCGCATTTTTTTTTTCAAATGTCTGGAAAACTGTAGTAAACTGGCTTGCAATTCCAGTAAGCCCCCCTAGGACAGCAGCTTTCAGTTCCAGGAGAAAATTTTTGCTTAGTGGCTAAAAGACTTCCAAGTTCATGATCCAGAAGAGGTCAAGAGCACTTGTAAGTCAAAAACATCATAAATTAACTGAGTAAAACTAAAGTACTGAAATATCTGAAGTTGATTTCAGGGATATCAAATCAGAACTTTCCTCAGACTTCCAAATCTTGTTTAATTTTCATGGAGAATTTCTGTCCCAAATACTGAGTCTTTACCAAAATACTACATCCCACAAAGCCCACCACTGAAACTTGAACAGGCTTTTGCATTACAAGTGCCAGATTTATTTTTTCCCCCTGACCATCTTTTTGCTAAATCAGACTTCAAATAGAGAGGTTTTCTGGGAGAAATTAAAAGACGCTCACAGACTACCCCATCTTAGACTGACTTTGACATTTTACAAGGATGTTAGAGCTAAGTCTAGCCAAATTTGGGTGGAAGGCTTCCAACCCAGGATTCTGTGGTGAGTGGGGCTGGTGAATAGGTCACATTCTTTCTCCCAGCCATACAAATTGATGTCCTAATATGGTGCTAGGTGGTGGTATTCTGTGAACAGATGCTTTTCCTAATAAAATAAGTCTTCATCACCAAATACCACTGTGCTCTTTGACAAAATTGTGGCATTAACCCATTCTTCAGCAAATACAGGACATGAGCTACCTCTGTCCCAAATGAGGTCTAACCACTCTGTTTTGGTTCAGTTTATACATCAAGCTTCTTGTACTGCTGCTGTTAGAGAGGATATAGGTCTTCATTTATATTTTGAAGATGCTTCTGCTTTCAAATTAGGATCGCATTAAAGTTAATGCAATCTTTGAAATCTTTCAATAGAGGATTCATTTGGAAAAGCTCCATGGGTCCTTTAGAAGGAAGGCTCCAGATCTGTATGAAGAATTGTTCAATGAGAGAAAATTTAAAATCTTTGCTCTACCATCAGTCTGTCATCAGATTCATGCTGCACTACTCCCTAACATGGTGATTGCTTCAAAAATATATGGATTATTCTTTCTTTTCAGGGTACCCTTCACCTTCTTCCCCTTTCCTTGCAGGCATCACTGCTGTACAAGGATCCAAGAACAAGAATTCACTGAGACAGGATGTCTATTTCCTTAGGGGACTGAAAGCCAGAAACTTGGGCTATAGACATACATTCTTGCATTTTTTTATCTGTGTACCTCAGTTTCATCTAGAAGAAATTTCATATCTTGACATAACTAAACTGTGGAATCCAACTGTCTCTTCTTACCCATTTCACAAATAAATAGAGTTTTTCTAGGCAAGCTACTTTCCCAAAAATGTAAAGCAGCAATGAGAGGGAAAAAGATTCCATCCCTTTACATGGGAAATTACTTTTAGTGTCTTGGTGTTGCTCTTGCTTAATGTAGTGTAACTTTCAAATGACACTTCCATCTGTAGTAACTTGTAACTCCCATATCAGCCCAGAATATGCTGGGGTTGCTAATGTCTTGTATTTATTTCTTGCATTTTGTACTTGTTAACTATAGTCCAATATTATTAAAAATAGCAGCAATAAGGAACTCTAATTAAAGAGAGTCTATTTTACATTTATTTCTTGCCATTCATTCTTACCAGCAATTTGATTACATTCTGTAAAAATTGGCATTAGGCATGCAGTATGATTATTCTTATTAACCATTATGTTCATAACTACTGCATGTTATTGAAAAAACCTTCTAGTAACAGACAGCCAGTTTTCATTACTTGAAAGCCATGGAAATTTGTAGATATTAAAGCTGTATTTTCCCAAGCATTTAATGATCAGTTTATTATAATAGGATATCTGTTTAAGCTGAATTCACATATATTACATTGTCTTTATAGGAAGTATAATACACTACAAAAGGGAAATATCACATTTATCATGAACACGTTTCATAAAAATGAGCTCTTCATTAAGCACCAAATGAAACAAAGAAACAAAATCAGGAAAGCAGGGGGAAGGGGTGAGATCGGAGTGATTTTGTTTTGTCCTTTTTCAACACCTTCCTGCTTTCTAGGTTGGCTGTTTACTTATATATTCTGTTCCTGCATGAAGGCATTTTGCATTCCTCTTCCCTGGTCCCCCATTTGAGCATCTGAAAGATAAGAAAGATGAAAGATAAGAAGAATGGGGCAGGTAGCAAAGGCAGAGCTTGCCCTGGCTTCGACAGCCGAACTATCTCTGTCTGCCCTCCACAGGACTGCTGCCCGAGCAACTTTGCCTCATTTTGGAGGGGCAGGTTATGGGCAGGAGGAGGGGCAGCCCCAAGAGATTCACACTCACCCTGCAGTCAGTTTGCAGACGTCAAATAGGTCCATGGCATTGTACTAACAGCTATCCCATTTGCTGTTGTCTTAGGCTCTGTAGAAATCTTCTGAGTTATGCTGAGTTTACTTAGCTGCAGAAAGTTTGGCGAACTTGAGTTCACTCTGAGGCCTGTTAACCTGGAAGGAAAAGTCCAGCCAATGGTTTCAGAGGATTCACTGCTTGATGACACTAATAAGATCCAGATCCAAGAGGTAGTGACAGTTGTGATCTTCATACTCTCTGCCCTGCAGGGTGAGTATGCTGAATAAAGCATTTCATCTCATAATGTTGCCCCTGCCCACTCAAGCACCCAGGGTAATGGGAAAACTGGAGAAATTAGTGCCTTATTTTTGCATTAATAAGATTTTTTCAGCCTCTGCCAAGCAGATAAGACTTATATGGAATGCTGTAAAGATATTCCAGACTCAACAACTTTTTAGATAGATATGCTCATTTTGACCAGAAGATTAGAAGCTATTTACAAGTAACACAACCTAGAGAAGAAAAAACATATGCATAAGGAGGCTGACATAGGAAGGGTTTCTTTGAAAAAGTCAAAATAAAGGAAATGCAAAACAAAGCAAAGAAAAAAAAAGCTGAGGATTAATTAAGGTCCAAACATGCTTCATGAAAATGTGGGGTTTTGGATTAAAAATGACTATTTAATGAACTAACAGATATTACCACAATTTTTAATAGAATGTCTTGGTATTTGTACAAAATATCAGTATCACAACTGAAAGATATAAAAAAGTATCTGATGGTAAAAAAAGCAATTGCTTCTTTAGCTTTTTTTCCTTTGTCTTTACATAAAATGCTTCCATTTCTAATATGAACAATTACATTAACGGCAGTCATCTGCTTAGTGAAAAATATTCACACATGATAGGAGTTATATAGGAGTTATATAGGAAGTGACTGCATGCCACAAGGTCAATAATTTACATTCACTATTCAAAAAACAGAGAGTGTCCAATTCTGAAAATCATGCCTTGTGGGTGAGCATCTTTCACTGATGGTATTTCTTTGAGCAGGATCAAGTCCTACTCTGTGCACCTGACATCACACCATCAAGAAAACTCTGCAGATGTTCATCTTAAAACCTAACAGCGACACACACAAACTCCATCAGAGAAAACACAAAAGCCCTCTTGAACTGTATTTATTGTTGTCAGGAAATACATACCTTTCATCTCATGTAATAGGATATTTTTGTTTATTAAATCTAATCTGAACAGGTGAAACAGTAAGAAAAAGTTCTCTTAATAGCTTATCTTTTAAATTCAGATGGCATTGCTATAGTTAAAGGGAGTATCAGTAGAAGGCACAAAAGATTAAATGAACAGAAGTCATAAGAGACTGAAAGACATATTTGTTACTGCATTAGACCTGTGGCTTCCAGCAAAATGTTTATTTGCTTATTAGTTGATAAAAAATTATTATCACTAGTACCCTTTCATCATGAGTTGCTTTACTATCCTTTTAGAGATTAGTTATCAAGTTGCAAAATATAATGGAGATTTTTATATACTACAGAGATTTGTCTGTATAAAACTTGAGTTCAGGAGGAACCATTATCTCTAAATCAGTATATTGTTTGTTTGGTTTTTTTGTCTCCCTTCTACAGTTCTCTCATTTCCAAATTCTGCCTGGCCTACAGGATGTTTTGGCAATTATCTGGTTCAGAGCTGCTATCCATGCTTGGCCTTGACTTTAGTCTCAGTTGTGAGCCTGTATCATGCCATAGAGGAGGGATCTAATTTAGTTGCTGCGTTGTCAGCATTGGTAAAAAAACCAAATTTTCTTCAGAATTAAAGCATAAAAAAAGCATTTTAACATTCAGAAAGTTCAAATGTTGCAGATGGTTCCTATCAAATGACTGCTATCTGGATATAGCTTCATTGGAAAGCTAAATATTTATAAAATAATTTGGGCTTGAATTTAAAGGTCATCTAATTAAGCAAATAAGTAACATTAAATTAGTCACAAATGTTCTTAAAATATGGGGTTTGCCATTCACAATTAGCCACTAGAAAGTTGACTCATGCTTCTCACATCTGACAAAGTGTTACTTTTGATTTTTAAAGCAATAAGAGGTTTTAAGCTGTATCAGGGTACTAATATTTAGAATAGAAAATTGGCTTTGAGTCATATTTGGCATGATCTCCTACTTTTCTTCCAATGGCAAAAATTATTACTGAATTTCTCAGTAATTCTCATGGCAATGTTCTTTGGACAGATCTGGAGAAATCTGACAATTTACACTCTGGAATCCCAAGCACAGTAGAGATGCAAATTATGGCCCAGAAGCTATCTGCCAAAAGGTGACATGCTGCGATGTCTGTTTGCCATCAGGATACTGCTGTGGTAAATTACAGTAATAACTATAACATTGCAGTTATCCCAGACACCTTTTCAAAGCCACTGCTCCTCCTTTGAACATTTAGATGGTGTTTACTTCAGAGAAACATTAATCTGAATGCATGGAGGGTTTTTGATCCCTGTAATTGAGCACTTTTGTAGTAAAGCATTTGTGAAGGAACAGATAAATATGTGGTTTCAGAGGAAGATTTTTAACGACACAAGGAGAACCTTTTTTTTAATAGAATGGAACCAGTTGTATCTCATCACTGCACTATCCACTATCCTTCTGTTGTTGACAGCGTGTATTTAAAAAAGTGCTTCCCTGTCTCTAACAAGTCAACAAACAAACAGAAATTCTTAGCCTGATACAGCAGCATTTTAAAAGTTTAATACCAGGGTGCTAGAAGGACTACACACACTGGTTTCAATTGCTGTAGAATTATTTTCACTTCAAAATAGCTTCTATTTAAATGCTGAAATCTCAACTAAACATGTTTGAAATTGCTTTAAAAAGTGTTTCCCTGTCTCTAACAAGTCAACAAACAAACAGAAATTCTTAGCCTGATACAGCAGCATTTTAGAAAGCCCTAATACCAGGGTGCTAGAAGGACTACACACACTGGTTTCAATTGCTGTAGAATTATTTTCACTTCAAAATAGCTTCTATTTAGAGTACTTTCAGCTTCAGTTTGCAATGCTGAAATCTATGATCTACAATAGGTTTTGTTTTGATCTAAACTTTCTTCAGTTTGAAGATTGGTTTTTTTAGCACAATAGAGAATTAATGAATTCTCAATTTTACTTGATTCTTCTCCATTTTGAGCATAGCTCTGCTTCTGAAAAAACCTAGATCACAAGGGTGTACAACATATGCCCAAATCTTATTCTGCAGCATATGCCAAATAGTAATGCATGGGTTCAAGTTCCTGCTCCAGTGATAGTCTGCAGCATAATTCTCATGGGTAGAAAACCACATTGTGTTGTGTCCTCTTGACACAATGTATAACAATATCCAGCAAGCTTAATACTCTTGAATATATTTCAGCAGCAGAGCCACAATTATTTTTAGACATCTAATTCTTTAAGCCTTTCTGTGTTATTGTAGGGAATTTTGGCCATCCTCTGCACCGCCAAAGCAAGCTTGAATAATTTCTGTCAAGAGTTCAGAACTCACAACAGAGCAGGCTGAGAGATTGCCATTAGCCCCCAAGAGTCTAGAGAATTCTGCCCACTACTGACACACAGAAAGAGGGTGAGGTTTTCAATTTCATACAAACTTAATAGCCTTAAAATATTTGCAAAGGCTGTAATTCACCTATTTAATAGAAATTCAAATTCATGTGAGAGAGCAAAATATGCCTTCCTTTTAAGGCTGTGTCCTTTTTTCAGGGATTTCAGTCATTCCCTAATTAAAGGAAATTGCAAAACTCCCTCCCATTTCCCTAGGAGCAGAATCAGATCCTTTCATATCTTTACTAGGGACTACACCCTGTGATGTGTGTTTTAACATGAGAATCATCCATATTCAAATGTATTTTTGCAATGGAATTAACACAAAAATGAGGCCTGTATCACAGACTCCAGAGCAGAGAGTCAGTACTGCTTGCTCAACCCCTAGCATTTGGCCATCTTATTAAGTCCCAACAGGCTTGATATAATCCATCTCACAGGCCTCAGGGTGTAGGAGAGATCCAACAGCAACAAGAGCTAGCTGAATAAACAACAAATGTGCAAGTGGAGCAGGGCATCCCACTTGTTTCATTAAAAGCCCAAAGCAGACATGTGCCTGACTGTCATGCACGATCACACCCTAGGACATGGCACTATACAAAGCAGCTCTCACTGCACTCATTTCATCTCTTTTCAGACTGTGCTGTCTCTTCTGACCAGCAAAAATAATCAAATCCTCTGCTTGGATACACTTTACAAACACTAAAATTTTGGTGTACAACCTTGTCTAACACTTCCATTATTAACTTGAGCTGTGGCTTGGAGGGTGTTGAGGAAGGAGCAGGAGGAAAGAAAAAGCTGTGTGTTAAATATTGTTAAGACTTCCGCTGTTTTATATGTAACATCAGAAAGAGAGAACTTCTGCATAAGGTCGTTCTCATGGTTTTCATTATCACATATAGTTAATTAAAAACACTTCTACCCCAGGCAACCAACACACTGCAAAAAGAATATTAAGAGGGTATAAAAGCATCCTACTCACTTGGAAACTAATTAACTTGGTTAAAAATGAAACAGTTTTTTAAAAAGTACTGTAGTGTCAGGCAGGGCTTGTTGATACCTCAGATTTACTATGTGTGGACAGAAATGAAAGCCAGTTTTGCTTCTCTTGAATGTAATGGCAAAAGTCCGTCTCCAGAGCAGGCAGATCAGGCCTTTAGCATTAGACTTAAATTTTGAAATCAGTAGAATAGCTATATGGTGTTTAAAATAGGCTTTAGGTGCCTGATGCTAGTTTGAGAACAATTTAGTAATTTAATTCCAAAACAATAGCCCTGAAAATCTTTCTTCAATATCTTCCTAAATTTTGCAGCACCTCTATTCTTATGAATATCTATCTAAAATAGATAATTTACTAAATAACATATCCATTAAATATAATTCATAGCTTCTTTATAAAGACTAAATAGTTTCTTTCTTAAATGTTATATATTGAGCCTTACTTAACTTACCACTTTCCTGTGGCCAGATAGAGACTGCAGCCAAGACCCTTCCACTGAGCTGTGGGGGTCTACAATACAGATTCCCCATTCTGGCATTGCCATCAGAAATATTTCTATGGTCAAGGGAGACACTATAGGTAAAAGAGTTCAGACAAAGCTGAACTTCTTCCAGAGTTTGCTCAGAATATGGAATAGATTCTACTCACTCACTAACGAGACACTTACCTCAGACATTGATACTTAGGTAAAAGAACTCTAGATTTGGGGTCATGCTTCCTATCTCTGTTAGCAAGCATTAATTCTCTGAGCATGTCTACTGAACACCAGTGGAAGTAGGACCTTCATAAAATGCAGTAGGAAGTCCTTTCATTTGAAAGATGTGTGGTATAACTGTTTTCCTTTTTAAACTAAGAGATCAGAGACCACATGCAGAGTATGAAAAAATAGCTTTCTGTCTGTGCCAAAATCCTCCAGGTATTGGCTAGCATGATGATCATGTCAGATAAGGAATTTACAGTTTAAGACCCTCTTAATGAAGATTTTCCACTGAACAAACAAAACAAAACTAGAAATTTATTCAGCTGGATGAAGACAGCAAGAAGCAACAAGCCTTTTTGCAGCTTGGTGTGCAAATCCCCATTCTCCTGACCAGATACCAGAAGCAAACAGGTGCATTCTTTCTTTTCTGCAGAAAACTCACCTCTCAGCACAAGCCCACATCCCCACATCTCACGAGGTGGCCATGCTTGAGTGTCCCACCCACCAAGCATTCCACAAGCTTTACAAATTGAGATCTCTTTCTGAAATCCTGACTAAAACACATAAAACATCCAAGCCCAGTGGAGGGAACCATCCATGGAACCAATATTAATTCTGGATTATTTTCCAGGCACGTGTTTGATAAGAAGAATGCGGTTTCCATAATATGTGGCTAGCCTTTGCCAACTTTAGACCTAACCTTCCTCTCAAAGCCTGCTGCTTATACCCTGTAGCTATATGGGGGGGAAGCCTATGAAATTCTCAACAAGTGCTCTGCTATGTTATAGGAGTTTCTGAAGATTGAAGGCCAGAATTTTAAATTCTCCCTTGCTGACACAGATTAAAATAAGAACAGCCAATTGAATAAATATTTACTTTTAAAAAAAAGCATCAAATCTTACATTACAGGTTTATTAGAAATAGCAGCAAAATTATTTAAACAAGGATCACTAACAGTACCTAAAAAGTCAGAAGGCTAAAATTGTTGACTATGCTTATTTCATACTAGGATATTTTAAGTGTTATTCTGCTGCACTGTGTATTAATAATAGATACAGCACATTACAGTGGTTTTCTTTACTCAGCTTTCTCTCACATGAAACTAATCCACACATGCATTATTGATAAATAATGCACACCTCTCCTGTTCACAGCATCTAAATTATGCAGAATTAGGAGCAGCTGACAAACTAATACACATAATTGTTTATCTTAATAGACATCACTGTATTTGTAGCCAGCACACATGGCGAGCCTCACTTTTGTGTAAAACACCAAGCTCAATATATAAATGGAATTTTTCAATAAATGTCAGAACATTTGGCTTTCAGATTGATACCTGTCTCCTTACTCTTTTTTTCAGATAAAATATATTAGAGTTAACTTAAATATATATTCAAAAGAATCATTTGAAATAATGCAGCCTGACAAAAATAAATTTTTTGCAGTGTTTTAAAGTAACTTGCAAATATATCAGTACTATGTTGCACTGTAGCTGTCCCATCAACAATAAATTACCATCATACCAATGTTCATTTTGCCTTCCTTTTACAAAACAGTGCTTATTTTCATCTAGAAACTAAACACATCATTATCAAGCAACATCTCTCAGCAGTCATGAAATATTTAGCACCTGAGAGCATCACCTAGTACAGATTTTCAAAGCAATAATCTTAGGTTACATTTGCATTGGGTTTCCAAAAGGAAGTATGAGTTTTCCTAAGCAGACACACAGGGCCAAATTCACCTCATCAGTTCACTTAATTTACAACTGAGCTATTTTCAACCACCTGAAAATGCTGACATAGGCATTAGGGCTACCCTAAAAAGGTATCAGGATCATTAGCCAAACAGAAATGCAGGTACATTGCCAGTGCACCTTACATGGAAAAAAAGCAGGTCTCATTTGTAGAAGGAAAAAATTTAGACAGTTGCAATAATGAAAATTGATGGGAAGAATTGCACAACTGGGGTACTCTATTAAAGTGCAATCATTCAAATGTGTTGAGTTATATTTGCATCTTCAGCTTTTTCTATCTCAAAAAAATTGCCTGAGAAAAGCCTCACAGAATATTCATTATTTAATAGTACAGTTTTACAGAGAAATAAGCAAAATTTGTCATAAAGTTCATTATTTGCTATATGTTCTGCCAGTTATGACTGGACAGCTCAGGTGAACAATTCATAGGGCTGATGACGTACATTGTGGGGTCTGAGGCTTTTTTGATCACTGGGGCAATACAAGTACAAGACAAAAGCATAAAACCCTAAAAGCAGGCCATTCTTCAAATACTGAAATCTAAATCCCATTTTATTATGCTGTCAATGAACTGCCGAGATTCTCCTTTGCTTGTTAACATGATAGCAGACAGATGAGAAGAAATAAAAAGTACTGGCGTGTGAAAGGCAAATCAAAAGGGGAGATTGAAGGGATTTCTCGAGTTACTCAGGTGAGTCTTTAAGCCCCAGCCAGTGACCCAGCCAGTGGTCAGAACGGTGCAGGTTCCGTTTGGTTGCTCCGAACACTTAGACACGGTATCCAACTGTCTGCCCAAAAGGCTGAGAATTTGCAGTTTCTTTGTAAGCTTACTGCACAATTAACAAAAGAAGGGAATTTGATACTAACTAAACAGAGAATGAATAGTCAATAACATTGTATAAACTTTTTCAAGTCACAAATCTTTATGCAGCAGGAGCAACTTCGCATGTTACTGGAGTCTTTTACTGCAAAAAAATGGGTTTTTTTTTTTCTCTGCACTCATGTTTTAGTTGTAAAATTTATTTTTCTAAAATGGAACCCTCACCTGTTGGCAGATAATGGTAACAAATCCCTAACATAAAGAGAAAGATAAATCACAGACTAAACAGAAGTTACAGTAAAACAATAAAATGAAGAACACTATGGTTAGAAAGATCCTTAAATATGCAGAACTGCAAAATAATTATTTTATGACTTTCAACATGGGTAGCATAATATTTATAAAAGAAATTATTCCAGTAAAAAAAAAACTATATTTTTTCACTGCTGGATTTCTAATTCTTAAATTTAAAAAAAGCATTCAAAGTCCCACAGCCAACATTTTGAATAAAAAAATAAAACATGAAACAATTTCCATGCCATCATAACTCAACAACTCCAAAATGAGGTGGCATGTGAAGAAGAAATGCAGCAGACAAAATGCAAACACAAGTATATTTGTAAAACAAGTTTTAATGCAGTTAACTAGAGTTTATAGACTTCAACCTGAATACCCTTACAGTGGAAACATTATTGTTTGCATGATGGTGTATATTTCTCAGAATGCGCTAGCTGTCAAGTTTAAGTAATACTTTACATACCCTTTTCATAACTGCACAATTAGCTTTATGAAACCCAGCTGTTCAAAATAAAGCCTGGACTAGCAGTGCCATCTAGCATCTTTTAAAAAAACCCAACAACAAAATCTCTGTGCACGTACAGAATTGGTAGATTAGCATTTATTAAGACTATCAATCTTTGTAATTGATCTATGCATCAAGTTATAACACTCAAGTGAGTAACAAGACATGTTTTGATAATCAGTGTATTACCAAATATAACATCTGTAACATGTACACGTCACAAACCATCTGGACAATAAAAGTGTCAGACAAAATTCTTTAGCCTTTGAAAGAGCTCAACTGAGACTGGGGTGAAGGGGACTGCATTTACTCATTCAGTGTTAGGTTATAATACATGGATGTGTAACATAGTGTGAAAGTGTGATAATATGGTAAAAAGGAATAATAAGGTTTTCTTTTGGGAACAGAGGCCACATACACAAACTGTACCCATTTCTTAGTAGTCTTAGGGAAGACTACTGACTGCCTGGGGCCCGGGTAAAAGATGTGAAAGAAATATTCCCACTCTGGTAGTGCTCTCTGAGTATTATCCATTTTTCTGGTTGAAAGCAATGAAGTTGCAACAAGAAATCTGAGGCAAATCAGAAGAGATTTCAGGGCTGTGGAATGACTGATTGAGGGAGCAGAAGCAAACGTTTTTTCTTCTATCCTTGCATTTTCAGGGACCGATAAGAGAAGAATGAGATACAGAGCAGAGAAATACCAGGGTGTAAGCCTGATGTAATCAGCAGAATTTTGTGGGTTTTGATCCCAGGTCTGTCCATGTGGCACCAGATCTGATCACAACAGGAGGGTCACACCTGTCTCAAAGGGTGAAAGGATCTTTGTGCAGGAGTCAGTAGGGTCACTGAAGGAGCTTTAAAGTAGATTTGAACAGTGAAAGGGGTAAAATCAGGCTCCCTAGAGTGGCCTGAGGGTGGCATGCCAATGTCAGAGGACACTGTGGTAGTGAAGTCTTGCAGTCTTGCTGTTTCAGTGGAGAGAGTGAGAGGGATGGAAATCCAAGCAACAGCCAAGATGCAAGGGTTATTGATCTGTTAGAAACCATGGAACCACCTGAAAATGGTGACGTAGGAGTTGGGGCTTCTAAATCGAAAAAGCCCAACAGAAGTGCAGCTACACCAGTGCCCACAGCACAGCAGGAGCCATAGAGCAGCAGGAAAACTGTCACACAGCTGACACCTGGAAAAGGTGGTGTGAAGACTTGCAGAGCTGGGGTGGCGTAATAGAGATCTAAATTCAATGGGCAATGATGGAGGGACAGTGAGGTAGCCCTGTATGTTAGGAAGTGTTTTGATTGTCTAGAGCTTAATGATGGTGACAAGAGGGTTGAGTGTTTATGGGGAAGGATCAGAGGAAGGCCAACAAGGCAGATATCCTGGTGGGAATCTGTTATGGAGCACCCAGTCAGGACAGAGAGAAAGACAAAGTATTTATAAACCATGCAGAGGAGTCTCACAATCACTAGCCCTTGTTCCATGAGAGACTTCAACTTACCAGGTTCTGCAAGAAATATAATACAAAGGAGATGTAACAGTCTAGAAGGTTCCTGAAGCATGTGGAAGAGAAATTCCTGTCATGGTTTAACCCAGTCAGGTGGTTTAGACTGGGATATATAACTTTATCAGTTATTTGAATAAAGACATCAAGTGCACCCTTAGCACATTTTTCAACGACATCCAAGCTGTCTGGCAGTGTTGATCTGCTGGAGGGCAGGAAGTCCATGCAGAGGGATCTGGACAGGCTGGATCAATGGGCTGAGGCCAATGGTGTGAGGTCCAGCAAGGCCAAGTGCCAGGGGTCACAACAGCCCCAGGCAGTGCCACAGGCTAGGACAGAGTGGCTGAAAAGCTATCCAGTAGAAAAAGACCTGGGGGTGCTGGTCAATAGTAGCTGAACATGAGCCAGGGTGTGTCCAAGTGGCCAAAAAGGCCAATGGCATCCAAGCTTGGATAAGTAACATGTGGCCAGCAGAACCAGGACAGTGAACCCAGTATCCAGTTTTGGAAGAAACACACTGAGGTGATGGAGTGAGTTCAGAGTAGGGCAAAAGACACATTTGTAGATGTGAGGTGACACTCAGGGACACAGTTTAGTGGTGGGCTCAGCAATGTCAGGCTTATAGTCAGACTAAATGATCCTAAAGTTTTTTCTAACCTAAACAATTTTATTACTCTACGTTCTACCATTTCTTAAGCAACATAAAATACATAGAATGCTTCAGATGACCCAAAAAATATTTGCTTGTGCCAGTTAAAAGAAACATGTGCTTTTCGTAGTTTAATTAATTAATTCCTCATTCTGAAATCTGACTGGCTTCTGCTTTGCCCAGGTACATACTGACATGTAACAATACATGTGAAGCATATTAATTTTCTCCTTTCTATATGGAGTTAAAAGACTTCAGATTCACAAAAGTGTAACAGTAAGCAAAATTTCACCCACTTTCATTGTTTGTTGAACAGAATGAATTGCTTGGCATTGCATAAGACAAAACATGAAAACAAATACTGCCTCTCAGAGCCTACAGTGTAGAAGACAGGCTCTGAAATGACAGGATGTACTGGGAAGCCTTGAAACACATTCATTAATTATTGTCATTGTTAGCAGCAAGCCTTTAGAAAGAACTTGAGTGCAAACAAGGATGGGAACACTGTAGCATATGAAGCTTAGGGGAAGAGAAGTGACATATTATTGCAAGTTCAACCAAACTAGCTCATGGGCACTATGGTATATAGATAGATAATACAGATACAGATATAGATATAGATTAGATATAGATATAGCTATAGATAGATATATATAGATATATAACCACACATTTTAGCTTTTTACCTAACAAAAATTTCTGTATTGCATAAAACAGATTAATTGCATTACAGAAATAATAATAAGATTACGGATCTTTCAGTTAAAGCCTCTGAAGAATCATTGCAGGGTAAAAAGTAATGTCTTGGTGACTTTTAAATAGGTTTCACCTGCCACTGTTTTTCCCTATTCCTGTGCATTTTTGTGGTGATGCTCCCCTAGAAGGGTTTTATTGATATAGAACTCTAAATTGAAGATGAAACTTGTAATACCATTCTGCTCATGAAGGAAAATTCTCTCCCCACCCCAAAAAAGTTCTGTTGGGATACAAATAAAAATACAATGAAAAGATTTAAACAAATATCTTTAGAACAAAAATAACCCTATCAAGTATGGATGCCCAGTAAGTGAATTCAGACAACCAGTGAGACCAGTCTAGGAGACACCACCAGCAAAGTGTCTTTCTGAAGAAAAGCATACAACAAAACCCCAATCACAGCATCTTAATACTCATTCAAAATGTCTTAAAACTCATTCTGACTCACATTTCAGAAATAAAATTGTGCCAACATAACAGTTCTGCAGCCACTATAATATACCCTCCAAATATCTCAAAAGTTCTTTTAGAAGGCCTAGCAGAAAAATTCTGTGGCTACATGCATATATTAGGATGTGAATTAAAATTTAGTTTATTTCCTTTCAAGGAACAAGTAACTTTTTCAGTCACATGTTACTATAATCTACTTATTACAGCTCGTATTATGTAAGATTTTGTGAACTTCAGCTACAGGTCAGCATTTTGCTTAGTAAAGACTCAGCCATTAAATACATATGTGTGATATTCTCATTTTCTGTGTTAGCACTTGGACTGTTTGTTTTCCAAAACACTTTTTTTTTATTCCCAAAAGGAAATCTTCCCCATCAGAACAGTTACGTTTAACATGTAATGTATTTTCAAAAAGACCAGCATACCATGTAGAGAAGTGAAGAAACAGACTGCCAACAGTTCAGAAACAATAACTGAAAGGATGTTTTTTAACTCTGTAAGGAAAAAAAAATTACAAATGGTGGCAGCATGTTAAGTTCAGTATACTCACCCTAACCTTGGACCATTTTTGCCATTTTCTAAGAAACTTTTATTTTCTCTTCTTATTTTATTTCTGTTACAGCATACTTGTGTGATTGGGAATTCATACCCACTGTGTGAGTCTGTTTCCAGACCTAGGGAGGCAAGGTCCCTTCCATTCACTAGAGTAGCTATTTGTGCCCCTCACATCAGTTCATTCACATCACAAGCCTGCAGAGCTCGGGGCCCGATATGCGTGCGCTCCCATTTGTCAAGCATCATCCCTTTAATGATTAAATAGTAAGAATGTTTACAAAGGAAACAACAAGCAGAGATTAAAAGAGGTGGGGGAGGGGGCCATGGTGCATTCAAACTAGACTCTCACACACACCACTAGCCCACTGGCGCAAAACTGATTAGCTGCCTAAGGCCACTGAGAGCGCAGGCACAGGATGTTTTCCTAAAGGGAGGAGGGGCGAGCTTGACCTTTTAATTTATAAAGGGAAACCACACACCCAGGTGTTGCAGCTCTGCTCACAAAGAACAATTAGGACATAATCTGGGCTGTTTATTTTGTTGGGTTCAGAGGTCCATGCTGAAAGATCAAAAAGGTCTTATAGTCATTCAGTAATCTCCATGCATGTGATGTTTTTCAACGGCCTTTTGTGTTGGTACTATTTAGTATTTGTTTGTTTGGAAAGAAAAAACAGTCTCTAAGTAGGAAATCCCACTTGAGCTACAACAAGGCAAATTGCCCCACTCATGTTAGAGCTGGATTTTAAAGGAAAAGGACAGCTTCCTCAGAAGGGGAAGTGGAGGGGCAGGCACTGATCTCTCTGATTATCAGTGATGGGACCCACAGGAATGGTGTGAATTGTGTGTCAGGTGGTGAGGTTTAGGGTGGATATCAGGAAAAGGTTCCTCACCCAGAGGGTGGTTGGGCACTGGAACAGACTCCCCAGGGAAGTGGACACAGAACCAGCTTGACAGAGTTCAAGAATTTTTTGGGCTACACTCTCAGACACACAGTGGGATTCTGTGCAGGAACAGGATTTTGACTCAATGATCCAAATGGGTGCCTTCCAACTCAGTATATTCTAAGAGTTTCTATGAGAGTATCTGATAAAAGAAAGCATATAAGCACCAATTACAGCAGGCATTTTAAGGAGCTCTTCTGGGCAACAATGACACCAATGTCACAGCCAAAGTTGCACAATTACCTCAGCAACTTTCTCATAAGGAAAGTGTCAAACTTGCATGACTCTTCTAACCCAAACTGTGCCAGCATAACAAAGAAATTTTGGTAGTGTTAAAAAAAAAATTCTCAGGCCATCAGCACAAAACAAATAGTAGAAAAATGGAAAATACTGTGGAATACCCAACCTCTGCTATGTTAAATCTCTTTAAAGATGTATAGGTGCTGTTCTAAAATGATAGCCTATCAGCAGGGTCTCGGGTTTCTTTAAAACAGTCCTGCTTTAAAGATGTTCACAGTAGACTCTTCGGCCACAGTATTGGTTTGTGGTAAATCTGACTGTAACAGCTTGTGCTACCAGTTTGGTTTCTTTACAAATGGATGCGTAATAGAGTGCTTTAAAGATAATTTCTTCCATCAACCACCCAGGAAATCAAAGTTCCTCAGCAGGGAAAAAATCTGTCATTAATTATAGTTGTATATGTTGTTGTATATGTAATTTATTGTAGTTGTGTATATATATATATATATATAGTTGGGTATATACACATATATATATATATATATATATACAACTTTTAGCATCATGTAATGTGGTGGACAATCTTCTGGAATGAGATTCTTTCCCTCTACTGAAGTGCTGGGTAGTTGATCAGTCATCAACTACCCACAAGAGAGTAGGAGGGTAAAAAGAGACATTCTTCACAACAAATTCCCTTCCAAATCTTTCAGATTGCCTGGCACTGCCTCTTCTGTGGGTGCTGTTCTTGCAGCTACAGGGGACTTTGGCTGACTGGATAGCAGGCAAGCCATGCACTGGAAACTGAAATCTTGAGAAAGGCACAAAAAATGTCAAAGCTCACCATCAGAGTTACTTTACTGCTAAAAATAATAGGTTGGGATACCAAAATCTGGTTACTACTCTTGCAAAGGCTTGTACAGAACCTCAAGTTAACACAGTTAGCCTGATTCAGAAAACACAGATAATGATGGAGACCTTTTTCCAGCTGATGTAGCAGGCTCTAGGTTCAGGAATTGTAAACAGTCTTTTGTGTGGGTACCATCTCTTTCAGTGTGTGAACTTAAATTAAGAAGTTTATGATTGCAGCACTTTCCTGGGACACATTGGTGTACAGCATCCAAAAGCATTAGGAAGGAAGTAATACAAGATGCTTTTTTTTCTTGAAATATTTGGTTTATTTCTAATGTTTGCTGACATTTAAACTTTCAGCAAGAAACTTTTAAAAAGGACAAACTGGCTGTTTGGTCTTGTCTTCACTATTTAGAAACTTTCTCTCTAGAGTTTTCATAGGAGGAATATAAAACCCAAGTCCAATATCTCAAGCTTCCAGAGCAACCAATAAATGTCTATTCTTTCTTTTCTTTCTTTTCTTTCTTTCTTTCTTTCTTTCTTTCTTTCTTTCTTTCTTTCTTTCTTTCTTTCTTTCTTTCTTTCTTTCTTTCTTTCTTTCTTTCTTTCTTTCTTTCTTTCTTTCTTTCTTTCTTTCTTTCTTTCTTTCTTTCTTTCTTTCTTTCTTTCTTTCTTTCTTTCTTTCTTTCTTTCTTTCTTTCTTTTTCTTTCTATCTTTTTTTTCCCACTAAACTGGAGAAGTAAGTTTTCCCAAAAAAAAAAAGGCATACCAAAAAATTCAGCATTTTAAGATCTGATCATCTGCAACATTTTAACTAACATGAAAAACAGTGATGTAGAGATGTGAGACCTCACTTTATCTGACATTAATATTTTCTACATGTTTGATATTCTAAGACAAAAAATTAAAATGCAATCAGTTCTGGTACCTTTACCTTCACTGAAGAAAATCTGCAGCATTCTGTAGGATTAAAACAAATCTTTTTTTCATCAGAGTTAAAACTCCATTTTCCAGGACACAAAGAGCAAAGAGAGATAATATCTGTTTCTGAATGTATCTGTTGGTTATGAACAGAAGTTCAGCTAAGTTTTTGTCCTTTTTAACTGCTGGAGAAGATTAAATTGTCAAAAATACAGCAGAAAATAAAATTTAAATGTTTCTACATTTCATCCAAAAATAAATTTTCTGAATTTAGATATAAATTTCTTCAATTTTAAGTAACTGCAACATATTTCCTTTGAATAATGTTCGTTTTTGGGGGGTAAGGCTGTTGCACAGATTCATAAATTTCTAGTCCAGAAGACAGTGGATGTCACACTCAAACATGTTCCTCCTAATAGGGTTGACTCCACTGTTGGAGGCTTTTGCAAAGCTCCTTTTAACCGCAAGTTATTAGATGCAGGGATTATGTGGAAGATACATGCAGAAAATAGAAGCTTTCTGCAATTTTAAGTGTTGATTTATGTTAAAATACAAGATTGACCTGACAGACATGATAGTTACTCCTGGCTCTAGCATTTAATAAAAAAATTGAAGCTTTTTCAATGAAGGATGTAAATTTGTTGCCATGTTTTAAAGAAAGCCTGCCATGTAGAAAGCCTACCATGTAGAGCTACAAGTCTGGTACTAATTTAAAAAGAAAGACGTATTTGAGAAATAGAGAAGCAAAATCAATGGTTTATTTCTACAAATTTTAAACTACATCAGTTAAACAAAAGAGCAAATTAATAAATACACACACGAGTAAGATTGTATTTTGTCAGATGTTTTACAATTCCAAGTGGAGACTATATGAGAAGAAAGAATGTGCTGTGCAGATGAAGTAGCAGACAGATTCTGGAGGTTTTGCTCTTGTTTCTGTTACTGACCTTCTGAGTTTCCTCAGCAAGCACAGCTTGTAGCTCACTTTCATAAATTTAATAGATTTCCTCTGAGAAGCATTACATTTAGTGATGTCTTGGTAATCTGTCATAACTTGCAATTTTTGTATCTTTTAATGTGATCTACCCTTTGTAAAGACAAAATATAATGAGAGCAAGTGGGAGACAATTTATCCCCACCATGCTGCCCTTGGGCAAATAATGTTAAACCAAGGTTATTTTCAGATTTCAAAATAGGATTTAAGGCAGACTTAGGTGTCTAACCGATTGAAAGCCTTTGCTCAAAAATAGTTTAATGCTCCTAGGAGCATCAGGCTTCAACACAGGTGCATTGGCACCTACAGATTAGCTTGTACTGTGTTAAAATGTACCTGAGCACCTAAAACTGGACAAACCAAGGAACTCAACACACTAGTACATACATGTCATATGTACATATAAATCATGGTGTCAGCAGATGTCCTTTGAGTTCTGAAACTAAATCTCCTTATTTCCATGAGGGATTCAATCCATTGAGTGTCAACAATCAAACAAATTGATTGAAAATTAAGACAGACTTGGTTATCAGTGCCTGTTTGAACTGCTGTTGATTCATCTTTCATTAGACAGTCATAAAATACTAAACATACCATGAGCAATAACTGGGATCCAGATCTTACAGAAGAGAGGTTTAGTCTTAGCCCACAGCTGGTGTTTTTCTGGACACAGGCACACAAAGTAGAAAAATTACATTAGAATTAAGAAGATAAAGAGAGATTCCACCTAATGTAGCTTAAGCCCTTTTTTTGTACTGTAGATAAGACCAAAATCTGCTTCAGGAAGATTTTGAAACAAGAGGTCTTATCACATTTGGAAGAACTGTGGGTGAAAAGCGATCACCACTTCTGCTTTCAGATCTGTTTCAAATTATTGGTTCCTACTTCATTTGAGCAAAGATTTACCTGAAATGCCTATAAATTCAAATGAGAGGAATGAAGGGATCTTGCCCCTGTACAGAAGCAGCACCTTGTCTGGTGTTTAGGTAGCTAGGTAGAAGTCATTCTCTAAGCTATACAGACAACAAATTAGATGCATCAAGCTGTAGCTTCTTCTAGGGGAGCTGAGCATCATACTTAGGGACTGTGATGATGACAATCACAAGTGCTGAAACCCTTTACTGTGAACAGATTCTCATAGTACCTGCGTTGCACAGAAACAGAGATCACTCTTGACATTAAGTTGCCTCCAGATACCCAGTAATTTTTGCAGTTTCTTGCAGTGTTTCAGCTCAGGTTCACCATGGTAGTTTATACATTTTCTCATAAAAATGAATGTTTAGGTATCTTACATTTACCAGTAAGAAATGATTGTTAATTCTGACAGTCAAGGTAAAATCCACAACAAATCTGAGTCAAACACAATATATGTTGTGTTCAGTTCTTTAGTATCTTAACCTGCTGTCGTATTTATTACAGCTAATTTCTAGAAAGTTGCAAAAAGCAACTGGTAGGAGGGGTCAGGAGTGGGGGCGTGTGTCTGCACAAACACTTCTGAAGAGCTTGACTTGGTATAAATTATAGCTTTCTGAGTTTTTATTATTGCATTATTTGTTTAAATGCTGGATATCTGATGATCCAATTCTTGGTGCAATTCCTCTTTTTCATATCCATTATCTTTATAGAAAATAGCACAAAATCTGGTTCAATACCATGAGCACAGTTAAATTTTTGACACAATTCAAAACAGCAGAGGTTCTATGAGTAAACAGGCTTCAGAGCTGGTCTTGGACGACTGACAGGCCCTGGATTGGTAACATAGCCTTAAGTAAGAGTGGCAAATAAACAGCATCATGACAGAAGAAGCCTGCTCTGAGTAAGATAACATCTTATGACTAACCCCTTTCTATGAAGGCTGATAATATCACCAGCAAGAGATTCCTCCCCTAGCTCAGTACCAGAGGAGTAAAAGGAACTCAGATGGCCTGTTATTATCTGCTATCACCATCCCCAGCTAAATACCTTGGTGCACTGCACACAGCTCCTACCTATGCTGTCACAGCAGACCCATGCCCAAGACAGCAGAACAAGGGTCTGGTGAGGTCCTCTTTTTCTCAGCTCTAAGGATGCATTCTTCAGACTAATTGGTTACAAATGTTCACTTAACAAGCGAAGTTATTCACATGATGCAGTAATGCAATAGTGAGTCTTGAAGACTTTAAATGTTGTTGACTTGTCTTTCTAAATCAAAATCAGACAGAAATTATTATGGAAAAAAATCAGTACTTAAAGAAAATGTCATTTTTAATCTAGGGGAAATTCGTATCCCAGAATTTCATGGATTGTTAGCATTCTTTTTGTTTTTTAACCAAAGAACAAACCCTTACTTAGCTAGGGAGAAAACACCAAGAATTAGAAATGAAAGTAGGAGCCTGTTCTTGTTACAGTATTGATCTTTTTCAGTAAGATGTGATCAAATACTCATACTGTCTCACAGGTATTAAGTGCACTGTGTAGAACAAAATGCTAAATCAAATTCTTAGTGGATGTGGACACAGGACAATTACAAACACTGGCAAAAATTTAAGTCCAATGGAAAAGAAATCAGCATACATTGAATGAGCAATAATTACTATCCTCCTTAGTTAATGCTGGGAATTTCCAGGGAATTTCTAGAATTGCCACACACTGATGCATCCTCTGCAGCTTGGTCAGTGCAGGAAAACCACACAGAATCTGTTGAAGTCATCTGCCCAGAATCAACTGAAATTTGAGTCCTGTTTATTCTCCAAGTTTAGAAGAATTAGAGATTTAGAGAGGATCCTTATAAAAAGAAATGGAAAATAAATTACTGTGAAATGATGAGAAAGCTTGTTCTGTTCTTGCTCGGGCTGTAGTTTTGCAGAAGCTGTCACTTAGTAATGCAAGTATTTTGTTAAGCTTTTAATTCAAATCTATTTGCTTTCTTCAAAATCAGAAAAACTATAGATAAAGAATTGAGTAATCATTTAAACAGGTCCTTGCACCACATCAGGTCAACCTGGAACAAGCCAACAAATTCCTTTCTAACTGCCTTTTGAAACCTCCTATGAAAATGATCAAACAACCTACTGGTTGTTTGCAATGCTTTTGGTTCTTTGCAAAGCTCACCAAAAGAACAGAGCACTCAGCCCATAGTAAAGAATTTCTCCTGAGAGGACAGGAAGCGTAATGGCTACTTTGGTACCATTCTTTCCAGTTATGAAAATGTTTGTACCTTTCAGAGTTGAAAAAGTGCCTTTTAAAAATAATTTTCTGAATCTTACATTTTGGATAATATTTACTATTTTAAAAGTTTTTATCATCTCACTCCTGATACTATTCTATAAAAAGAATTCAACATTTGATAAACTTTTTACAGGCCAGCTGAAAGTATGACTAGGAAATGGTGAGTAAATCTGCCCTAAGAAAGCTTAACTGCACCTGCAGCTTTGAACATAGGTGCTGTCATGTTGAAATTTATTGGTATATGCAGCTGCTTAAGCACAGGGATAAAAACCACAAAGAATTACAAAATTAGTAAGGCTGGAAGGGACCACAGTGGATCACCTGGTCCAACCTGCACCTAGAACATGTTACTTACAATTTTGTCCAGAGGGTCTTGAATATCTCCAGTGATGGAGACTGCAGAATCTCTCCAGGCAACCTATTCCAGTGTGTGGTCACCTGCACAGTAAAGATTTTCTTCTTCATGTTCAGGTGGAACTTCCTGTTCATCAGTTCCTGACTGTTGTCCCTTGTGTCCTCCAAGGGACTCCACCAAGCAGAGCCTGGTCCCTCTTCTGACCCCTCCCTGCAGACACTGGAAGACATTGATGAGGTCCCTTCTCAGCGACCTCAAGGCTTAACAGGACCAGCTCCCTCAGCCTTTCCATATAAGAGAGGTGTTCCAGACTCTTAATTATCTTTGCAGGCCTCCCTTGGACTCACTCCCGGAATTCCATGTCTCTCTAGTCCTGAGGAGCCCAGAGCTGGACACAACAGTCCTGGCATGGCCTCACAAGGGCTGAGCAGGGGAGCAGGATCACCTTTTTTGAGCTGCTGGCACTGTTCCTCCTAATTCAGCCCAGGATACCACTGTCCTTCTTGGCCACAAGGGTACACTGCTGGCTCAGGCACCGCTCGTTGTCCACCAGGATCCCCAAGCCCTTCTCTGAGGACCTTTGCAGCAGGTCAGCCCCTAGTCTGCACTGAGGCATGGGGGGCAGGACCCCGCATTTGCTGCCATTGAACTTCAGACAGTTCTCTGCCCCTGTCTCCAACTTGTTAAGGTCCCTCTGAAGGGCTGCACAGCTCTCCAGGGCAGCAGCCACTCCTCCCAGCTTTGTATTGTCTAAGAATTTTTCTAGAAGGCTGACAAAGGGCTCAAAGCTCTGCAGAGCCATGCCCAGTTTTGCCTGAAGATTTCTAACAGATTAGAGGAACTTATTTATGGATAGTGTTTTCTATTCATGATTTCATGAGTTGACTTGTATTTATTTCTCTGACATCAGTCTCAGTAGCAATCTCTTCATAGATACAACTTGTATATTTACTTCTCTTGTAGAGGATAATACTAATACATTTTATACATTAGATGATGTTGATTGGTTTGTTTTCATCAGAAGTCCAGTCTGGATGTGGTTATTTTGGTGGCAGGCCACTCCCTGCTCCCAGTTCTATTCAGTTCAGAAATGACATCTATATGTATAACTCATCAATCAAAATGCTGGGAGTCAACATCCTAGCCTCCATTTCTCTGCAAACGTTTAATGTCAGGAAGAGGATAGGCTGTTTTAAGGGTCCACAGTAGTTTCTGAACAGATTTTCAAGGACAGGTTTATATATTTGGAGGATATATGGCTACTCCCTAGTTCCCATCTGATGATACTAAACAATTTTCTGAAGGCTACCAGGGAACAATTTGTCCACTGCAGCTGTGCACAAGCTACCTGTTTTAGACTTCTGGAGGAGCACAATTTCTGCAAGCCATAGAGAAACTAAGAGCTTTAATTCCCTCTTCTCCCTCTCCTCAGAAACCTGACTTCTGGTGGTTTATCTGACGAGTTCTTGACAAATGAGTTCTTTACATGAGTTCTTGACAAATGTATATGTATGACCACAGAAATATTGTTTAGTAATCAAATGGTATGGTTTGAATCAATACATTGTAAATGCTATTATAAATTCTTTTAATTGCCATTAAGTAATGGTGAATCTAGCTAGCTCTCTCTCATGCCCAGAGCTTTTTGTAGGAAACATTAACCTGCCACTTTACTATGTAACTAACTAACTAACTAACCAATAGAATTGTTAATTAGTTGAAGTGTTTTCTGACTTTTGATGTATATCTGACAAAAACACCAACAAGCAAAGCTGACCTGGGAAAGTCTGAAGCAAGGGTCACCACTGTTTTGTTAAACTGTCTGTACAACAGACTCACAGAAGTTCAGAAGACATTAAATGCACTAGTCTTAGATGCCTCAGAAGCTAAGCAAATATGTTTACCCATATTTATTCTGTAGATTTTATAGGTTAGCCTACCTATTTGGCCCTCCCATATGTTCTCCTCTGCTTAGCATTTTGAATTTAAGTAGCACTTTTTGCAGTGAACAGACAGCATTTGCCATGACTAAATAACTTGCCCTTTCCTGTTTATATCATTTAGATAGATATAAATGGCTCCAAGATGACATTCTCTGCACAGTAATCGCATGAATAGAAGAACTTGATGATTCAGAGCTGGAAGGAATATCAGAGTCAAGGCAGCATCAAGCAAGGTCAATGAGAAAGAATGGATATAAACCCTCCTTCTTTGGCCTCCTCTATGCTCTGGGTGCATGAAGTTCTTGTACACTTTTGAAAGCTACTCAGAATGATCTTTTACCATATATACAGGCTTCTATTGCTTGTTATGATCATTAATGTCTCTCGGTATCACAAATCCCAGTCTGCTTTAGGGAGAACGTATGTCTGAGCTGCACCAAACACAAACAAATCAACCCGAGAAAAGCCAAAAAAAAAAAACCCTCCTAAAACCCAAAAACTAAACCAAACCAAACTAAACCCCAAAACCAAAACCAAACTAACAAAAAAGACCAACATCAACAGAAAATAAATCCCAAACTAAAAATCAAAAATTAACCAGAGCTATTAACCAGAAAACAAGACCTGCAGCAGTATTGCTCATATTTAGAAATATCCAGGGAGGGTATTTTAGCAGTTATTGGCATGCAAACAAAAAAAGTGTGTCATTTTCAGGGTTCCTTGCTTTGAACTACATATAAGGTACATGAAATGCAATGTAAATTTTACCAAATCTGGCATTTAGGAGCTAATCATTATCATCAGTAACTGGCAACATGGTAAGGTCTGCAATGACTTGGATCTGTGTGGCCAGTTGTTAGCCATATGCCATAAAGAAAAATAATCTCCTTAAGCCTTGCAGAATGGATGACTGCTCTTCAGAGGCCTGCTTAAATCTTTAACATGCTGCAAACATTTTAAATAATGCTGGAAAGAAGATACCGTATTGTTATCCTTTTTCTCTGTGTTTGATCTTAATAAAAAGTTAAACAATCTGCTAATAAATATAGAACTAATTAAGCTGCATTTTCAAAACCATAATCCTCAGCTGGGAGAGTACCATATAACAGATGAAAATCATCTTTTAGAAGATCACAACTCAGCAATAAGCTGACTTTGGGGGACTCATTCTTTGATACAAAGACTAGAAAAGAGCAGAATTTGGCTATTTTTTGAAACCCAGGCCTCAACAATAAGAGTGTATCTAGCTGCACAATTATATCTGAGTCATTGTGTTCTTACATATAGTATTAAGTGTATGAGTATATTCTGAGCTGCAAAGCATTCAGGGAAAAAATCCTCTGTGTTCAAGCTGACTCCACTTTTGGTTCTTGCCTTCATGGCATCTTTGGTTTGCCAAACATAAGTGAAAAGGTACAGTCTTCAGAAGGGTGGTGTCCAACCCTGCTCAACAATTGTGTGGAAAGGCAGGTGGAATGTCCCCTAGGAGAGACACTCTGCTGCACATCTCCTGGGTGATGCCACACTGGAGAAGGCTGACACCTGCCCAGCCTGGCTCGGCAGCAGCTCCAGTCCTGCCTGTGTAGCAGGAGACATGGGGAGCTGTCCCTTCCTTCTCGGCCATGCCTCAGGCTGCTCTGCCAGCCAAGGGCTCACTTCCATCGCCCTTCCTCACGCTGAGAGGTGCTTACTCACAGAAGTTATCCCAGTGACTGCTACAAATTAGCTGACAAAGAAGAGGCAATGTGTGAGCTCCCCCTGCAATGTGTGAGCTATTAACCAACTCAGAGGGAGCCCAGCTGGCTACCCTGGTCGCCTGTGGTGAGGCAAGCATGTTCAGCTGTTGGGCTGATGTTCCTAGCTGTCAGCTCTGTTTCAAATAGTTCCACGAGCAAAGCCTGGAAGTGACTTATTCACTCCCTTTCAGTAGCACTCAAGAAGGATGGAGCTGTGGAGTTTTAGTGTGGCTTTCCTGCCTTCATGAAAGGGATTGTGATTGGATCCAGGTAGAGTACTGGATAGTTAGCACCTTTTAGGGCACACACCCCTGTGTGTGAAAAAGCACGTGTAACTTTTTTATCTGTTACATCCGCACCCACCCCCAGCCCCCAGCAAAAAAAAAAAAAAAAAAAAAAAAAAAACAACAACAACAAAAAACCAAAACAAACAAACAAACAAACACGAACAAAGAAAACCAACGACAACCAACTTTTTCTAGGAAACAGAAACCATTCAGAGACCCAAAGATGACAGACATTTGGGTATGATATTGTCTGTTTCTGGAAAGTTTTTTCCAGACAATGGAAGTTTCAGTGTCACCAACGAGATGACACCTTGTTCCTGCTGAAGATGGAACCAGCTGTTGGGATCCTAGACTGGTGAAAATATTCACAGTGCATCTTGAGAAAAAGTTGTATAAATAGATAAAACAGCAGCGGCGGAAGGGGAGGAGGGGAGTAATTACTGTTGCCATTACACATTACATAGAATACTCACAGGTGTATATGCTCATATGGAATGTATGTCAGAATGCCCACAATATTTCTTCAAAGCTTTAGTAGGATTCTCCATGGAAAATACAGGCTTAGATGACACTGAGTGCGAGGAGAAAATAATTTGCAAAGACGTCTTGCCTCTTCTTGGCCTTTTCTGGCTTGTTTGTTCTCAATTGCTCATATTTATAGGAGAACCTAAGTGGTCCTCATTTACGGTAGTATGAAAAAGAAAAACAAATCCTCTAAGATTAAAGTACCTCCTTGAAAATACTGCCTTTTTGATTATATTTGTGCCACAGAGTAAGCAAAACTGGCTGCCAACAGACCATTACTAAACATGGTCATTGTCCAACCCACACACATAGCTACTTATGGCACTACAGCTCAGTGCCTGTGGGTTTGTAATTTCCTCTTGCTGACCTTCACAGAATGCACTTTTTACTTATTTCTTATTCTTCTCTTAATAGGTGTTATCCAGATATTTCAAAATGCCATACATCAGACACAACATAACCATGAATGTATTTCAAGGGAATAATTGTTTGCTTGAAGCGCAGCATTCAGACAGTTTTGCCAATGCATCTGTGACAGAGACACTATTAATAGTAATTAATACTATTAATCTAATTAATGCAGCAAAATCCTCCTGGACCCACAATTTATATATCTATTCACAAGATGATGACCTGTGCAGTTCTAAGGGCTTTTACCTTTTGTTCGTGTTTCTCAAAAGAAACACATGGGACAGGGTATATTCCAGATAATCGTTACCTATCACCTGTGGCAGCGCTAGCCCAGCCAACACTTTGTTCTTCCACCAGATGTCAGAGAGTAAATGGCATATCACTCATCTCTGGAGGACTCAATCTGCCTCAAGGGCACTTGGCCATTCTCACCATTGGCTCTAGGCTGGTGGAACCAGCTCTGGCTGAGCTTCATTTTGGTTATCTCAGACACATTTTCCATGTCTCTGTTATGTCGGATCTAGAAATGCAAGTGGTTTTGAAATTTTTAAAAAATGGTAAAACATGCATTTTATTAACCTTTGCTAAACTCTGCTTTAGTTCTTCCCCATTTTTGGATACTTGGTTGGAAAGGAGTTTACACAGAGGAGCAAGGAGTATGCAGTCACTACCAAGTCCCATTACAGGCAGCTAAAATAGTGTTCTGGTTTTATATGTAGCTTATTCCAGCTACAAACATACTGATGAGTTACACCACCTGCAGGCTTGATCTTTGACAACTTAAGAATTTATATACCTAATTCTATATATAATATTGGAATAATATTAGTATTCTGACGCTTTTTCTATGTCATGGAGGTATACAAAATGGTAACAAATAGAGATTAAATTGTGATTTTTCAGATTTTTCAGAAGAAAAAAACTGAAACATTATTTTTTCTCAAGCTTTAAGACATATTTTATTAGATAAAATTCAATGTCTTTCAGTCCCTGTTGTTAGGGGACATGAACTACACAGTGTAAATATTTCAGCAAGTAGCACTGTGTCTCAAAGCAACCTGTCTCATTGATGGCTGCTGCTGTGTGCCACTGCCTTTTCTTTGTAATTTAGAGATTCAGTGCCTGACTCTGTCAGGCTGGGACAGAGTGGAAAGTGTCCCAGCAGAAAACAACCTGGTATGCTGGTGACAGCAGCTGAACATGAGCCAGGCTGTGCCCAGGGGGCCAAGAAGGCCAATGGCATCCTGGCCTGGATCAGCAATGGTGTGGCCAGCAGGGCCAGGGCAGGGATTGTCCCCCTGTGCTGGGCACTGCTGAGGCCACACCTCCAGTGCTGTGTCCAGCTCTGGGCCCTCAGTGCAGGAAAGGCCCTGAGGGGCTGGAGAGAGCCCAGAGAAGGGCAATGGAGCTGGGGCAGGGCCTGGAGCACAAGCGCTGTGAGGAGCAGCTGAGGGAGCTGGGGGTGTTTATCCTGGAAAAAAGGAGGCTCAGGGGTGACATTATCCCTCTCTACCACTGCCTGGAAGGAGGCTGTGGCCAGGGGGATTGGTCTCTTCTCCCAGGCAACCAGTGACAGAAAGAGAAGACACGGCCTCAAGCTGCACCAGGGGAGCTTTAGCTTGTATTTTAGGAAGAATTTATTCACAGAAAGGGTGATTAAACATTGGAATGGGCTGCCCAGGGATGTGGTGGAGTCACCAGGAGCTGTTTAAGGAAAGACTCATCTCACTCACTGCTATGGTCTGGTTGACAAGGTGGTGTTCAATCACAGGTTGGACTTGATAATCTCAGAGATCACAGAATCAGCAATTCCATGATTCAGTGTTTTACAATAATACCAAGTTCTGCATTTGGAATTGATGTACAGAGGGAGGCATCTGAGCCATTGATGTATTTGGCATTCCACACCTTGTTCCTGGCAGAGCTGCCTCTCTGGCAGTGACAATCCTGGCTGAAATCCCTCTCAACGAAATCACTGGCAAATTTCCCGATACCTTGAATAAGAACAGAATTGGGTGTCATGACCAGAAGATGCATGTGCATCTCTCATCATACTGTAAGCAGCAAATGTCCATGATGGCAATCTAGCAATCTAAACTGAGGGGCTAGTGACATCTGGGAGTAAGTTGATTATATTAATACCCAAAGACATAAACAGAACTTATTTACGCCATCAGAAAAAATAAGACCGTGACTAAGCAAAATCACGGAAGGCAAAATTTATTCCAACTACATTAAAATAATTTTTGTCTGATCCAAGTCACCTACTGAACTAGGGAAAAAAACCAACAACAACAAAACCCAACCCAAAAACCCCCAAACACCCCTCCTTGCTGATGAAAAGACAAAGACATGACATAAGCTATTGCTATAAGTATTTAAAAAATAATTTTGGTGTTTTTTTCATTAAAATTCACCTGTACAACTAATTTCCTAAACATAATTTAGAGAGAAAACATCTCAAAAAGAAAATTCTTAAAATATATTTTCTACTTTTTTACAAATTTTTTTGGAAAGTGTTTATTTCATTCTGGATAGGTCAATGTAATTCATCATTTATAAAACTGCAGTGCAGGAGATATTTTGCAGAATTTTGCAGTGGTAAAAGGCAAAACAGAATTACTGTTTTTGAGCAGCAGGTACCATTTCTAGTCTAGGACTTGTACTGAAGGTAGCTGCTTTTCAAGCTTAGCAGTGGAACAATTAATAAAGAAACCCATTAAGGTCTGATTGTTGCTGCTAAAAAGGAAGGTTGAATTTCAGGCCTTTGAAGTAACTGAGAATGATTCAGGCCTCATTACAGAGATATAATCTACATTCATACATTTATGTTAGTGATTCAAATCTATTGGGACAGATTGAATTCCGTTAAATAGTGGATCTTTCCTGTGGAACTTTTCTCAGGCTTTCTCAGGCTAACCTAAGAGGTGACCTGACAATACAAAGTAGTGGGGTATTTAGGGATTCAACTGTGCTATAAAAGAAAGGCTATACAGAAGGTAGAAAAAAGAATGAGATATAATCTAAAAAGCTATGTCAGCTTTTCATTTGGACTCTGTTTTGTAAATGCCCTCCTTGTCATCACACAGGATAGAAAAGGACTCTATGCGTTGCAGTAGTTTAAAGTACTGCCCTGAATATTGCACCTGCCAGAAGCAGACCTTATGTGAAATTCTCTGCATGTCGAATTTTCTGTTCTTAAGCACAAAAACTTGCAACCAATATATAGATAGTCATGAGCTAGAAATAGGTTTAAGCACAACTCTTCTTGAGTAAATTCAAGACAGTACCTATTTTTTCAGGGTTAATTATGGCTGTTTAACCCCCAAATTATTTCTAACCTCTACCAGAGATCCTAAAATGTCGATTTGTTTTATTTTCCAACATTTGACAGGAAAAAGAGAAAAACAAAGAAGAAAGACATACTCAAATCTAAAAGTTTAAGATATTATGGAAATTGTTTATAATTTAAGCTGTTGGAGTCAAAATTACTTCAATTTTAGAAATAATGTCTTGTATCCTTCATGACCCAGGCAGCACGCAAACATTGACATAAGCTTTGTAGACACACATGTAAGCTGTCAGGCATTCACAGAAAGGAGTGGTTTGCTTTACATTTTTTTTTTTTTTTGTTTCTCTACTTTTTAAAAATTAATCACCAAAAGGAAAAGCCTTTGGCAAAAGGAAAACCTAAATCAGATTTGCAAAAAGAAAGATTTCTGAAATGCTTTGCACTCAGTGCAAATACATGCAGAATAAATAATCTGAAGTACCATAAACAACATCGTAAAACATATTGATTCTAACATTAAATGGTTTCATTTTTAAGGCTGTTTAAATGTCACCCCCAGCAGCTGAACACATAAATTTAGGAACCAACTCTCTCCAGAATAAACACCACAATTGGAGAAAATAATTTCTAATTTCTGTTGTGAAGTTAACAATATATTTAACATCCTAATCTAATGAATCTCTCTAATTTTAGAACTGTTTGTTATTCCTGCATTTTCTGTTGTTTAAACTAAGATTTACTCCAAATGCCAAATGGAATCACATAGGAGGTTTTCCATTGCATTCCACTGATCTGCATTATTTTACTGCCTATATTTCAAAAAAGTTTTGGGTTTGCTTGTCAAGCTACTCATTGTGTTTCTGTACCCATTTCCCTGATATTCCATTCTCTTAGCAAATGTTCCATCCACTCGTGTTCCAAACTAGGTATTTAACAACGCTAAATACTGATTAAAATATAATATCTTGCATGCCGCCCATACCCTGTCAGCTCCTGATGCTTTATTCTGGTGTTAAAAGATAGTACATCATATGGAAGATGCTTGTTGATTGCGGGGAAAGCTGACACTTCAGTGATGGGCTAGAAATGTGAAACTGTCATAACACTCAGTACGTGAAATGATAAATCCACGAGAAGAGATGGAATCATGGGAAAAACCAACAACATATGCCCCTCCAGGAAAATAATAGCTTGAAAATCGCTTAAAATAGCCTTGAAAATGGAAAAATTGTTTCTTTCTGGCAAGGGAAACTGCATTAGTTTTAAAAAAAATTAAAAAGACAGCAAAGTATTCAGACAGATTTTATGGGGAAACCTTTGCAATGCCAATAAAATCCCTTTTGCTTTGAAGTCAGACGCGTGATTCAGTAAACGACTCATGTTAGCAATTAGAAAATGGTCATTTAGGGCCCTGATTTCTTTTGAGACAAGGAGAGTGAGGGTGGGGAAAGAGACACAATAAATCTTGAGAGGCTTAAAAGGAAGAGCAGGCTAAAGTGTGAACTTTTTATTTCAGCAACGGAAGCGAGAAATCAGTGATTCATTGAAGGAGGGAGAAAGACCTCCATGCAAGCTGGCAGAGAAGAAGGAAAAGGAGCTAATTATGTCTCTTCCCTTTTTACTCTCTCTGACCAGCATATAATCTGCTTTTCCAGGGTCTGCCTGTAGTATATACTCCTTTCCAACCTCTCCACCCAACCCCTCCTCCAGCGGGGGGGAGGGGGAGATCTAGCAGGCAACAAGCTCCAGGTGGCTTTCTCAATCACTTCACTGCCAAAAAAAATAAAATAAAACCCTCCACTAGAAAACAAGTTGGGGTTTTGGGGGTTGGTTTTTGTTAGTTTGGGGAGGTTTTTTAGGGGAGGATGTTGGTTGGTTGAGATTTTTTTTTTGTGGGGGGGGAGAGAGAGAGAGTGAGTGAGTGGGGGAAGAGTGAAGGGGGAGGGAAGCCTCCCTGGAGGGGATTGGTTCAACTTGGAAGACAGGGAAATTAGTAAAGCATGAGTCTCTAAGCCATGCTGGTGGCCGGCGCTCCGAGGAGAAGGACGCTTTAGGAGCAATTAGCAGCGAGCCGAAGGCGGCGGCTGCCGCAGCCCGGGAGGAAGCGAGGGCAGCTCCCGGGGCTGCCTCCGCAGCAGGCACCGCTCGCTCCAGCTGCAAAAAGGTTTCAGATGTCCCACCACTGCCTGACCCCCTGCAAATAAGGGCTGACCACCAGAGGCACATCCCACCTCTGACTTGTAATCGCTGACATTTAGGCTACAGCTTCCAACCTGTTTACAACCAAAGGGGGAGGGAGAGGAAAGGAAAGGAAGGGCGGGGGGACAAGTTGGGATTTCTCCTTCTCTCTTTCTCTCGTTTTTTTTTTTTTTTTTAATACTGTTCTGGAGAATTCAAAGCAAAACAAAGAAACTTCCTCCTCTGGGGTTGTCAGTGAGAAAAGGACGAGTTGTGCAACTGGTTTGGGATTTGCAAAAAGGCAAGAGGGTGGGGATCAGAAGAAGGTGCAAAGCCACAAAGTGTGAGTGTGCGTGTGTGTAAAGGTGCATGTGTGAAAAATCCATTCTGGCACCCCTTTCCGCTGGTTATTATTTATCTTAGTCGTTGTTTTTGTTGTTGTCATTGACTTTGCTGTCATCTATTTTTCAGACCTTTCTGCATCTAAGATGGTGAAGAAAGGAGTGAGGAAGAGAACAAAATAACTACTGGAAAGTCTCAAACCAGGTTGGGGAGTGTGTGTGCATGTGGGGGGGTGGGGAAGGGAAAAAGAGAAGAGGATTAACCACAGCAACCCCCCCACCCAAAAAAAAAAAAAACCACCAAAAAACCAAACCAACAACCAACAGCTCTTTTTTCTGAGGGAGGACTCGAAGGATTAAAAGGCAGCAACTTCTGAGGCGATTTGTCCCCTGAGTTATGGATGTTGGTGCACTTACTTCAGGCCAGATCAGAGCTCAGAGGAATCTAACCAGAAGCAGCAACCACCGTCTCTCCAGTTGCCTTTTACCAGGTTTTACCCTTCCAGTATGTTTCATTTGATAAGACATTTTCCAGCGCCCAGAGTTTCAGTACAATGTGCAAATGGATACTGACAAATGGTGCCTCAGCCTTTTCCCACCTGCCTTGTTGCTGCTTGCTGCTGCTCTTCTTGGTGTCTTCTGTGCCTGTCACCTGCCATGACCTCGGCCAGGACATGCTGTCCCCGGAGGCCACCAACTCCTCTTCTTCATCATCCTCCTCCTTCCCCTCGTCCTTCTCCTCTCCTTCCAGTGCGGGGAGACACGTGCGGAGCTACAATCACCTCCAAGGAGACGTGCGCAAGAGGAAGCTCTATTCTTACAACAAGTACTTTCTCAAGATCGAGAAGAACGGCAAGGTCAGCGGCACCAAGAAGGAGAACTGCCCGTTCAGTAAGTACGGCTCTGCCGCCGCGCTGCCGGCCAGGGGCCGCTGCCGCCCGGGCCGAGCGCCCGAGCCCCGGCCGGGCAGGGACGGGACGGGAAGGGACGGGACAGGGAGAGGTGGCGCCGCGGAGGGGAGGGGGCGCACGGCAGGGCTGGGTGGGCTCGGCTCGGCTCCTCAGGGACGCCGCTCCCGGCCAGCCCGTATCTGCGAATCTCTCCGGTTACATTTGTTTTGCAAATGGCCTCGCTGAGCAGCGTTTGTTTCCTCGCCAGGCAGAAGAAGAGCAAATTAGAGAGATTTGCAAGGAAGTGGCGGGGAGTGTGTGGGGGACATTGTCTCCTGAATCTGAAAATCATTATCCCCTGTCATTAGAGTGCCTTGACGAGAGCGCTGCCTTGGAACAATTAATCGATTGCCCGCACGCTCCTCTCCCCGAGCCGCCCGCCCCGCGCTCCCTGCGGGCCCGCTCCCGGGGCAGGGCTGCCCGTTCCCGGGGCCGGGCTCCTGCCGGGCGCGCTCTCTCCGCAGCGGCGGTGCCCGCGGCGCCGGAGCCGGTGCGCGCCCGCGCTGCCGCCCGCCGTGCGGCGGAGGCGGTGCCGAGCTGCGCCCCGCCGGTCCCGGGCTGCAGCGCCGCTATACCGCTACTCGCTCCATTGTAAACATCTGGGGCTGCCTTCCCACAGACCTCACACGCGTTTCATTGTCCTTTTCTTTCTTTCTTTCTTTTTATTTTTTTTTTTAATAAATTATTTCGGAGCAAAAGACATATGGCAGTCTCCATAGCTGAAGTTTCGAGCTTTTCTCTAGAACTAATTACATGCTTAGTAATAGCGTGCTCCTGGTAACGTAATTTCTGGCTGTTAGTGCTAGAAATGTACCCTTTACTTGGTTTTCCTGCCTGTGCAGCCTCAAATTGAACTGTACTAAATCACAATGTATTGCTTTCTCTTACAAATCTTAACTATGTCCCACTATAGGAACATGCTGAGAAAGTAAGCTCTGTTAGGCAGCTAGAGGAGACCCTAAGGCTTTCTTCAGCGGGTAAAGAACCACATTTTGGTTCTTGTGTTGTTTTACGTAAATCCAGATAAACCCGGGAATAAATCTGCTGTTAAATTAAAATAACTGAAAGCGAATTAAGTAGATCCCTTGCTAGCTAATGTGTAAAATACGGAGCTCTTCAGCAGGTTGCCTTGCTATATGATAGACACTGATGTAAATTCATCTGTATTTCTAGTAAATACCATAAAATAACCTTAGAAACCGTGAGAAAAGGGCTGGAGTATCATGTGTCACTGCTTCACTTGCTCCACCTTGCAACTTCATGCTTTATCACACATTCTAATGTTAGTAAATGCTTTAGATGTCAAAGCAGCTGAATCTTACCACCACCCTTTCTGTGTTACATAAAAAGGCAAATTCTTAAAAAACAGAGCTGTGAGGGAGACTTAACTTTGATGAATTTGTGTGAAATGAGGTCCTAGAACTGTGTTTCTTAGATTACCTTTGGATTTGGAGGAGAACAGCACCCATAAAATGGGATTTTGAAAGCTTTGCATGCATCTCTGAGAACGTCAAGCCGTTCTGTATAGCCCGCTGCTGCCAAAAGGGGCTGTAAGGTGCCCACTCTGACAGCAGTGTACTCAGGGAACCAGCTACACATCTGGGCAGTCCCACTGAGCCAGCAGAATTGCTCAGGGAGTAAACTTACCCACATGCTTGAACTTTCGCAAAATCCTGCTAAAAAGAGGCAGCATGGACTGAAATGCACAAGTACATCTTCCTACCTTCTCAGGCTACACATGCAAGAGCAACCCCCCACAACTGTGGGAGGGGATGTGCACGGTGTGTCCTGGTTTTTCAGTCAGTGCATCAGAAAGAGAATTGCCTTCTCAGTGATGTCATGGGCACTGCCACATCTGCACAGTATCTGCTGAAAGAGAGGAGAATGTAATTTTTTTTCATACAAAAGCAAAACAATGCCTTTATTATACATAACTGCATCCTATCACTGAAGATTACATGCAGTGAAGAAAGGACTGCCATCATCTTAAAACTTGCAGCTTCCCCACTGTACTTCATCACGACGGCAGACCTTGTGCACATCCTTCAGCTCAAAACTATTTCCATCCTGTTGACAGAAGTCAGAGTTCTATGTTGCTGATTAATACTGATTATAATAAGCAGTGAGACATTGTCTTTTCTGTAAAAACATAGTCTGAGACCATTTAAAAATATATTTATTGTGCCTTCATTCAAGGCTGTTTGTGTAGCAAAATGTTGCAAGTGAATTCACTAAATCTATGTTTTTCACAGCATCGTGTGTAGCAGTGCTATCAAATACTGCTGTAATCCCCAGCTGGACTGATTCCATGCAAAGATATGGTATCTCTCACATGGTCTGAAATAAGTAATTACATGTGAATAGATTTCTGCCATGCATAGAGTTAGCCAGAGAGGCCAGTAAATTGTAGCCTGTTTAACATTACAAGCTATTTAATCTCTAAAATTAGTTTCTCCCTCCGAAACCATGTTTTCCTAAACAAATAAGACTATTGACACACAAGACTGAAATATTCTAATTTGGAGGCTAATTTTCTCATATGCTAATGTTTAAAATCCGTTTATGCTGCAGTAAAGCCTTATCAGTAGGTCTGTAAGATCGTGATATGTTGTGTAATTAGACAACAGCCTTCATGGCTCTCTGCCAATTAAGCACTGTCACATAAGAAGAACAGTTGGAGAAATTCAGAATAAACATTCAGAAAGCAGAATTTAGTCTGCAGCTTTTAAACGGCTCAAGCAGCGTTCATGGATTAGCTCTATAAATATTGTGCAGAGTGCACTAAATTAAAGTTTACTCTGGCAGCTGTATTCCGACTTGATTGCTTGGAACTATTCCATCATCCTTACTCTACCTGTGGAGTACCAGGTGGCTCCTGACTGTTCTGTCAGAAGTCTGGCAGAACTTGCAGCACTTGGCATGGCTGGAGGTGTCCGTCACTAGATAGATGTAGGACACTTTATTTTATTGTTCCTTACATCTGGAAGTTGGTCCTCAAAATACAACTACTGCCTTGTCCTGCAGCACCACAGCTGTGAAGTCCCTTGCCCCTGTTCTTGACAAAGCCCTTCACAAGCACAAATGTAGAGAGCTGTAGTGTTTTCTGGAGGCTTACACACTAGATGAGGGACCAACAAATCCAAAAATCTTCCAAAGAGCAATTATAAAAGCTTTCACTATAACTTGAGCTCTGGGATCACCAAGAGAATCTTAAGACAAATATTAAAATTGAGAGGGAACTGCATGTGTGCAGATTCTGACTTGACTCCCACACTGGTAGTTCTCTTGACTGAGATAGAGAAACTCTCTGGGATTAATGGTTGAGATGCAATAAAGCTACATTATATATGATAAGCAGGTTCAAGAAAACTTGAATGTATGTCTCAGTGCTATACAATTTTCAAATGTCTTCTAAGGTAACCGTTCACAGTACTATAGGGCACAAAACCCTCAAATTTGCAGGACAGACCTTGTTAGTTGAAGAACAATAACAAAATACACAATTCTTCGTTAGCAGCAGCTGACCTGCAGTCTGCGGAGGGCGTTCTGCCCGAGCAAAGATTGCAGGACCGGGCTCTTGCTTAGGTACACGTTCAGGGAACGCAGTCTGCGTCACTGAGCCTGGAGAGGAGTGGGAAGGATCGCTGGAGGGATCCCTGCGGGCTTTGGACCAAGCAGTGCTATGCAAAACCTACAGTAGATGGCGGCACAGCCACTGCCTGGTGTCACCTCTGCTCAAAGAGGTGGACGGCGAGGGTCTGCATCCTCAACTGTGTAAGCTAATTTAGTTCAAGCAAAGCCATTCCAAGCAAAGATATTCTATTAATTTGTCTTCTGACCAACCCAAGTGGACTATTTCAAGAAAAAGGCACTGTGTTGCAGAATGAAAGTGTATGTCAGGGGAGCTAGCAAGAAATAATTAGCTACTTCCCACAGCCTAACCTGTTCCGGGCTTTTCTTCTGAGTATTCAATTATCTTTTATACTAAGCTTTAGGAACTCTTGAAGTCCCTGATAGTCCTTGCTTTTGCTTTGGTTAGCGTGGGATAAGCTTAACAACATAGTGAGTGAAAGCTTTGACCCTCATTCTTTAGCCCAGAAGATTGTAAACAACCACTAACTACTAGAAGTGCTGAACATTGCTAATGAGGATTTTAATTGTGTGCATATATACATGACAAATAAATAGGTATTTGTATTCTAGATTGGTTTGTATGCAGAAAAATAGCATTAAGTGTGTTTTGATTAGGTATACTTCATTTGATTCTCATTTTTTTCATCATACCTCTGGTGCAGAAAAATAATAAAGTGCCATAGGTACCTTAACATCAGTTATGAAGCTCCAAGCAGATTAGAATAATTGATAAAATACACTCTTTTCCTACCAAACATTTTGCAAACTAACTGTTTGGGATTTTTGATTCCTTATCATATGTGTTTGTAAATTAATGTGAGAACTTTTCACTGTTTTTCTAAAGACAGACTAGTGTTTTCCTCATTTAACTGTCCAAAGAGTTCTGTTTTATGGCTTTACCGATCAAAACACTTAAAACAGGAAATAATAATGAGTGAAGTAATTTGAAAAGTTGGTTCCTTACTGTGAAATGTATATGTTCTTAAGGACATGATTTCTCACTTTTGGGTAGTTTTTTGTCATTGTTGTTTTTGGTTTTGGGGGGTTTTTTGGTTTGGTTTGTTTTTTGCTTTTTGCTGTAGAACTCAGTTATATAATTTATAACCAGCAGTATAAAACCGTAGGCACTTAGGATTTATGAATGTGGAAAGAATTGTACTATTTAATGTCTACATGACACTCTCCTGTTACCCTTACTGCATTCCTGCCTTGTGGACCCTCCATGCTGATACTGTAGCCCTGTCATAAATCTTTTCAAAATACACAGTTGTAAGAAGTCTTTTTGTCTCCATAAATCTAACTTATAGCCACTTGGGAAAAAAAATCCCAAGAGTCAGGAGCAACTGGAAGTTTGTTCCCAAACCCCAGCAGAAAGAAAACAAGGGACATGGACATACAGGTTTATAGATGCCATGTTTCTGTTTTAATGGGAGGGTTCACAGGTAGTGGCTCAGTCAAAACTTCCCTTGAAGATGGCATTAGCTGAGTGAGCAGTATAGAATGTGCTTACACTTCTGAAACATCTTGGATGCATTCACTCATAGGATAAGATCCTCTGTTTTGAAATAAGGCATTTTAAGATGACTTTCAGATGTCTTTGAACTGTGTGTGTGAATAGGGGCCTTTTCACTTCAAATGAGAGTCAGATCAGATCCTGCAATAGGGGAGTTTTCCTTTATTGCAGAGCCTTTCATGTAAAAAAAAAAAAAAAAAAAGACTTTTCTATGTGCAAATCTTCTTAAACTGTGTCTTAAGTTAAAAATCGCAGGTACCTGTATGAATATAGAGCAACAACTCATGTGAGGTGGATTGCTGATTTTTCCTATGAGAAAGTAATCTAATTGCACAAGAAAGATTCCAAATAGGAAAAAAAAGTATATTTAAATAATGTTGTATTTCTATTTCTAGGCTTAGTATTTGGGATCATAGTGTCAACAAAGCAGAGAAATTACTTGGTGGGTTTGGGATTTCTTATATACTCCCTTCTTGACGTTGATATGCCATGACAAAACATTGGTTTTTATTTGGTGGAGAGCTTTTTGAATCAAGCTCTTACAGTCTCTTTTTCCTCAAACTAGCACCAGGTTGAAATTTCAGCTTCCTCATTTAAACACTTGCTACTACTGCTTGCAATGGTATACATCACTGAACTACTTTATCCTAATATTCTGGGATATATCATCTAACAACCTCTTTTTCACTTGGAACATCACAAATATTTTGTTTATCAGCATTGCCAACCAGTGTCAGCTTGATGAGGTAGCATGAAAAAGCAACTCTTGCTCGTTTTGGGCCGTGTATACCAAACTACCAGACAAGAAATGGAGGGCCAGTTTAGTTAGTCTTAGCACATGTTTGTTTCTCAGTTGGTAGGTGTATTTGTCCCACTAGTCTAATTGTGTGTATCTGTCAAACAAATTTTCCTTCTTTGACAATTTATTTTTATGTGATATTTTGCTATCTTGCATCCTTTCATTGCTCAGATGTTTTAACAGGGAAAAGTAGTTAATAGTGCATCCAACTTTGGTTCTGTTAACTAGAGGGATCCTTCCCTAGCTCCTCTAATTGCTTCTGGTTCTTGTGCCAATTTGTTGTAAAACATCTCTGTTGGTTACAACATAGTAAAAAGGAGACAGGAAACAGTGTTTCATGAAGTTTTGAAAAGTCAGCCTGGGAAAGCTCTCTGTGTTTATGAAGAGAATTAAAATCTTCAAAGGTAGGAGTCAGGAGGAAGTGGCTAAATCTTTAATCATTGAATGAATATTAAAAATAAATTCATTAATTGGGCAGATTATTAAAATTGATTTTTGGTGCTTCATGAGAACAGTGAAACCAATAGAAGTTGCAGGGGAAAGAAATGGCTACAAGTAAGCCAAGTCTTATACTAAATAGTGGCTTTAAAGGCACTGTTTTTAAATTAGGTCACTTGTGTTCTTTCTTTGAACATTCAGTTCTAATTGCAACAGTAAATCAAAGAATACGCTCAAAGTAGATTCCCATGTAAGGTGGACAACTGGACAGTGCCTTTTTACTGCTACTAACACGTGCATCCAATTACTGGGTTGATATACTCACAATGTCAGCTGTAAAGCATTCCCCTATTTTATAGTTAGCCTAAAGAATTATTAGCCTGTCCCCTTTCACATTTACCTCTAAATAATCTGTCAAAGTGTGTATCTTCTACAGTTAAAGAGGAATTCTCACACACATCGAAGCTTACTTTCAAGAAAAAAGGAAATGTTGAAACTACACCAAATAGTTTTATTCCTTTTCTTTTTCCCCTCTTCCATAACTTTTGATGTTGTCAAAGAGAGGAAGAGGTTATGGGTACTAGGAACATGAATGATCGTGAATGTTATATAAAAATAAAGAAGAAGATCAGATCTTTCATAAACCTTGATTTAGGAAAGCAATATGATGCCTGCTCTTTTCATGGTTGAAAACATATGTGAAGGACATAGTTGTTTTTTGCCATTCCTGACTCGTCTTCCTATGTGGGGAGCAGAAGTGAAAATGAGGGGGTGGAGGGGGGTGGGGGAATTGTGAGGAGTCTCTTTGCTCTTCTTTCTTCTGCCACTGATATTAGAGGTTCAAACATTTCATAGAAATAAATGAAATGTAAGTTTTCTTTTTAGGTTTCTGACACACAGCTGTGCAGCTGTAGTCAGTATGTGTGGGAGTTGGGGAGGGAATGCTGAAGCATTTTGGAATCATTCAGGATGTTATTTAATTGGAATTAAGGCACAGTGCTAAGTGGAGACTGGGTATAAATCAATGATATTGTGCCCGCATTAGAGGAAGTGGGTGGGATGTGTGACAAGTACCAGATCAGTACTAGAAAGGATGACAAGAAAGAAATAGGGGCAGCATGTGTCATGAGTGGGAGAGAAGTGGGGAGAGGGGGAGCATGGCTTACCCCTTTTGGCAGCTGCGAACTGCCAGTGTTGTTGAGTTGTCCTGTCTGATCTCACTGTAACATCTGTTTGTCACAGAATGAAACTATGAAGATGTTAAAGGTGCCTTTTGAATTTGTCTAAAAGTGTGTGCTTGGTGTTAGGATATGAGCATTGCACTCCCAATTTAATTGTCTTCTCTGACCCTATCCTGTAGATATTAGATACTATTTCGTGGCTGCTCTGGGGTTTTCTTCTTCATTTTATCCTCTTCAAAAAGATTAATAACCTGCTTTATTCCTAATATCAAATTCAGTATCAACTACTTGCAAGCAGAAGGGTAGGTGAACTGGCCTTTGAAAGTAATGAACCATTTGAAAGAGCTACAAGCTCTGCATTAAAGAAAAAAAAAGTGGGGTTTTATTTGGTTGGTTTTTCTTGATTTTTTCAGTATGCTAATATTACAAACTATATTTGTTAAGAGAAACAAATACCTGAAGGACATCAAGGTACCCTAGAATTCCAAGTGGTTTGACTTTTGGAGCAAGGAATAGGGTGGAATAGAGTGTTTTGGTTGCTGGTATGTTATCAAATATGTCATATTTTGCAAGCTTATCATTAAAATTTGAAGCAGTTAGAACTTCTAAATAGTTAGAAGTTTGTTGCTGCAGTGAACAAAGGAAAATATGTGCTCTAGAATGGAATAGGAGATGACTGCATTTAACACAATTAATATTTTATAAGATTGCTGTTTAGTGTCTTCTTTTCACAATTTTATTAGACATTTTAGGAGATGCTAAAGCTTCCAGTGTTCTCTGAGGTCGGTCTTTTAACTTCAACACAACAAATTTTTTTCTCATTTATTTCCCAGATACTTATTTTTTCTGTTTTTTCCTGAATGTAAATAACAAAAGTATAAACCATGTCATAAAGCTGTAGAACTGTATAATATCCCAAGTCAGAAGGTTCTCACAACGACTGTTGTGTCCAGCTTCTGATCCTCCACAGGGCAATCTGGAAGTTGATCTGGAAGTACCTCTCTTATCCTCATGAATTATCTCAGTACCTGTGGCACATTTCCCTTGGAGACAAGCTAATGAAAACCTTCCCCTGAACTGTAACCTGGGCTCATGACTCTGCCCCTCTGCCCTGTCTCACAGGAAGCAGAGTGGTGCATGTGGTTCACATTCTGATGACAGGACACCTTTCCCTTGTCAAAACACTAGTGCTAATAACTGCAACACAGAAATTCTGTGCTCACTGAGGATCTGTAGCTGCAAAACTAATGACAACATGAAAAGATACAGAAGAAGAGCCTAGAGCTAACCTCATCAGCCGAGGTGGGGCTGCTTTCTCTTTGTCTGCTTCCGTGTCTAGGCCTGCTTACTCTGTCTCTTGAGATGCTGAAAATATAACCTCCCACACAAGATACATGTGTAGTTTTGGTGCTACTGTTTTAGTAGCTGGGTCAACAGTTCATACTTTGGCTGAAGAGCTGAGTTAAGGCACCGCCATATGTAAAATGGAGCAGAAAATTATTACAAACCTAGTTTCACTGGGCATTCTGACCTACAAACCATTGCAAGCTCTTTAAATTTTCACTTCATGTGGTTCTGGCACAAATAGCTTAGAAATTGAGTAGAATATAAGAATTGGGAGGAAATTATGATTGTTTCAGCTTCTTAGAAGTGAAGATGCTGATGAAAGCACATGTGCAAGTTCAGTTCCTATGAACAGTGGCATTTAAAGTCATGTATGATAGGTTTTATTCATAAAGCAGTATGACCTCTGCTCTAAACAGTCATGAGCACACATAAGCAATGACTCACTTCGTAGTCCAGTGAGTTCTTTTTACCACTTAAGCAGCTAATAGAAAATTCAGTAGGGCAAGTACTGGGAGGTGCAAGTTATGCCCTTTCTGAGGCTTAAAGGTAGATTCAATATAAGAAGTTTTGCTGTTTTTCTTGGATTTTGATTTGTTGGGAACCCTGCTCCTGGGTAAAGAACAATGGAAGGAGATGCTGAGATCATGCAGACTGGTAATTCCATCTACCCTGGGAATTATGATGTTTCCTATTGATGAAATACTGCTGGACAGGGAAAGGGGAACAAGGCTAAAAAGAAAATAGTGCTCCAGGTGCTATGAACAGACCATTTCATTCACAGCTTTCTGTATCTGAATAACCTGAGGAGTGGCAATTGGAACCCAGCCTGTACCTGCCATGGCATTTAAACTATGTAGCAACTCTATATTAGTTTTTCCTTGGTACTTCTTTTTCTCATATGACATAAACCAGTCAAGAACTGCGACTGCTGATTGTTTAAAAGTTGGTGATTATTGTATATTAAGAAACTACAAGACTGAATGCACTGGCGTGCTAAAAACATTTTAAGAACAATCTATGGAAAGAAAGATTACTGTCAGTAAATGCAGGGTATAGAATACCTTGCTATATGGCATTGGATGAGAAAATGCTCTTCATCTGAATGAAATACCTCACAGAGCAGCTATTCAGTTGTCTGAAAGGAAAGAAAAGGTCCAATACCAGCTTTCTTTATAGAAGAGCTTGAAGGGTATTTGAACTTCAGAAAGATTCTTAATGACTACGGTGGATTTTTGTCTCAATACAAGACTGAAGCAGATGCAGACTGGAGTAATGATGTAGGATTGTGGGAATGATTGTCCTTCACCATGTGCTGTGGAAATACTGAGGGGGTAAAGGAAGATGAGCACCTAATGGTGCTCCTCATGGGGATTGTCAAGTAGCACAGCATAGGAATCTGCTGAAAGGGAGAGGTAGAAGATAGGAAAATTTGGCATGAGGATAGTCTGCAGGAATTAAGATTTGAGTATAAGGAATTCCATGAAGTATTGGGGAATATTAGATCTTATATGCTGGTTATCCATTGTACCTCAAAATTTCTGAGAATATTTGAGTCTAATTTCTCCTTGGCTCTTCGCTATTTATAAAATGAAGTTAGCAATACTTCCTACACAAGCAAGGGTGTTATAAAAGGCAATTATCTGTGAAATACACCAGTAACACCATGACAAGTGCCAGGAAAAAAAAAAAAAAAAAAAAAAAAACCCTGAGGATGATTACCAGAGGGTAATGTCGTCTGATAGAGCAGGGAAAAATAGGTTACTTCTTAATTCTGTTAAGAATTAACAGAATTGTCTGTTAATTCTGTTAACTGTCTGTGTACCTTAATTAAGGTATTTTTGTCTTTCAACAGAAAAAACTCTGAAGTTAAAAAAAATTACAGTATTACCCCTCTTGCAAGCATTATGTCAAGATTACCCACAGATTTCCTGCACAGCATAAAACGAAAATCAAAGTCAAGAAGATCCCCTAACCAAATAGCGTGAGTGGAGGCACATATTGGATCTGTCCTATGAAACTGGATCTGGTTATCCTGTATGAACATTACGATCACAAACAATGTTAAAATTCATTTTGCTTTGAAGATATGAACTTTAGGGTGTTTCAGCTCAAGGATCTGTATAATTTCCATGTTAAAATATGATTGTTATTTCACTCTCTTTACTGTCAGACCTATCAGCAAATGAAATTTGAGCATGACATCCTCCTAATATTTATTCTATTAATGTATTATGTACTTTTGGAAGTGCCTTAATTTTCCTGACATGCTGTCAATCTATTGGAGTTAAGCTACTGGAATTATTTGTTTGGGTTTTATTTATTTTATACCATTTTTTAAATTATTGATGCTTCCCCTTTAGTGTCACAGACATTATTCTTTCAGTTTAATTTATTTCAATTACTTCTACATGTCACAACTTTGCTTTGAAATGACAACCATCCAAGTTAAAGTCTTTTCAACTTTAGTGAAAACACTTATAATGAGGCTGACACTTGGCTCATGTGGAATTAATCTGGTCTCTTGGTCATTTCTTCAGTTTCTCCTGCTGCAGTCAGCTCTCAAAAAGACATATCTGCAGCTGGGGAGTACATAAGATTAACTTCCGCCTCTCTGTGGCTTCTTGCCTCAGACCACACACCAAATAATTCCTCAAAGCATTATCCAGATTTGCTCAAAATTCACCATGCTTGCTTTATTCCTTTAGTTCTGCCACACATGCATTTGTGGACTCTGCTTCCAGCTGATTCTCCTTATGAAACAGGAAACATTTTGCAAAGATGAGTATTGAGAGACAAACATTCTTGTTAAATATCTCTATTAATTTTTCTGTAGATCTCTTCCTTTCTCTGGTTTTGTTAATTTTATACATGTACACAGTAGACCATAAAGTTCAGCAATACAAAACCTTTTTGTTTCCAACTATACTAAGGACATAATAAAGATTGATAGAGCTTTTCAATACCAACTGAATTACAGTAACTCTTTCACCCAAAATGTTTTTTTTTTTAAAGAAAAACACAATGCTTATATTCATTAAGAAATTTAGTGCTGTCTGAACTATTAAGTTCAATAATGCTATAAAAAGTGGCCACTGGGGGAAGTGGAGTCAGGTCTCTTATACAGGGACTTCTAAACCCTAATCACAGTTCAAAATTTTTTAAACAGGAGTCACATATGTGAGGTACACATACATGTGCTCACACAGCATTGCAGACTCAGAAAGTATCTAATGGTAAGACAAAACACCAATAAGAAGAGAAAAATATGAATTCTTTCTAATACCTTGTACTTTATACTAGAAGTTATAGATGAGATTTCATTAAACCCATAATGGGGAAGGGAATGTAATTTTGGTGTTTGAGTCAACTCAGTCTGGCATTTTCTACTACTCTGAATGTTGGGTTTCCAACTAAGTATGTTTTCATGAAGGTTTCAGAATGCTTCTGCTTTCCAAAGAGGCAGTATGTGCTCTTCTTTTATAGATGTGATTTTTGTGCTGAACTACAGAGCTCCCTTTTCAGATACACCGATCATGCAAGGGTAGTGCAGATAATGTAGCACATAAGATGAAGCTTCCAAGGAATCTGTAGAGGCCTAACTGAAGAGCACACTTATGTTTTGTCCCAGCTTGAGAAAGATATTTAGCTCTTGGAATGAGTCCAGAGAAGAGCCTCTAAGCTGATCCCAGGCCCAAAACACCTCTTGAGAATAAGTAGAAATATGTGCCATTGTTGCAATATTTGAACACATGAATACCATCAGAAGGACTGTAACATATTTTTTACCTAGAAAAGGATGACAAATGTTAGCGATTTCTAGACATCCAAAAGTAATTTCAGAGTTTAGTCAGTTAAAGAACTTATCTGTTCTTCAGCTTTCTTTTTCCACTGGTAATGAGTCCTAGTCAGCATGACCTTGTAGCAGAGTTTGTTGCTGTTGCCTTTTTTTTTTTTGCATTCCTTATCCAAATGGTAGATTTGTTTTCTGATTCTGAAGGAGAGCTAATACTCACAAGTCATTTGTCACAAGCCACTAAAAGTGTCAAAGTCTTACAGCAGGTCCTTGGTGGCTTGTTAATCTCTCCTTTTTTACCCCCCTCCTTTTTTTTAAAGGAAACAGACTAATTCACTTAAGCATAATGAGAGCCATGCTTGCTATAGCCGACTGTGTCCTACCAGCAAAAGTAAAATCTGTCTTGTTTCTTCACCTCCTTTTCTTGGCTCCAACAATTAAACACAAAGCTGAAAAGCACAGGCTTTTATTCCAGAGCTATTTCATATGTCAAATGAAAAATGGAGGCTGCCGTTTTCATAACAGAAAAATATACAAATGTGCTTTTCCTTTGTGCCCCCCTCCCTTCTAAATTATCATCAGCAACATGCAAAAGATAAACCTCTATGTTAAATAGGGAGACCAGATGTATGTTTAACCTCTCACCCTCATTTTTCTAACTGGCTTCCATTAGGAACAAAAAGTTAATATATTCTAAACAAAAATAACTGATATGGTAAGGTGAACTTTTCAACTGGGTAAGAGTTCTTTAGAAAGAGACAGTATTACAGAATCCTGTGTTGGCTTACAGACTGTTTTACTGAAGTGATATTCAGAGCAATAACTCCGTGGTTACTTCTGGTAAGTAGTAGCTGAAAGTTTGTTGAGTTGCAGCAAAACCAATTGTAACAAGTACTTAAATTCTCATGTGTTACAGAAAATCTAGTAATATGTTCTAGATCCACTATCCAACGTTAGAATTTTTCATCTATACAGTCGTTCCCTAATCCAAACTTGAAATATTGTGATATTTTCCTCTTCTTTGGAGACAAGGACTGAGGCAGAGAGTTTAAAGATCAGGATTTTCACTCTTTTGTCTTTACTCAAGCTTATTCCACTGTAAAGCCATAGACTGATGATTCTACTCTGTTCATTATTTTGTGTTCACAATACAAAGGTGATGTTCTCATTCTTAATAGATAGGGGAATAAGAGGACAAAGCGTAATATTGTTCAATTTTTTTAGCAGAATGTTTCTCAAACATAGATGTGTATGTATGACAGACTAGATGACAAATTTAAAGATAATTTATCTTATTAAAGATATAGAAAACAGAGGAGAAGTCTACAAAAGTGATTAACTAGAGACAACAGACAATTCTGTCAAAATACAGTGGTTTTGGAAAGTGTTGTCTCTTGGTAAAATTGCCCATCAGACAGTGGAGTAAAGAAAGTTGTCAGTGTTTGATAATTAGGTGTTCTTAATGAGCAAAGTTAGGAGCTGTGTGTAACCCATAAGGTATCCCTTGGAAGAGTTTGGGAGCTGAGTTTGTTTTATCAGGAAAGATAAATGTTTAAAGTGCTGTTAATGTATTCACTACAGATACCATCTGTAGAGAGTCTGTCTTTTTGAAATTACACAGTCTGAAAAAACAGAAGATTTTGCATACAGAGTCTAAATATATAGTTTTAATTGCCTCATTTTCGTACTGTTAAGTTTGTATGGGTAAGTTAATGTTTAGGAGAAATTTCATAGAAGAAAAGATATTCACCCAGGAATCAAGGAGAACTGCTTACAGAAAGACAGGAGAAACAAGTCTGAAAAAAAACTATTGCAATCAGGGAATTGTTACCAGAAGTGAGTGGAGGAGAAGCCCTCTAGCAACTTGTTCTGAGTCCTCAGCTGGAGATTACTAAATCTAACCAGCTCATGGTAGCATTTCAAATCTTCCCCCAAGCAAAATCACACATTTTAGCTTTATTGGCATAAATACAGGATTTCAGCCATTCTGAATTTTGTTCCATAAAGCAAGAATATATTGGAGTGTTTGGAGAGAAGCTAAGCTCCATCTGGGGAAATAGCATAAGAGTGGCTGGTATAGTTTTTTTCCTTTAGGCATGATTCAAAAGGGGATGTGAGATGTTTTGAAAGGGAAAAAAGTAAAGGGAGTATTAAAAATTGAGTGACATTTGAAATAAAATTACCAAAATCATTTACTCTCTGGAGAGAGAAGATGGTGTTTTGACCCAGTCCAGAATCTCAGTATTTCAGTTATGTATTTCTAGTATATCTCTGAAATTGGCAATGTAAAGTAGTCAATTTATTCCCACTGTGATTTCAATTTCTATCAAGAGTATCCTTTCAACACCTTAAAATACCACCTTAGAACCTAGTCCAGGAGTAAATACTAGTTGATTTCATGAGCTGTGCCAGTCCTGGAAGAGGTTGCAGATGTCAGCTCTGCAGAAGGCTGAAATAGCCAAAGGAAAAGGTCAGTTGGGGGATAAAAAGGAAAAGGAAATTAAAAAATAATTTATTGTGCTGCAAGATGCAATGAGGAGGTAAGAGCACTCTGAATTCCTACAATAAACTCCTCATTTTTTGTTCCTTCCAACTACTGTAGAAACTCTGTCTTCTCATTATCTCCATAAATTTCAAAGGCAAAACCATATTGGAACCATTCTTACAGGATAGTTCCAGCAGGTAGTTTCTGTGGAACAGCAGCCTATGCCTGGCAGCAATGATATCTTTACTATATTTCCAGAACGGGTCATCCACAAAATGGGCACTCCCAGATGGCCTCTCCCCGTGACAAACATGTGCTTGTGGCAGTTTGGGAGCTGTGAGTAGGTGGGAAGTGGTTTGTGGCTCTTGGTCTGGAATAGGGAAGTTCTGTAAAGCCATGTGATAGGTAGCCAGTGAACTTACCATATGAAAAACCAGTGTTTGCTTATCTTTCCCTGACTTCTTGTAACATCAGCCTTTGGTGGATCACTCCAAAGTAGCCAGGCAGGCCTTGTGTCCCATGATCAGGAAGGAAACAGCATTGCTCTGTGATTTATGATGATTGGGGAGCTCTGTTCCAGAAAAAGCCTTGGCACAGACATTGTGTGTCTATTAATTAAAAATCTGTCAAATTGTAGAAAAGAAGGACCAAAGAAAACCTCCTGGAAATCTTAACAATAGGTCCTGCTATCACCAGTATTCCTTATATAAGTCTGTTCAGAACTTTAACAAATTCAGTCAACTCCAAATAGGTTTGCTCACCATATTCTTTGGCTGTTCTGCAGTAGAAGGGCTACAAATAGTTCTGACTTTCAACCAAAATACTGTCAACAGGACAAGAGGAAATGGCCTCAAACTACACCGGGGGGAGTTCAGGTAGGATATCAGGAAGAATTTCTCCTCTGAAATATTGTTTAAACATTGGAATGGGCTGCCCAAGGAGGAGGTGGATTCACCATTCCTGGAAGTGTTCAAGAAAGTATTGGACACAACACTTAGTGCTACAGTTTAGTTGACAAGGTGTTCAGTCAAATGTTGGACTCAGTGACCTTGGAGGTCTTTCCCAATCTTAATGATTCTATGATATTATGATAATCAGAGCTGCTCTTTAAGATATTTCAGCCTAGTAGTATCCATAACTGACCCAAAATTTTATTTTGTACAGTTTACTATGCAATGTACATGTAGGAGGCAGTTGTATTCTCTCCTTTTTCTTTTCTTCTGCAAAATTTGATGTGCTAATTTCATTGCTAAAAAGAGAACAGCGTGCTAAGACACAGCCCACTATCTTGTCCCTGAGATTAACTCTGTGGGTCAGAGCATGGTGCTAATAACAAACATTAGATTATGAGTTCAATCCCTGTATGGGTCATTCACTTAACAGTTAGACTTGGTGATCCCTGTGGGTCCCTTCCAACTCAGAATATTCTGTTTTTCTGTGATCTTCCATTAGCTCTGAATGCAAAGTAAGGTAGCTACTTTCACATAGGTTAATGAGCTGTGTGTCTTGGGGATTTTAATTACTATATCACACCCTAAAAACATAGATTTCTTTTTTTCCAATCCCAGGTTTAATACCTTTTCTGGGGGGCAGTTTAACTTGAAGTATTTCTTGATCATCTTCTGCTTGGATCTGTTTGGACATGTTCTTTTCTTGTGAGGTAATGCTTCCATTTCCTGTCTTTCAAGAACTGCTTCTAGGTGCTGGCCTTAAACTAGATCTGTACACTATGTCAAAGAACTAAAAGAATACCCAGGTTACCAAAAGTAGTAAGCCTTGAAACAGACCTCATTTCTGGCACTTGGCAATGGCTGCTTTCTCTCCCATTAGTAAACAAAGTGTGACCAGGCCTGGTTCACAGTGTGTTTGACAGTGCAAACTGTTGAAAAGGTTGAAGTGCCCTGTCAAGAGTGATGGTTGGAACACAGTCATGCCGACAAATAAGTGATGTTGACAAAAGTGAATTTAAGATATTGATTTTGTAATGTCAAAAATGTAAATCTCATTGATTTGCATGTAAGGCCACATGAAATTTGAAAGGATAATGTTAGTTAATGGGTGTTTCAGGGAAAAAACTTATTTTCCCTACTTTCTTAAATATGTTGAAATGCCAAAGCTTTTTACAAATAGAGTGAATAAGAAATATTGAGAAATATTTTCTTACAAAATCTAAGTACAAAATAATGTCAGCTCAGATGAAGCATGACATTTTCTGGGAATTAGTTAGAAATATATCATGAAAACTGTCCAATTTAATTTTCTTTTTCACTATCATAAGTTTGACAAGATGTTTCTCTGTTTCTTTTAGAAGTATAAAAAACTGATTTTATCATAATATTTAGAAAGTTGAACTGCAAATTTGTTTGAAGCCCATTACTTCTATGGGGAAATGAAATTAATTTAGTGATATTTTCAAATGAAATAATGTTTGGTTATAAAAATTCCATGTACAGCTTACTAATTCAAAAAAGGAAAAGAATTGAAGAAAAAAATAAATTCTCAGAAGACAGTTGTAGTACTCTTTGCCAAAATAATCAAGCTCTTTGCTGACACGATGCTAAAGGCAGAGAATGACTATGTTGTGTTTTGCACAGGCCTGTGTCCAAGTTCTTGGTCCAGGCAAGAAGTTTCACAGTTTATGAAATGTCTAAGTCAGTACTTGAGGCTCAAGGCACTGATGCCTCTATGGCTGAAGTAGGAGACATTTCCAGCCAGTGCTTGGTAGCTTCTGTCAGTGGGCCTGTTGGGTTAGAAATACTAGAGAATTGCAGCAGATGCCCATTATGGCCTAACACTGCACACAGAACTGCTGATTTTCTTGCAGAAACCTCCCATGGGTCATTCCTTCTCTGTCCCACATGTGGAAGGGAACTGGCAGAGCTTCACCTTTACATCATTCCTCCTGCTAAGTGAATGGATTTAGTATAAACATTAGGAAATTTGCTTGTTTTCTCCTCCCCAAGCAAAACATTACTTTCCCTGACATTTTTTCAGGAGAAGCAAGACAGCTATGTTTTGTTCTGGATATAATGCAAGCTGAGCAACCAGGATAAATTTTCATGAATTTGTATATTTTTTATGGTAAAAACACATTTGTATTTATGAAAGTGTGCTTTGTGGGGTTGTGTGTTTGCATATGACATAATAGAGGTTTCTTACTTCTGTGTTGAAGAGGGGACAGAAGAAAATCTTGACAATTGTGATTTTTTCCGTATTGTGACAAAAAGTTGTATTTCCTGAAGCCTTTGGGTATAATTTCACCTGTTCCTGTCATTCTAAGATGGATATATCAGCCAAAGCTATTCTTAGTCCTCCCCTGATGCATCAGGATGCCACAGAAGTGTGGACTGTTGCAGCTGATATATGGAGATAATGGGCACCACATGACTTTCTTTTTTTTTTTTTCCCTTTTTCTTTTTTTTTTTTTTTTTTTTTTTTTTTTTTTTTTTTTTTCTGTTTTCCTTTTCTTTCACTGTCTGTATGTCTGGCTTTAATCAGTCACTTCTCTGTGAAATGTTTCAATTGGGCCTGAACAAACTCTTTGCTCTTCTCTGATATGGACCTGTGGATTATAGGTGAAACTACATTAAGAGGCTGCAGAGGTTAATTACGCCTGAAAGTTTCCAGTACTCTCCACATCAGTTGACACTCTCAGCACACTACATAAACAATCTGGGAGAAGCTATCATTAGCAAAGCATGAGTGCTGCACTTGCCCAGCCCCTGCACTTGCATTTCGAAGCTTTCATACATGCTTGCACATCTTGCATGACCCATTTATGCATAGAAATAAATTTGTAAGTCAGCTGCATAGCCTCTGTGTGATACTTCCTTCATATATATAAGCAAAAAGATTCCTTCCTGTCCTGCAAACATTTAACAGCTAAACAGTCCTTTTCAAATCCTTCATTTTTATTTTAAAGTACCTAATCTTTCTTTTTTTAAATAAAATCTTGTAGTGTATTTGATAGAACACCTGTATATATTGTACTTGTCAAGAACTTTTGAGGTTCTGTAGGCATATTTTTCAAGTTTAAGAATTTTTTTTCTCTGTTGCGCTGAATGCTAAGTTTTTGGGGAAAATACTAAAAATGTCTAAACAGAAGTGTTGTCAAGAATGCAGTGCAAACATCCTGGTAAATCATTCCTCTCTTTTTAGTGGAATCCATGTAGGTGTTAGGTTAAAAACCAAAAAGCATAAGGTTTTCAAACAAATGCAGTCCTGAGGAGAATTGTGTCTCATTTAAGATTACTTCAGACCAAACTCCAGTTAAATCAGTTATCTCATATGCAAAACAAAGAAATGAAAGGGCAAGTAGCTGCTTCCCTTTATCTCTTGTTATAATGTTTTCTTACATTCCAACACCATTTTCTTTACTGTTTTTGAAGAGAGAGGAGGCAGTTTTATGCTTTGGAGTGTGCAGGAACAAGTTGAGGAAGGGTTGGAAGGTCAGCCAGTGAGCTCAAAGTGTGGCAATTCACTTCTGTCTCACCTCATTCCTGCTTCTTCAGAGCAGCAGCACAATAATCTTTTAAATCTGTTTGATATGGCTCGTATGCTTGAAGCAACTTGGACACTGCTTACATAGGAGCTGTCTTGAATTTGCCTATATGAGATCACAGAAAAAAAAATCCTAGGACACTCAAGGAATTCTCCAGGTTGCTAGATTTAATTACCAGAATTTCTAAGGAATTCTTTTGTACCAAAAATAATTGGATCATCATTTTTCTAAGTGGATTAGATACAAAAATATAATGTAAAACAGCCATTATGGTGAGGTATGATGTGGGACATTTTCAGCTGTCAAAATGTGCTTAGAAATGTATAACAAATGCCAACATGATCCTGTGAATTGTGAAAAGAAAAAGACATGAGTTCTGCTGTTTGCTGTTGCCAGTAAATATCTACTTTTGTTTGGACACTATTACTACAAAAGCCAAGATAAGATTGTGATTTGCCAATTGTTGCATTGTGCTGTCCAACTCTGGTTTTGAATTAAAATACACATATGCCAAAAATTAAGTTTATATAATTTTGTATGTTGTGTAATGAAAGAGTGTTAGGTAGTCCAGTTAATGAAATTATTAAAATTTGGCAGAGTGTTTTTAAATTAAGTTTATATTTAATTTTTTTGGGACATTGGGTGGAAGGAAAGTTGAATTCTATTTCATATTAATTGAAACCAACTAGGTTGTTGATATAATAATGCCTGTAAATAGCAATTAACTGCATTTTAACAGTAGCTTTTTCTATGAGGACAACTCAGAAAGTGCTTGCTTTGAAATAAAACAGTCTAAAGTGGAGTTTTTATTCTGCATAAGAGCGTGTGTAGATAACATCTATTTTGGACATGTTAGATGTTGCTGGTTCGACAACCACATACTGGAGGAAATGTCCTACAACTCATAATGCAAGCCAAAACAGGAGAATTAAATATTCAGTTTTAGAAGATGGTCCATGGGATATTGCACACCTTATTATCTTATGTCAGATGAGGTCTTGATTCTCAAAGTGAGTACAGCATTTTCCATTTTTTTGAGTACATGTACAATTTTAAGGATCTCATTCTTTATCTTAAAACCACATTGCAGTCAGTTGGATAATTTTCTTGAGTTTGAGTATCACGTGGATGAAGGAGTTTGCAGGATCAGCCTTGTTTTCTTTGTGAGCTGCCCAAGCACTTTCAGTTGAACAAAATCTGCACACCCCAACTTTTTTGAGTTGTTTGTTGTTTATTTTTCCATTATCAAGATGACCAGTTATATGTTTCATAAGTAGGTTTAAGAGTGTGGCAGACAGGCTCCGGTCGTCCCTTGTTTGGTTTGACACACTTCATGGACACTAACACCTAATTAGTCATTGTCTGATCCAAAGAATTTGAGTAGCTTGTTGGTTTTGTTTGTTTATTCCATTCCATTCCAGCAAGTAGAGAAGTGTAAAACATATCTGGAAACAGAAAATTATGTGAAATGTCCATGTTGAAAAATTTCTCATCATAGGTAACACAAGTTTGACCATTGCACCATTCTTAAATTCATGTTCATTGTGCAGCGAGAGACGACATTCTTGTAAAATACAGATCAGGAAAAACTAGGAAAAGATTGAAATTTTAGTTAACAATATAACAGAAAACTGAAAGTGAATTTAGACATTTTCTCAGGCAAAAAGAAAGCCAGTCAAAATTTGAAAATGTAATCTACTTAAGCTAGATTGAAATAAAGTTGTCTGGAAATCAACATTAGCACTTTCAAAGGGTTTGTGCTGTCAGTCAAACATATGCTACTCTTTCTTCTGGGCATTTGTTTTCTAGTTTAGGATTTACTGAATAAAAATGTTAAAAAGATTTCCATGCAGACAAAAATTCCAGCCCTGTTCCTTTTTGAATGACTTATATAAACACTTGCAACAACTCAGTCCCAGAATGTTCATTAAGTCAACGTCTGCTAAGCCTCAAAATTTCTGGCTTTACTGTGAATATTTCCAGTTGTTGTGAACTAGGTAATTAGGTTTTTCCCCTTTAACAGAGCATATTTTGCTACAGCAATAAGCAAAGAGGTTGGTAAAGGAGTTTAAAATACCATTTTTTGGTCAATCCAAGCCAAACCTTGACAGTTTATATTTGTGTGAAACTTTTTCCTTCATATTTATTTTAAATTGAAAGAAGTTTAAAATCTTTGAAACTAACCCTTTGAAACTAACTAAAATCTTTGAAACTAACCCTTAGGGTATCTACCAATAATGTCATGTCCAACTGACATGACATTATCAGAGTCAGTGTCATTTATGAGTGACATTGTCATCATGAGTGTTAATGTGCATACCTTAATACCTTAAACAAAAATATCATCACTACCATATAGATCATGAACATTTCCACAAACATTCATAAAGATGACCAGGTCTTACTGCCCAGCTGTAGGAGGGCATTAGGTGCCTTGTAGTGTTACCAGTATACAGAAACCAAGAGAATTGAAAAGGGAAGAGGGGGGTGTAAGATACTTTATACAAGGGGGTTTACTGCAAAAAAAGGGGGTCTTTTTATTTTTCTGGGTTGGGTGAGGTGTTTTTTGGTTGGTTTGATTTTCATTTCAGTTTGGTTTTGTTTTGATTTGGTTTTCTTTCTTATGTAATTTATGTTATCTAGCTACCTGGTTTTGTTCTCCTGGCTGCAGTTGTTTTGCCCAGATACACCTATGCAGAAACATATATTGCAGGGAATTTGGAGGAAGGATTTACAGTAATTTACAGAAGTTAGCCACATGAAATAAAAACAGGGGCATTTCTGTTAGAAACCTGGCTTCAGCTAGTGTCTGCCTAACCACTGTTGAGTCTAATGAATAGCAATGGAGCCTGGTATTATGAAGTGCAGGGAATCATCAAAGGTAATAAAACTGAGATCAGACCAAAGCAGCATCTGGGAGTGAAGTTTTAAGTAGCAGACAGGAATGTGTACTAATTATTGCATTGTTAATATGTTGCATGTGTCGGTTGAATAGAGATGGTGTGAGTAAGGGCAGTCAGTAGCACAGCCAGTAGCCCTGGATTTTATCCATCACAGATTCTGTATTAAATCTCCAGCTGCTTTATAACTTTCCTAATGCGACATATTCCCATGCAAAAACCAGTCTGTCCAACTGAGCACACCACTTCTTTCAGATGTCACCAAATTTATGCAGCAGCCTAGGACCACTTGGCTTCCTGCTAAACCGGATTGAAAGCTTAGAAGAGACAGCTGGACAATGTTTCACTGCTACTAAAATATTTGCATTGTATGCAACAGACACTCAAGTTCATCAAAGTGCTTTGATAGCTCTTTTCCTATACATATATAGGAGGAGCATTTAGTTGAGATGATACTGCAGCACTGGATTCAAACACAGCTTTCCAAAATGTTCTTTTATCCTTAGAGAAGACTGTTCTTTCTCTATATAAATCATGAAGCTTTGGAAAAAGTATTGTTTTTCTCCTGGTATAAGGTGGCCTGAGAAAATACAAAACAGGCACACTACACCAGTCAAAAACCCTTGTTATCCTGAATTTTACATGTCTATTACTTGAAATATCAAAACTGTGAAATTAAATTTAATACTCATTGAAGAGAGTAATATATATAGCAATTGTACTTCAAATTTTCAAAGCCAGAGCAGTGTATGCTCATTAATGTTCTGGAAGCACAGGAAGCAATAAAAATCCTGTAGTGCTTTGAATAAGATGCAGCAGGATAACATAATCAGCTCTCTCATGTCTGCATGAGAAATAGTCTTAAATACTAGCTGCAGTAATAGTGGTAATTGTGGTCATCATTTACTGCCATTTAGCCTTCCAAATTTCATACTTTTACCATCTTTACTGTTTAGAATGCAGAAAATTCACCTGTTTATAGGTAATATGAAATGGAGTTTATTTATCCTTGTAAAATGAGGTATTGACTACTCCACTGGCAGTCTACTGATGTAGTTGATAATGTATGATGAAAACTTTTGGTTAGTGAAAAGTAGAGAGGCACTGGAGGAGCTCACATCACCATTCATTTGACCTGGGAATGGAATTTCTTCTGTGATTTGATCAAGAGCATCCATCAGAACAGTTAGTTTTTCTTGGGGCTCTAGTCACAGAGTCATCTGAAAAGAAGGCAGCAGGGCATAGGCCACCAGCTGGATTATGGTGGTCTGGATTTGTTCAGTAATGTTCAGTCCCAAACAATCCAATGACCAGATCCTAAAAAAAACATAAAGAACTCATATTTGAAAAGAGAAAGGCGAAAAAGGGGAAGTGTGTTGTAGTTCTTCTGGGCTTTGTTCATCTTCCTATATGCTATTTTTGTCAGTTGGTCAGGACAGCAATAAGGTGTTCCCTATTCGAGTTTTGCTCTCTGACTCTAGGGACCAGAAAGTCTGATATTTAATTGTTTTCTCCTCAGCTCTCTAGACTTTGAAGGCTATCTTTTTACTATGTATTTTTCTCTGTATTGTATTTTACTTTGGATGCAAATGCCCACCTATCTGATTTCAGTGCTAGCAGTAGCTTGGTGAGCCTCCATGGTGCAGAATGGGAACATTTTTGAAATCTGGAAATGTTTCCTGGGCTAGAGAAATGGTTTCCCACCCAGCTCTAACTAGCAGTCACATATTTATCCATGGAATCCCCATATGGCTTTGTGGGTGGTAATGTGTAGAGGGCAGATTTCCCACCACAGCAGTTTCCCTCAATACAGATTTATTTCTTTTTAGCTCTGCAGAGTTTTCAGTCTTAATCACTGCTAAACTTAGGCCTGGTGTTTGTATTAACTGTATGATGAAATAGTCTATATTGAACCTTACAACTCTTTGGATACCCATTTGTTACTTTTGTCTTTAAAATTGGATAATTACTTTGAAAGTTTCCTCATCCTGACTAGAGGCAGAATAGAATGTACAAAATCCTGGCACCAAGACTTTAATTACAAGCTCCAGCCTGGAGGCAAATTGGTGACTCTGAGGGTTGAAAACCTCAGCCATGCAGAAAGCAAAGAACCAACAAAAACAGAGTCCTCTGGCTGACTCCTGCAGATGAGAGCGCTGCGCTGCTCTGTGTGCGTAGTGGGGGGCAGAGAGCAGTCAGCTTTTGGCATCTTTGTCAGCTCTGAAGTCAGCACTCCTCAGAAATTCATGGCAAGGAAATATTAGAGTAAAGGGGTCATCCTGAAATTGATAAATACTAGTTTGAAAATGTCTCACATTGTATAATGATTGGCCAGAGCCAGCCTGAGTGGGACATATTGTGCGGTGTTAACTTGTGAGCTAAATCCAGGAATTTTAGATGTGTACCTGACTGTTGCTATTAATGTGCTGCAAGGGGCTGAGAAGTTTTTTGGCTCCAGTCCAGTACAAACAGATCTTAGCTCAGTTAGATGATAACTTTCTGGCAAATGTTTCTCATTCTCTTATTTTGAGGAAATACTTTTTTTTAATCATGGTAGAAAAGCAAAAGAATAAGGAAGGCATGGTTCAGTTGAGACCTGGGATGCAAGAGGCCTTTTAATACACACTGTGGCTTTTGACTGTGGCTTGGTCCAAAGGCAGATTCCCTGGCTGGAGATAGCAGGTGACCACCTCCTCTTCCCTTGCAGGGTGCACGGACTACTATTATTCCACTCCCACCACACTCATGGGGCCCAATTATAAGTGTTGCTTTGCTAAGAGTTTTTCTTCATTTCATGGAGCTCATTGAGGTTTCATACCCACAGGCCAAAATGTTACTTAAACCAGTAGCTTTTGAAAATGTTGTATGGTGATTTAATATAAAAACTGTTACAGTTTGGTGTCCGTGCAGAAACCTCATAATGGTACACCAATGCTGGTCATCTGGCTCAAGTCTGAGTTTTTGCTTTTAAGACTGCTTTCAAAAAATCCTTCTCTAAATGCTTAAAATTGCATGGACTTCATCATCACCTCACTGTGCTTTATCACTTCACAAGTGCTACTGCAAAGCAAACATCTTGTTGAGTACCTCATCCATTCTTAGCGGTTTTCAGCACTGTTCACCAGAGAGGGTTACACCTTCTTGCACCACCCTTTTGTGAGTTACATACCTGTAGAAACCCTGCCACTCCTTGCATCTCTTGCTGGGTTCAGTTCCAGCCTGTCCTTGGCTTTCCTCACCCCATCCCTATGTAATCAAACTTTGTGTCCATATTCTCCCTGCATCACCTGTCCTGGCTTCACCCATCTATGCATTTGCTTCTTTCTCTAGTCTGACCACCAGCTCCCTACTCAGCCACATCAATCTCCTGCCTTCCTTGCCTGATTCCTTGCCCCCAGGGCTGTTAATTCTTGTGCTCTATAGAAGGCCCTTCCACCTGAGACATGGCAGAAGAGACCAACCCTCCTCTGGCCACAACCACTTTTCAGGCACTTGTAGAGATGAGGTCCCCTCAGAGCCTTCTCCAAACTAAACTGCCTCAATTCCATCAGCTGCTTCTCACAGAACATGTTTTCTAAACTCTTCACTAAGTCTGTTGCCCTCTTTGGACGTTCTGCAGCACCTGAGTGCCCTCCACTCAATGAAGACCCCAAAACTGGACACAGGATTCGAGGTGAGGCCTCACCACTGCCCAGTGCAAGAAGACAATCCCGGCCCTGCTCCTGCTGGCCACACCATAGCTGATCCATTGGCCAGGATGCCACTGGCCTTCTTGGCCACCTGGGTTCACCCCCAAGTTCCTTTCTGCTGGGTAAATGGACTCAGACACTCCTTCCCAAGCCTGTGGCTCTCCCCAGGGCTGTTGTGACCCAAGGGCAGGACTCAGCACCTCACCTTGTTGAACCTCACACCACTGGGCTTTGTCCATCGAAGGAGCCTGTCCAGATCCCTCTGCAGAGCCTTCCTGCCCTCCCACCTAATATGTAATTAAGCACCTAGGCATGCAACTTCCTTCTTCCTAAGAAAAATATTTATTTTGTGCTTCTGCAATTAATTCAATTTTATATGGTTTGTAATTCAAAGATATGAGGTATGTTCTCCTTTATAGTAGCATTGCCCTGTTTCAGTCTCCTCATTAAAATAAATACTGGATATTTTTGAAAGTATACTTAAAAGAGGTCAGGCTGCTTTTTCATGGTTTTTAGTTGCTTAGTGATTTGAGGCAATTTTCTTTGTATGAAAAAGCTGGATTATGGGACCACAAGGGCTGGTTTTTGAGGTGCTGTACCAGCACTAAGAAAGCTAATTGTACTAATTTGCAGTACAAGTGAAGTCTTTCACCTGTCTTTGGAAACAGCAATGACAACAAAAGCCACAACAGGACATGTCATGAACTCTTATCAGACTGGGGATTTTAGGATTTCTTGTCATAATTGTTAGGACCTTAACCTTACAAAACGAGGCATTTCCTTCTGCTTTAGGAACAAAAGATTTCCTTCCCTGGTTGTAAGTTTAGTGTAAGAGAAGATTGAGTAGAACAACTGCAACACGCTCTGGAGTAAGCTGAGCCCCAAACACATTTACCAAATTTGTTGAAAGGTGAACCAGAGGAGGCTGGAATACTCAGAGAATTAGATTGAACAAAGGGAGCTGTGCACTGAAAAGTCATAGAAAGGGCCCTTGACCCTCTGCTTGGTTGAGCAACTTAGTGGCAGTATATTAAATATTGCAACTGACTGCAAGGGAAGCAGAAAGTTCAGCAGTTCATTCATTATAGCGCCTTTTATTTGGAAAAAAAAATTAAGAATAAACCTTAAAAGAGGGAGCAATAAACGTGTTTCTTTGGTGAAAAGCACTAGAGAACTCTTTCTTAATCCCAAGACAAACGTCTTCTTTGTAATGTATATCAAAGGTATCTTTCCCTAACACATTGATGCAATGTCTTATCTTTGATAGAGTAGCAAAATATTCTCTTTTCATTTTCTTTCCTAAATTGGCAAAAGTTAGTTTTTTGACAAAGTCAATAGCATGTCCTCAGCGAATTTTATACATCTGTTAGATGTATTACACCACAGTAAGAAAGTAGCAGCTGGAATTGCAGGACCTGATAATGTTCTCTTTCAAAGAAGCTGTCGTTTTGCCATTGACTTCATTGGGATTGAAGCCAGTGTACATTTCACTAGTGTAAACTACTGATTTCTGAAGAAGAATGGCACTTCTAAAGCAACACTTGAACTACTTTTCACAACCTTCAAGTCTTAAGAGTGTCATGTAGATTTTATCTCATACAAAATAATAAATTGAGAAGATAGTGCTCTTGGTAGTCACTGACAGTGGCATTCCAAGGGATGTCTTTGTGCATAGCAGATCTCAGTAGAGATTATTTCATCAGCAGCAAGGAAAACCTTCACTTTTTCTTCTTACAATGACATTTTATTGCAAGCAGCTACTGCAATAATATAGCAATGTGCAAACTGACAAATATGAGACTGGTTGTGCATGTGTTGGTTTCAGGCTTATTTATCTCTGTTGAAATTGCTGAGGCCATTTGGGTGTGTGTGTTTTTTAAGTAGACTCTAAATATGGTGTCACAGAAATAAAATAAGAAAAACATTTTCTGGAAATTATTTCTTTGTGGATTACTAGCAATATTCAAAAAGTGACAGAAGCTCTGATCATCCCCATTTGAAACTCACTAAATCACTGAAGTTCTAGAAATCAAATGTTTCATTAGGCTGTTACATACCACCAGTGCATTTACACATCATCATGGTCACAAAGTCCAAACAAAGTCCAAACTTTTTACACTACCCATAGAACATTAAGAAATGGTGAAGTAGCTCATAGTGACATAAAAGAGGATGTCCACTGATTCCAAGGAAGCAGCTTTGGTATCAAGTAGATGAGGGTTTGGTGCCTTTCTTTTAGTGAGTTACTTCAGTTTTTGCTCATCTTTGTGAGTGGGAGGTATTTTGCTGTTTTGTTTTTGGTATTCAAATATTTCCCTTTTAGAGGTAAAATAGGAAATGTCCCCTCATATATGTTTGCTAAGAGCAGTTGATAGAGTGATTATAATTTTTTTTCTTTGAAGAAAAATATGTCCTTCACTGTAGATTGACTAAAAACAACTGTTGATTGTATTTGGCACAGACATAGTTGATCATCAACATACATTAATACATAATTTTGCTATGTTTTATCTTACAGACATTTTCTGTTGTGTGTATATTTCAGATTGTGATAAAGTAATATATATCTAATAGAGAGTTGAGTTTGAGTTGCAAGGAAATGGACTTCACTGAGATATGTGCCACTAAAGAATCCAGACTGAAGTTCATGGAAACTTTTCCACTAGCTCCCATGAACTTTAAATCTAATTCCTAATGAATTTCTAATTAAAGTTGCCTTCTTTTCTTAGATTACTCAGAAATTGTGCCCTGTAGTTTTGGTTCACAATTGTACAAAAAAAACATTTAGCTTAAACACTTGAGTTCCAATTTTCCTGTGTAAAACAATATTTTATATGAGAGAAGTTTGTTCCTACATTGATAATGTGATAGTAGAAAGCAGGTACCTCTTTGTGAGGTGAGGACATGGAAACATATTTCATACAGCTGACTTCTATTTTGTTTGCTATTAGAACCTTTTGTCTGCAAGGGCAACTCTTTACCTTAACTTTTAAATGGAATCTTTAAAATTCTGTTTAAATGCAGCTCCAGAAAAATCAACTTCTAGGATGGTTGTCTAGGCAGAATACTTGTTTTAAGTACAGTTTCTTAGAGTACCCCAGATGTATAAATGTGCATCCTCTTTAAATGATCAAATTACATCCCATCTCTCCACTCACCAGTCTCATAAAATTCTTCTTATATTCTACAACTGCTTTATATGTCTGAGACTTTGCAATGTCTCACGACCGATGTAATTTGCATTGTTGTCCAAGTTGCTAGTGAAAACACAGAAAATGTATCAACTTTCCTGAAGTCCAGCCAGATAGATCACATCCCATTTATCTTCCTTCTCCCCAAAAAAACCCAACCAACCAGTCATCAAAGAAAGCTATCAAATTACCTTGACATCATACTCTTTTGGAAAAAGCATGTTAAATTTTTATGCCATTTTCCATTTATTTCCATGAGTTTTAAGTGAATGCAGAAAAAGAGAAAAAATTTATACTATGATTTTTATATTATTTCAGAATTACTAAGAGTAGTCTTCTTTCTCCTGAATCAGAAGTAAAACCCAGCATTGCTGGGCTGGGATTTTTCCTTGATAATATCCAGTGGTAAAGCATTCCTTTTTTTTTATTTCATTCTGTAAAGAACATGTAATGGACAGGAGTGGCCAGCTACCAGAGGACACAAGTCTCAGGATGCCACTTTTTACCAAAACCTGCTTCTTAAGCACTGAGTCTTTAGAGCACCTCACCAAGTGAAGCTTTTCTGAAAAATTGCTCAAATTCTTCCTGGTGGGGGAAAAATATCCCAGACAAGCACATGGGCACTGTAAAGGGTCACAGTTTGTCCATGTTTAGCAGCATATGGAAGTCAAATTACAACCTTGCTGTCATCATGCAATCCAAAGGGTGAATGTAAATGCATGAGTAGGAGATGAATATATAAACAGAAAAAAAAGAGACAAAATTATTCATCTTATCTTGTAATTATGCGTCATCTGAACTTAATATACACAAGGATTTCTGCAATTCCTCCAGATGTCAGAGACCAAAATCTTTGAGGACAGCCATTTGTCCAGCAGGACTCTTTGAGATAAAACTGTGTTCAGATTAAGATGCTGGCAAGGAAGAGTTCAAAGTCATGTCGAAATTGCTATCTAAAATCATTTTTTACGAGGATCCATGCTTGTCTCCAAGGCAAAGCAAGAAATTTGATGCTTTGTCATCTATCCCAAGCCTACAATAATTTTTATGGTTCATTGTAACTTGGAAACATAGAATGGCTTCACACAACAAGTAACTTAACTCAGCTTTACTGCCATTAATTCTTTATACTAATATGATTTAAAGCATCCAACAGGAACATGTAATTTAAAAATAATAATTTTGCTTTTGTTGGCTTTAGTCATTTTGTTGATTCTCAGTGTTTGGTTCTGTTTAACACTCTTTTTACAAACCACAAAGTATCTGCAGATTTTTATATGCATAGTTACATGACTTCATGAACAGCTACTCAGATTTGTAATTTTTCATTTCTGGTTTTGCTAGAAAATGGTGGATGATAAGTTAGTTATTTGCAAGATAATGATTTACATATGGCTTTTGTCAAGCCACATTTGGAAAGAAATCAGCATGTAGCTAAAAAATTCAAACCCAACAATTTAACATTGTTTTGTTAGTTAAATTACATTAAATGACATTATGTTGGAGGCACAAGAAGTACATTCTGTTGGAAGCATAAAAATTTGTCAAAATTGCTTTTCATTTAACTTTAACTGATTTATTAAGCAAAAGAGAAGTGAGCAGTTAGTGCTAAACTAGCTGATTCTGGTTACTGTTCCTATTTTTTTTCTTAAGTAGCAGAACTCATCTTCTGACACCTTTTTTCTTATTGTTAGTAATTGATTTCTTTCCCATAACAAATTCCAATATTTTTCAAAATCCAAATCACTTCTTAATTTTGAATGGATGACTTACTGACACAAATAAGTTGAATAAGTCATAATGAAGTTATTTCTCTGCTAAAACTCTGGCACAAGGTTTCATGCACATCCTTTACTACTTAAGTATTTGACGCCTAACTTTATTAGCAAATGCACTACTCCATTTAATATCATAATTTTAGTTTCAGTCTTAATATGTTGTCATATAACTAAACCTATTAAGTAATAGAATCATAGGCCCACTTGAGCAACTTCCATGAATTACTTCATAGAATTACTTAGGCAGCTTTGTTGATTCAAAAGCTCCACACAGCTGGTCAGTCACTCCCTCCTCCAGTGAGACTGGGGAGAAAATCAGAGGGATAAAACCAACTAAGTCATGCCCAGCCAGTCCCTGAGCAATGGCAGCCCTGGCCAAACACCCTCCCCAGGGCAGTTTTATTGTTGTGCATGACACTGTATGGAGTGGAATATCCCTGTCATCAGTTGGAGTCTGCTGTCCCAGCTGTGTCACCTTCAAGTTTCCTGTGCTCCCCTGTTTCCTCACTGGCAGGGCAGTGAGGGCCAGAAGAGTCCTTGGATTTGTAAGCCCTGGTCAGCAGTGCCTAAAACATCTCTGTGTTATCAGCACTGTTTTCACTGCTTACCCAATACACAGCACCATTTGAGCTGCTATGAAGAAATTTAACTCTATGTCAGCCAAAAAACAGTACAAAAAAGGCCAATGTTGTATTTAGACTTGCACACCCTACCACAATCATAGTACCTCTTGATGGACCTATGATCCAAATGCTTGATCACTACATACCAGGAGGCAAAATATTCTAAAGAGATAGAGGGATGCAGGGTTGAAATGAATACCACTGTGATTTTAGTGGAGCAGACTTATCAATGAATGAACTTTTTAGATTTAGGCCAGTCTTGAAATTCATTGTGCGTTTATCTTATATGCCCACCCTAGTGGCACAAATAAAATATTCCTGCAATAAGCAAGGCAAAATAATGTTGCCTTGGAAGTTGTAGTATGAACTGTTTTTTTGTGTACTATGTTATGTAATAATTCTGCAATATTCACTAAACTTTTAATTATTCATGATGTTTTCAGGGACCTCAGGCTTTTTTTCAAGTGGATTTTTTCCAGGGTTAGCAAGACTTCCAGGCAAGTGAAAATATCCTATGTGGAGAAGTCAGAGAAGAAAGAGATTTGACTGTAGCTGACACATCTCTACCAAAACTACCAAAACTGCTGTCACCACTGTATTTGTCAGCTGTGTTGACAGCTCACAGGAAGAAAATCAATTTTGTGCACCTATTGTCAGATACTGCACTTCATAATTACATGTAACAATTCCCTTATAGCAAAGCCAAAGGTTTTTTGTCATGTCTTTATTAACAAAGAGTCCCTTGTCCAGACATATTTTTTGATGGCGCTTTGTTGATGTAATTGCAGTTAGTCTGTGAGCATCCTGTGTGAATGCACTTCAGCCCTGTGCTGCAGTGCACACTGGAATACAGTCCATCACTTTCAGTTTTCATCATGTATTTGCTTTGATGTCATTTAATGATGTTTCTGCTTGTTTATAATATACAGAAAAATCATGCATTGGGACATCTGGCAGACAATTTCTGTGGGATGCAAAAAGGTGCAAGCACCTACATTAATGAGCTATATTCATAAACATTATCAATAGTGGATATTATTATCTTAGGGATATGTCTGTGTTTTCACATGTTTTATCTGATGTCATGAAAACAAAGTCATGGTCTTCATAAATTCTTGGTAAAAGTTATCTAAACACAACTAAGCTGAAAAGATGCCCATAATTAGTGAAAAACTTGGAATACTTTCTGAAATATATCATTCTCTCATTCTAGCTGTTATTACTTTTGTTTGGCCTGCTTCCAGATGGGAAATAGCTTAGACAAGATCTATCCATTAGACAACATTGACATCTGTCTTGTGGGTAGAAATATGAGAAGATAAATGATGTCTCAAGCCTGTGCTGAAATATATCAAATTTTAAGGGAAACAAATTCACCCTGTGCCCTAGGATTACATGTAATTTTTGCAGCATGTCACTATCATTTTGCCTTCTTTTTCTACACAATTTTTGCATCAAAAATATTAATATCACTGGCTAGTTCATTTTATAAACATTCAACCCAATTTGAGAGTATGAACAATTTGACAGCTATGTAGCAGTTTGGCCTCTAATGGAAATATAACAGGGATTTTGCATCCAGATAAATGTACTTCAGAGCTAAGGAGTATATTTTAATTAAATGTGAAATGCTCAATATGTGTGTGTAAATATATGTGTGTATATATATATGTCTTCATAAACTGTATGTCAGTAGCTAGCATTCATATTGTTGATCTATGTTTTAACATCAGCAACATAATAAAGCACATCTATGTACAATATTTAGTATGCTTAGTACATATGCAAAAACACACATATGAAAAGAATCCCTTTTCCTGAATGAAGCTTAATGCTGTTACAAGTGAATTAGATACTTGCAGGTGCATAGCTGAAGATATGACCTCTGTCAGTTCTCTTTTCATTGCTGAACTTAATTTCTTTTCTGGTGTCTTTTAAGTAAAAAGTAATGTAAAATTTTTTGTGGCAACTTAGCCTTTGCAGCCAGATGCCAGTCTAAAACGCTACCATTTAAGACATGGTAAGATAGGAACAGAAGTGGAATTATCATTGATCAACTGGACCAATGGCCCAGAAGCACAGAGAATCAGAATTACTGAGACAGAAAGGGTGAGCCTTAGTCTGGAGAAGACACAACTTGTTCACTACAGTATTACAAAGCTTTTAAAATTAGCTTTAAACAAGCTAGCCTGAGAATTAACAGCAATCAAGCCACTGGGCTGAATCCCTCTGCAGAGCTAGCACAGTGGCATGGTGAGCACTTAGAAATAATTGAATGGTCAGGGTTGGAAGGGACCTTAAAGATCATCTAATTCCAATGCACCATGCTGCTAATCCCTTCATGCTAAACAGTACAAGTACGAAATGGGAAACTGTTCCTCTGATAAAAATTGCTGCATATATACAAAATAGACATAAATTGACGTAATAAATTCATTTAACATAGGTTAAAAAGTATGCACTTATTTATAAAACATATAAACTTAAACACATTATTTGCTTCTTTGGGGGAAGCGGTTTTTATAAGATACCATTTTATAATGCATTATATTCAAGTTGAACTATTTAAATTATGTAGTGCAAGCTCCTAACCTGCATTGGAGTTTGTCACACAAGTAGGTTTGGTCTCTCAGGTACTGAGATGTCTTAACAAGCAGAAAGAATATATTTTCTTTTAAAACATTCTCTTTATTGCCTCAACTGTTGCAAAATCTTTGTAGTTCTAATTGTTCTGGTAAGTGATGTTACCCAAGTTTCTCTAGTCACAACCACTGATGAATTCCAAGGGTTTCAGAAGATCTGTATTCAGTTTACACTGTGGTATTTTAATTTCTCTCTTAAGGCAAACTTCTGCCTCAAATTTTTGTACATATTTCTAGCCTTTCTAGAGTGCTACCTATATTTAGTAGTTCCCTCACGTATGTTCTTTGTGCACCACTGTCATGAGAGGCAATGACATTCAAATTTGGTTAGAGATAAAACAGATATTTTTATCTTGGAAAAAAATTTGCATACTTAGGGTTTTCTGCTTGCTTCTGCCTGAAGTTTTTTATAGATTTGTTTTCTAGAACTGGATTTTTCACAATTAATCCTATGGACAGTGTACAGCCTGTATATTCCTGGTGTCTCCAAGCATCTAGAGTTTCTTTCCACTACAGTGTGGAAAATAAATTAACACCAATTAATAAAACAACTGTTTAATAAACTTATATATTATAGCATTTCTTATAATTGCTAATCTCTATGTGGCAGTTCAAAGCTGCTAGAAAGCTTTTGTTACAATTCAGCTTTTTTGTTATATGTTTTCTTTGAACTTGCACTGCAATGGGGAAATTGAGGAAAAGGCTCTACTGATATTTGAAACACATCAAAGGCTTAAGAAACTAAACATGTAAGACAGATGCTTTTGTTAATGTCTGCTGTATCTCATTTCACAATCTTTAGCAAGCACATACGGCTTCATGATTTCACACAATCACTGTTTTCCTGCTTATTAATGTGAAAATTTGATGAGTAGAAAATACTTCTTTCAGCATAAAATTCTGATTTTTTTACAAGAATTATAGTTTTAACATGGAAAGTTGGGGAAAAAAAGCAATAAATAGATAAAAAATTGCTAGTATAAACCAAATCTTAGGGTCCTTTATTGTATGGAAAGATAAATAGCATCTAGTCGGACAGCTTTTGTATTGCAATTTATTGCATTTAACACTATAAAAGAGAATAATAACTTCCACATTTAGTATCTGTGCATATGATTATGGTTAATCATATAACCAGATAAGCATTAATCTTGGATTAGACATAAATTTTTAGAAAAAAAAAAATTTTTTTTTGCTAGGTGGAACCAAATCCCAATCCAAATTTTTCACTTAAGTGGTTTCTTTCTTAATGAGTTACCCTGACTTCAGCTTCTACAATTTGATCTCTGCTGAGCCTCAAAGTATTTTCCATTAGGCAGTCATCTTTTTGGTTTTTTCTTTTTTTTTTAATTAGCAGAAACCTCAGCACAGAAATAATCCTAGAAGTAAGGCAGAGTTAACCAACATGGTTGTTAGAGCAAATCCTGCCTAACATAGACCCAGCTCTAGACTCCAGTTCTGTAGTTTGAACTGGAAACTGTACAGGAAAGGGAGTTTGAGACTGGAAGGATGCCCCAGGTATGCTTCCCCTGGTACTCCTATATTGTTAGCTTCTGATTGCTGATATCTTCTCTTGAAATATAGTAATAGTTATGGTCAGCATTCTAATAAATCAACTAATTAATACGAAACAAGTTGGCCAATGAATGTTGCCTTCTGCTGCAACAAGGCTAAGGATGTGCATAGGTCCTGTTTACAATTATAAGTTCAAGTGGTAGAGAGGCCTCTTACAGCAGAAAGAGCTGGGTACTATCCTCACTTCTGCTTTGTAACCACAAATTTGTTACAGTACTTCACACATACTTCTTTCCATTTGTAGACCTCATTGAAAATACTCATCTGTAAATATTCCCAGCTTTCCTCCTTGCTCAGAATATGATATACCACTGGGATTTCCTTATCTTGTTTAAATGGAAAATGGGCATGGACTAAGACTGTCAGTTTTGGTTTATTCCATTATAGTTAATGTAGCAGCCTTTAATCATTACCAGCAATATTAGTGCCACAACAGTGTTTACATCTCAAATATGCTTCTAATTTTCCCAGTCAAAGGCAAATTGTTGGTGATATCTTAATGTTTTTTTAGGTAGCTAATGCCAAAATGCAAGGTTATGATCTTGATCTGAATATTTCCCAGATGTGTGGTAAGGTGAAAGGTGGAGCAGCTAACAGAACTTGACTTCCTATCTGTGTTAGTCTAAGTTAAGTGAATTCTAAGTCAGGCATAATTAGAGAATGAGACCCCTAGAAACCTTCACCTTCACAACTGCTTGAGATGAAAGCTTAACGCTTGGGTGAGTGTAACATAATCCACATGTTGGAAGAGAAATCAGAATCAGCTGTCACTGTCTTCTGCATATGTTTTACAGTGCCCCATTAGCCACCTTCTTGTCAAAAGTCAGTGATCTTCTCTGAGCTTAATGCTTCTAATTCATTTACAGTGGAATCAGGACCAGATTCTAAGTCTGATGCCAGTTTGAACATTGTACCGTCCACTGAGGTTTCAGTCTGCACAGGACAGATCCAGTTTGGAAAGGTGTAGTTGATAGAGATGGATTCCAGTGATCCTCTGTTATAGGAGTCACTTAACTCCTTTTCAAGACAGCCACATCAGATATAACATAGATAATAAAAACTGAGAAATAGAACAACATAGTATTTTCCATTAGGCAGTCATCTTTTTGGTTTTTTTTTTTTTTAATTAGCAGAAACCTCAGCACAGAAATAATCCTAGAAGTAAGCAGAGTTAACCAACATGGTTGTTAGAGCAAATCCTGCCTAACATAGACCCAGCTCGACTCCAGTTCTGTAGTTTGAACTGGAAACTGTACAGGAAAGGGAGTTTGAGACTGGAAGGATGCCCCAGGTATGCTTCCCCTGGTACTCCTATATTGTTAGCTTCTGATTGCTGATATCTTCTCTTGAAATATAGTAATAGTTATGGTCAGCATTCTAATAAATCAAAACTAATTAATACGAAACAAGTTGGCCAATGAATGTTGCCTTCTGCTGCAACAAGGCTAAGGATGTGCATAGGTCCTGTTTACAATTATAAGTTCAAGTGGTAGAGAGGCCTCTTACAGTAGAAAGAGCTGGGTACTATCCTCACTTCTGCTTTGTAACCACAAATTTGTTACAGTACTTCACACATACTTCTTTCCATTTGTAGACCTCATTGAAAATACTCATCTGTAAATATTCCCAGCTTTCCTCCTTGCTCAGAATATGATATACCACTGGGATTTCCTTATCTTGTTTAAATGGAAAATGGGCATGGACTAAGACTGTCAGTTTTGGTTTATTCCATTATAGTTAATGTAGCAGCCTTTAATCATTACCAGCAATATTAGTGCCACAACAGTGTTTACATCTCAAATATGCTTCTAATTTTCCCAGTCAAAGGCAAATTGTTGGTGATATCTTAATGTTTTTTTTAGGTAGCTAATGCCAAAATGCAAGGTTATGATCTTGATCTGAATATTTCCCAGATGTGTGGTAAGGTGAAAGGTGGAGCAGCTAACAGAACTTGACTTCCTATCTGTGTTAGTCTAAGTTAAGTGAATTCTAAGTCAGGCATAATTAGAGAATGAGACCCCTAGAAACCTTCACCTTCACAACTGCTTGAGATGAAAGCTTAACGCTTGGGTGAGTGTAACATAATCCACATGTTGGAAGAGAAATCAGAATCAGCTGTCACTGTCTTCTGCATATGTTTTACAGTGCCCCATTAGCCACCTTCTTGTCAAAAGTCAGTGATCTTCTCTGAGCTTAATGCTTCTAATTCATTTACAGTGGAATCAGGACCAGATTCTAAATCTGATGCCAGTTTGAACATTGTACCATCCACTGAGGTTTCAGTCTGCACATGACAGATCCAGTTTGGAAAGGTGTAGTTGATAGAGATGGATTCCAGTGATCCTCTGTTATAGGAGTCACTTAACTCCTTTTCAAGACAGCCACATCAGATATAACATAGATAATAAAAACTGAGAAATAGAACAACATATGAAAATTTTGGATTTGGCCCCTGAGGTTTTGGTTTTGACCAGCACACCTTCCAAGAGTTTTGCAACCTGGAGCATTGTCTGAATTGAAAAGGCATCTAGAAATCTCTGCTATGTCCAAGAACACTGAAATTGTTAAGCTGGGACTCAGACACTGATATTCAAATCATTTGAGATAATTAGGAAAATTTGGTTTTTTAATTATTGTAGTGTTACCAGATAGAACCCTGACATAGATCTCAGATAGCAGAGTCCTCTTTCAAGTTTTGCTATTATTCTGCAAGGTCACTGCAGCAAATCAATCAGCCCTCAGAATCAACTGTTTGCTGGCTTCCCAAACTGATCATACTGGCTCTGATTGCTAATGATCCTGCAATGAGGGTCACATGCTTTCCAGGTGTGGTAATCTGTATGCTAATATGTAAAATTAAGTGGAATGGCATTCAGGGGCATGTCTGTTAACACTTACAGAAGTAATGGCCTGTTTTTAATGTGCATGATAAAAATCTTTTTATGAGAGTAGAGTGGGAAGACATTTTAGAGTGGTCCCATAACAAATCCATTATTGATTTGCCTTAGCCCCTTGTTACTGAGACATATGCCAGGTTTCTTGAAGAAGTGAAGTTTAAGTATTAGTAGGCTTCTCCTAATAACTTTCACTTATGTTCATTCACTTTTGTTAATGAATAACTCAGAGTTTTCATGTAAATGAGGATGTAGCTCCAATTAGAAACTAGGCAAGAAACGCGAGAAGTTACAAATTTTTTAGTACTGCACTAAGAAAAATGGTAGATTTTAATCCACCACAGGCTACAGATTTGCAAGAATGTATTTTGTATCATTTTCCAAGCTATTTATGTTTCATTAGAAGTAGCACAGAAATCAGGAATTGCTGAAGTATCAACTGCAAATTATATTGCAGTATAACCTGTGCTAGTACTGATTGCTGGTTATAAGTGTTACACCTTTAAGAAGAGAGAGGGCTTCTCTCTAAAACAGATCATGCTTCTCATTAAAAGCAGTTTCTGAGCATTGGACTTAAAATGTTTTTGAGCAAACAATGGTGAAATAGCTGAGAACAGTGACAGCCTGGTCACTTAGCCATTTGTCTGACATGTCCTGTTGAAATGGAATTTGAGGAGAAGGGTAAATCTGGCATAAACTTACACCACCCTTTGGAAATTCACCGTCTCCTTGATTGTGTGTAGCTTGCCTTTCTTTGGGAATGTGGCCACACTTCTCCCTTTTATGTGCCCCATTAGCACTGGAATCGTTGCTTTTGACATCAGAGATTGATATATAAAGTAATCAGATCAATTAGAAGGGATTTCTGAGGTCAGTGGGCACTGGATCTTGTCAGCTGATATTTTAGCAATGGCACTGGAAGCTTTGAGATACTTAAGGCAATGTGCTAGATCCCTTTGAGCCAGAACTGTTCCATTTTGATATCAGAGAGCTGGAAAGGTGGTTTGCCAACAAGGATTTAATCATCTCTGTCCTGTTAAAGATTTTACAGAGTCTTTGCTGTTGCTCACTATGAAAGTGAAATGTACGAGACCTGGAAACTAAAAATCACCACAAATACTTTCAAATTATGTTACTCTATTGTTATAAGAAAATATTTTGAATATAATTTTTACCTTGATACAAAAATTTCTTCAATCTTTCCTTCCAGATTTTTATCTTTTGCTCTCTCTGAAGGTTTTTGTGCTTTCATAGGCAGCTGGGAATGTAACAGTGAGTGGAGTCAGGCAGTTCAACTGCTCTGTAGTTGCATGGAAGTGAATTATGATTGAGCAGATGCATGACAAAAGATTCAGCAGTATTTTAATTTTTGTTAATTGTGCTGGTTTAAAGCCATCAGCCCAAGCATGGTCTTGGCACAATTTTTTTAAAACAGCAAAATATGTAAAGTAAATAAATAGACAGAGATTAAAGGAAGCCACTGTGATCCTTAGTTGCCTGTTTCAACTTACTCTTTTTCTGTCAAGTTCTTTTGTTACTGTCTACAAGGAAAGGGGAGGAGATTACAGTGTGGGCTTGAGGATGAAAAGAGGTATTGGAAAGTAAAAAATATAAAAAATAAGTAATTCTACAGAGGTGGACAGAAGAAAATGGCCATTAAGAATCAAATTTTCATGGGTGGTATCTTCAGGCTTTGCCTTGTAGGATACTTGCTGCAAGCCTGATTTGTGAAAGGAGATCCACAAATTAATAATTCTTGTAGGAACTGTAGTGGGGAGTCCAGTTTTCACGTACTGAATCACAGGTTCTCTAGGATTTACTAGTATTCAAACACATTCTTTATCTTCTTTTTAAGTAGAAGTCCCTTCACATTTCAGTCTAACAGGACTAGTACAGTTGTCAATTATTACTTATTTACAGAAATCAATGCCTCTTGTATAAAGAACATTGACTGCAGTGTTTGAGTCGGCAGTGTGCTTTATTTGTCTAATAAACCAAAAAGGAAACTATAGTTAATGTTGGATTTGATCAGATCATAAGCACAAAATAAGCAAATTAAGAACATGGGGATGAGGGACATAAATCTCACAATTTAGAGGCAAATATCCAAAGTATATGTAATCTATAAAGACAATGCTATATGAAAAAACTATGGTCTTGAATTTTTTGTGACCATAATGTAAATGATCACACTCCTGCTATTGCCTAGGACTGCCACTATATCTGAACCATCTTCTGCTGCTGCCTAGGTGTTTTAGAGCTTCTTTGCACTCCTGGAATTCCAGTGAACTAATCAGAAATATCATACAGTAGTTACAACTGGTTCCTTTGCAGTGAAATATCGTCAGCACACCATGCACACTGTGAGTACATTGAAGTGCAAATACTGTAAAAAATACTGCTCTTTAGTGTAGTAAGTCCAGCATATTAAGAAATAATTGTTTGGCTTCCTGTGTGTGAAAGCAGAGTTTTATGGGCTTGGAAGCATTCTCGAGAGATCATGTGGTACATCCCCTTGTCCCACAACATATCTATCATTAACTCAGCTGGACACTTTTATCACCTGCTCCTAAAGCCTGCACACACTCCAAAGTATCTTTAATGAATAAAGAGAGTTTTTATCACCCTTATTAAAATCTTATTATTCTTAACATCCTCTCTTACTCTTCTGTGTAGCCCGAGCCCATTATTTCTGTTGTCTCTTTCATGGAATATTCCTCCTCTTCCCAGAAATTTTGAAGTACTTGAAAGTTACTGTTACACTTTTTCTTCCCAGCTCTCCTCTTCCTAAGGTAAACTTTAACTTACAATTAATTAACAAATCTTGTTTTTCTATGCCTATCACTATTCTGGTTGCCCTCCTTAGGCTACCTTGAGACCAGCAAAGAGCTCAGATGAATCCTTCCAAATGCTGGATTAAGTAGAAAGATTTTCTTCTGCATTTTCAACATGTTTAGATGTGTCAGGAAGCTATTCGCTTTTCATGTTCCTCCCTCAAGGCCACATTGTACACCAGTAACCACACAGAAACTTTTCTTCAAAATAGTTATCTTCTTCTTCTTCCTGCATTTGTGTTTCCTCAACACTTCATTCCAATTTTTGCAGTGAATCACTGGCAACAATTGCCTAAATACAGTTTTCTAGCCTGCTTTTCATCCTACTTAAAATAAATGTATATTAAACTACAGTATTAATGATAATGTAATGTGGTTGTGTCAAAAGCTTAACTACATAGCCCTTTTCATGATGTGACCTGTTATGCTGTTGTAAAATCAGATTAGATTTAATGAAATTTGCTCTTGACTGGTCTTTGCTGGCTGCTTCTCTGCTTTCTTTCATTTCTCTATATGGGGGAATGTATATGTAAGAACTAAAGTGTGACTCCACTGCTTCAGACTAAAGGTCAGTCTGCTTTCCTGGCTCTCACAGTAGCAGCAGGAGAAGCTCCAAGAGGAGAGGAACAAGCAGACAGTGCCAACTGCCTGCTATACTTCCCCAGTGTGCATCAGTATGCAACTCAGAGACTAATGATGGTATTGATTTACTTGTCACTGGAACGTATTTTTGGAATTAATTGCTCTGATTGCTTCTCAGTTCAGGTAAACTGGCATCCTAACAATCACTGCTGTAACTTGACAAGTGTGAAAAAAATTTCACTTCTTTTGTTTTAAACATTAAAGTGTTGTTTTCTGGCCAGTAATTTCATTTAAGATTCAGTGCATAATACATACTTCTTTTTCATTTTCTCAGTTATGTACAATTTTACAGATTTTTTCTACTGAAGCCATTTCTGTTCCATCCTGCAAAACCCAGCGGTTTATGTATTCCTCAAATATTAGTTAACCATTATTTCTGATCATGCATGGTGTTCTTTCCTGCAGCTTTTCCAGTTCTGTTCCATCTTTTATGAAACAAGAGACAACGGTAGAACTTGCATTTAAAATGAAGTCATGGATGGATTTAAACTTTGTTTCTGTATTTTTCATTTCCTAAACATTCCCTACTCTTCTCCAGTAAATTCCAAAATTTTTTAGTACCTATTATGAGACCAAGAGCTAGCAGCTGGGCCATAAGCTATTCTGTAACACATTCCATGTTTATAAACCTAATGTTATTTTTCCTGTGTGCATCACTTTTTACAACATTCACCTACACTGAATTTTTTCTGAAATTTTGTTGCCTTATCAGGTTGGGTTCTGAGAGTTTTTTGCAATTATTTCCAATTCCTTCAGATTTAGTGCCCTGAATAATTTAGTATAAATAGCAGGGTTTTTCATGGCATTACTGTAAATCATTAATGAATACACTGAGCACAGAAAATACCAGGACTTTGTTGATTACTTTTCCAAGAAAAATTACTTTTCCTCCCTATTTTTAACCCATAACTTGTTTTTTTATTTTCTTCTATACACCAGCTTTCTACACAACGTGTAGAAAAACAGAAAAATGGATGGAACCTGGAATACAATTTTTGAGTTGGTCAAGCACCAGCAGTTGTAGATAGTTTTACATTTGTTGTCTGTGCACAGGCTGTACAAGGAGCATGCTCACCATTGATCTGACATTCTCAGGTGTTTCTGCATCCACATGCAAAATCCCATTATATGGAAGCTCTGTTCTTCACCTGCTCATCTCTAAAGCTGTCTGCAGGTCTACACTGTCAAATAACTTATTTCCCAAGGTGGCTGTTGGATTCAGCGCTCCTGTTTTACACTGCACATGTTAGTTCACACCTAGCTTTATTTGGCATGAACCATTTTCCACTGGGATCAACTTCCATAAAATTTTCAATATAATTCACTGCAGAGACCACATAAGCAAGACCAAGCTGGTCCTATTCCTTTGGTTTTTAACAGTTTGATGCCAGACCTTGCAGAGCACTGCCTACATGACGTTGCCACCAGAATCCAGAGAGACCAAACTGGTGGGCTGCCACACAGTCTTCACAATATGTCAGACACTCGGAACAGAAAACCCACAGATGTGTCTGACATACAGGTAAAGTCTCTAGAGGTAATATTCTGAGGAAAATTGCACCAAGTCCTCTCAGGGACACACCAGGCCAGCCCCATAAGGTGTGAATATGATTGAGGGACAGTTTTCTTCAAATGGCCTAGGGACAGGTTCTCTTTGCAGTGTAGGCAGTGGTGTAAGTAAAAGTATCTCTGAACCTGACACAGAAATATGCAGAGAGGACGGGACATTCTTTGCCTGCTCTCTACACATTTCCTGACACAGCTTCTGCTGGTATGACAGCACAAATCACACTCACTGTCAGCTGAGTGGTTAATTGGGGTTGGTTGGTTGAGTGTACTTCATGCTGCTAAATTACAGAATGTTGAGCAGAAAACCAGAAATAATGCATCAAACCTTGTGGATTGTCTTTTAAGTGTCCTAAACATAGTTTAGGAAGCATTTGTGCACACATTTACACAGTTTGAGAAGAATGAGCCCCAAAAAATTTTAGCAATCTAGGCTCGGGAGCCATAGCTTTTATAAAAGGACAAGATGTGAGTTGCAAGCACGTGCAGTTAGATCACATAATCCTGTGTGCAAAACATTCTTGTTAGCTGTTATCTGAAGATGTCAGCAGGGAAGATGGAAACAATATAGAAGGAGACTTGAAGATAATAAAAGCAGAAGGGTGTGAAGTGATTGTGCTCTTCAGATCAGCCTTTTAAGTTTCTGTGCAAGATTGACGATTTTGTAATCCTGCTTTTTATGAGGTGTTGAATGAATGCTTAAGAAGACAGCACTTATCAGTGCTCATCAAAGTTTAAAAAGAACTGTTTGTACTAGCAGTCTGAAGATACCAGGTCTAACCAGGTTAGAGACAGTCAAGTATTAAAGATGAAAACACTGTGAAAGACATATATCAGGTTGCACTGCAGCAGGCCATAGTTTACATGTGTGTTCTAGAGTACAGACCTTGTTACATGCTTTTACTGCATACCTTTGATGAAGAAGGAAATGTACATAATAGGTAAGACAAAGAAAAATAATCTAGCTTTAAATATTGAGAAGTGGGTCACCTAGCATTGTAACAAGAATAATGCAGTTATTGAATGGTGTCTTTTTAAGTGGTTGTCATTTAGAATGCATTAAGTACACAAAATTATTTATGTCAGAGAAAGAAAAGCAATTAGTGGAAAAAACAGTAAATGGGTGATCAGAGGTCATCATGTTTTTTTCAGCTGCTAAACTGCTGGCCGTAATATCTTCTCATATAGTAGCAACAGGCAATTAATTTATCTTTCTTTACTCCAAGACTGTTGAACAACAAGTTTTATAACAATTACGTCTTTCAATAAATACTTTGTTTGAAAAAGTTTAGAGAGTGGCTTGCTTGCAAAGTACCCACTAGGTTATAAGTTACTTGAAATCACCCATTATATCATATACAACATTGTCCCAAACTATATAAATATAAGTATTAAGGTCAGAGGCCTGCCTTTGATTTGATCATATCCAGACTGGCTAAGAAAAAAAAATCTGGAGGAAAAAAAAAAGCCAGGAGGGACAAAAAACAGATGTGAATTTTAAGGAATTTTTAGATACAGTGAAACACTGTTTGCATTGATTTTTTAAATACTGATTACCCATATCATACAGCTGCCCTAGTGTACACTTCTCAGATATTCATTCTGTTCCCAGAGTCCTTATAAAGTTTTCTTGCAAAAGTGATTATTATGATCAAGTAACATTAGGAATATTTGTGGCATTGCAGAAGAAAACTGCTGAAAGTGTTGATGAGTAACTACCAACAAATATAATTATGTGAAAAATAATGATCATTATAGCTGTCCAGGGGTAATCTTTCATTATAAACATGTGGATCCCATATTTTAAAATACCATGGATTCCTTTTTCCTGTGTGAGGCAAAGACAGACATAAACCATTAGAACCAACAACTAATTGATGTTGTGGATTAATGTGTTTGGCAACTTTCTGATTTGCAGGAAAAACACTAAAACATCATTTTTTTCCCAGAGAAACATAGCAGTAGCAAAATACTGCTAGAAACTGCTCTTAGTCATGGCATTTTAAAGAGGAGCCTGTAGAATTTTGTGATTTTTTTTCTATTTTCCCCCATTACTAAGTTATTATGCCCATAGAGATTCAGGAGAAGATCCTACCTGCCACAGGCAGTGCAGTGCGCACTGCTAAGCTTTGTGATAGCTCTGCAGGTAGTTATGCTCCTGTCTCCTACCTTCCACAATGAGATAAGTGTTTGAGATGGGGAAATAACAGACCATATTTTTCCAGTCCTGTTTGGTTGCACAGAGGGAAGTCAAGATCCACCATAAGGACAAGCGAGGTCCAAAATGAAACAAAACTGATGAAAGAGAACTATTGTCCCATTTAGCTGTTGTTCTAGCAGCCTTACCTAGAGCAACAGCCACAGTATGTGTCAGACAGTCTTAGGAGCAGACAAAAAACTTGTCATTTGGATAAAGACTGTTGGTAGACAAATTGCAGGGGATATCTGCAGCACACTGCATTTCCTGTCCCACAACACCTATACAACGCCTCATAAGAGTTTTTTCATCTGTTTGTACATACTCTGACTGGTTTAGCACCCTGGCTCACTTCCATCTGCTCATATTTGTCAGTGTCTAAGTACTGTTTGGCTCCATTTAATTGTCATTTGTACCCCATTTGCAAATACAGGTATTGTATCTGCTAGCTGATTTCTGCCCATTAGTCAGTCAGTCCCTCTTGCCAATACATTCCACCGAGCTAGGAGATCCTCCCTTCCCCGGGAGGGAAAGGACAGATTGCAGGTGATGTACAGATACTTCTGTCAGCTACCTTGCATTTGGACTGTTTCTTCTGCAGTGCAGCTGTCTGTTATCCCTCCCTACTCTGTTGGGATGGACATTGAAATGGAATAGCCTTACCTCTATCCAGTTTCTTCCAGGTAAAGTTATTCACTTTGAATCTTATACAAGTGGTAAAATGCAGGAGGCAAACAAAGTAATCATGAATGTCAAAGATAACTTGGGATTTCACCCAGGCAGATCCACACAGCCCTCAGAAAATGTACTGATCTGTACTACTCACTTATAAGCTTTCCATTCTCCTGCATATTTCTGTGGAGACATGGAAATTTAACATTTGGCAGAAATCCCGAGTGCCTGGTCCTGTCTACAAAATGGAAACATACATGGACTGCCAAGTTTCGATCAGGATTTGGATTAGGATCCAAGTTTCCTTATAAACACATGAAGTAGTCATTCTGCTCAAGTCAGTACCCATCAGGCCTTAGTTAGAACATTGGTCCAGTCTTGGGCACCTCAGTTCAAAAAAATTAGTCATCTGGAAAGAGACCAAAAAGAGAGCACTAGAAGGTCCAGAAAATATATACTACTAAAACTGACTGCAAAAACTTGGATTGTTTAGTCCTTAGGGTTTAAGGCTGATTTGTTTTCTATTGGGAGTTTTTTTTCCAAGCCAGATCATTCCAATGATTTTGTTTATAGTGCTGCTCCACAAACAGTTACATTTGAAGGGTTGGTGAACTTCAGCACAGAGGCAGGAAAAGAAGCCAGGGAGGGCTGAAGCTCCTTAAGGCATCTTTGTCAAGACATCTAATCAGATAACTGCAACCCTGCATCTAATCATATGTACTATACTGTTGTGGTGTTTTGTTTTCCATTTTCTCTCTTGGCATATGAATCACTGCTCTTCCTTGGTTAGTATGAGTTGTCACTTAGAGCTTCTCTGTCCCAAAACCAGATCAGATAATGTATTCCTACACTGTCTGTGTCTAATCTAAAAGTTACCAAATCTTGCAGTGCTGGGGTCAAGCAGTCTGAGATGCTCAGAAATCAACATTTTCAGTCAACATGCATGCAGCTGTTTATATGTCTTCCCATCTTAGCTCAAAACACAGAGTCCAAGAAATCTGAGCTCTGGTGAACAGAACCAGGTACTGTTGGCTCTATGTGTAGCCATTCCATCTCAACAGTGTGAATTAAATCCATCTGAAGGAAGCAAACATGTTTATACTCCCTAGCACTTTAGCTAAATCTGATTACATGCTTGTGTGTTAGTGATGAAAGTGACAGACATGGTGTCCTTGAGGGAACATCTGAACTCATCATAACTGACAAGATAGATGTGTCCTCAAAGTCACTTCCAGCATTTCCTTTGCTTCAGTTTAACCCATCTAGCTCTGGAAACTTAATAGAGGGAGTGGTGGTGTTTAGAACTGTCCTTTGAAGTTGGCTGTCTTCACTGACCAGAGGGAAAAAATGTAGGCTGTGATCCTGAATTAATTGTTTCTGTTACATGCCAAGATGTATACTAGCTAAACTGATTCCTACCAATTTTGTAGCTAAACCTAAACTCCTCCTTTGCTAACCAACAGCTTTCATTATTGATCACTAAGAGGTTCTCTCATCCCAGGTGCCGCCCTTAGATTTGCTTGGTCTATAAAGAACAATTGATTGAGTCATCCGTGCTCTGCTCTGAAATTAAAGCCATAAAAGCAGTAAAAGATGAAAAGGAAGTTGGTACAGGCTGTGTGGACCTGAAAATGGGCTCTAATAATTAATAATTAGTCTTTATAGACTTTAAAGACTAATAATTAGTCCTTAATGTGATTTTTATGCACTGTGGGGGTGTCACGTCTTATGCTGATACTATGGTGATGTATGAGGGTTCAGAGGTTTTGTTACCATAATCTTCCATAAGTTTAGATACATATCTCAGGCTTGTCCAAAAGTATTAGATGTGGGCATTGGATAGAAAAGTTCATGGAACCTTAGTATTTTGGTTATAGTTGATCTAAATATGACATATTAGCAGATTGCTTTGTGGTCTTTCAGTACATTAGCTTCTGATTTAGAGTAGGAATGATGGCAGTCGCAAAAAAAATCAAATATTAATAAAATCCAGAATCAAGTCTTAAAAACAGAACTGGTTTAACTTCAAATAAACTTTAATTTTTAAGTCAAAGCTTAGGTTTGGTTATTATTCAGATTGGTTATTATTTGAGGTTTCTGCCCAGCTGTGTCACTGTGGGTTGTGTGATTTGTATCTTAAACTCCGTTTCAAATTCAAATTCAAAGTCTGTAAGGTTGTCTTTCCATCATATTCCATTTTCTGTTGTCATAAAATACAGGTAAATATAGGAACATCAGCATAATTTGTCATTTGGGGATATTTTCAACTTGCAGGTGTACTTGGTGAAACAGTGAAAACAGAGGGAGTAGCCCCATATACCTTAGTACTTGACTCTTCCATGACCACATCCAAAAAATCTATTTGCTTCAGACCCCTTTTTTTCAAGCCACCTACTAAGAACAGCTTTTTGAACTACCATGTAGTTCAACATTATGCCTGAATACTAACTTGTTTTGACTTAAGCCAGTGACAGAAAAAGGCACCCCTTCAGAGAAACACCCAGTTGGGGCACAAAAGCCAAAATTCTGAAAAGTTGGTTTAGTGTCACCTGCAGTCACATCAAGCCCTGTCTTCTCCAGCTACCTACCAATAGCTGCAGGCTCTTTCATGGGCCCAACAGCTTCTTGTCACCATTTGGGAAACCAAAAGGTTTCACGAGCTCTCAGTCATCATCCCATTCTATCCTGCTGACCTCACGCTTCATCTACAATATTTTTGCAGACAGAAGAAAACTCCAAGGGGGGAGGAGAGACAGTTTGTGGATTGCTGCGTGTATGGGGTAATCTTTGAAAGGTGCAGGAAGATGCATGGTGGTTCCGTTCTTCCGCGTAGATAGGACTGCAACTAGTGATGGAGATGTTCTTAATGAGTTTATAAGAACTCCTTACACAAATGATACAACTACAGGAAAATGACCACTGTCTCACACTGCAAAGAAGTTGAATTTGGTCCCAGAATCAAGCGTTTCTCGTGGCAGACCACTTCTACACCCACTGCGCTTCTGCCTTGACAACAGATCTGATATTCTGTCAAATGCCTTTCCTAAGAATTGATTGACATAACTTCATTCCATTTCTAGGATATTTTGTATTTTTTTTGCTTCATATTATCAGCATTTTTATAAAAGATAGGACATTTTTAATTAAAATATAACCAAGGAAGTGCAATTTTGTAGTTTTTCCAGACCCTCTGTGCAAAGCAAGAAGACAAACAGGTTTCTGTTGCCTTGTAATATGTATAATGATCACTTTTATAAAGTATAAAAATATAGTTTATTTAAGGTAAATACATTTGGGCTCTCTTGGGAATATGTTTAAAGCCTTTGGGACCTGTAAAGAGAGTGCGTGCACAGCTACAGGGCACATCTCGTCTTGATATTTGAAATCTTTCTAATTATAATTGGAAATTATTTGGGTATTGAGAGCTATGCTTTTACAGTGAATGTGGTCAGTGGGGATTAGTTGTAATTGATGGGTTTTACAAAGTTATGGCTGTGAAATAATAGTGTTCTATCTGGTTTAAAGCAATAATAGAGGCCAGAACATTTTGGTTTATTTTTAATTAATTCCTTTTCATTTCCAAGTTCCTAAGAAGCATGAAACCAGAATAAATAACTCCTAAGACTTTTACCCCAATAGCATTAATTTTTTTGTACTCCTTACTATCAAGAATAATTACAAGTCACATTATATCATGGAAATTATTTACCTTAGAGATCTTCTTGGACCTAAGTCTTAAGGCATGGAAATACCTAAGCCCAGATACAAGAAGCATGCAAGCAAGCATATTGAAATGCCTTTTTTGTTTCAGTCTTAGAGAAGAGAAAAAAGAGTTTCAATGAAAAGTTAATATTGTTGGGAATAGAATAAGAAAATAAAAAATAAATAAAATAGAAAGGGATGGGGAAAGGGAAAACTGTAGTTTTAAGCTTCATACTGTATATCTCAATTTCCTTTTAAAATATATTCCTGCTGAATTTGATAACACTTCAAGAATAATCAAATGCATATTTTCACCCTTACATCAAATGCATTTTACTTCTTTTTATTCAAATTAAATTATTTCAAAGTTCTAGAAAGTTCTTAGGTTTTCTTGCAGATTCATGTCAGATGAGTAAGTGATTTGTCTACAGCAGACTTGTCTACATCATTGAAGCCAATAAAAGATTCCTATTGCCTTCAAAAGATTTCTATCAAAATAGAGATTCTTCTCTTGGGAAGATCTGTAAATACAGCTGATAATTTGCAGTCTAGACAAAATCTAGCTTGTAACCTTGCTTGTAACTAGCAGGTAACTCTTGGGGACCACAGAGAGTAGCAAAGTATCAAAGTATCAAATTAAGTCCCTATTGCCCAAGGGTTAACAGATCAAGATTTAATTGATCTGAAAGAAAAACATCCATTAAAGAGTTACTTTTTCCAAATGAAAACTGTAGAGGATAGAATATGCAAAACTGTCAACAAAAATTATACCTTTTTAAGCTTTCAGGTACAGAGAACACAGTGAGAATAAATCCAGGATCACTAGTGATGATATTATCAACCTGACAATAATTTGGAACAATTCTTCTATGTTTGGTTACTAACTAAATAGCTTAACCAGATAAAAGCAAGCTAGTTGTTGTGGATGTAATGAACGTAGTAAAATTTCTCCTCATGACCTCCTTACATTTGCACCATCAGGAACATAGTGGAGTATGAAATTGCAAACAAACTTTACCAGAAAAACCAGACTATATTTTCATTAATTATACTTGTGTTGTTTTTATTTAAGTATTTCACTGGAAAGCAGCGATGTCCGTCATTGCAGTGCAAGACACTTAAAATGGGTTAATTCTGTACAAGTTTCTTATTTATCCTTCAGCTCTTGGTGAAATTGTTAATTGAAATAGCCTAATATGATGTTATTTTTACAAGGATAGTATGGCAAAATCCAAATCAGTTTATTCCCCTTTAACATAAAAAATTTATAATGGCACATGTTATGCCAGTATTTTTCTTGCTTCTTTGTTTGTGCTTTGGTTTGGTTTCGTTTTTTGTCTTCTTACTGGTGTTAGAAATGGACCCAGACACAGTTCGGAACACAATTCTGTAGAAAGAATTAACTGAATTATTTTTATCGTTTTGGCATGGAAAATACAAGAAAAAAAAGTGTCACTCATGGTGTTGTAGCAGGGTTTGCATCAGATTCTTGCCCTCTATTAGTTTGCTATCCACAAGTTTGTCCACTTTACTCTGATTTTGAGCACAATTGCTTTAGCAGCTGTCTTTTGGGAGAGCTGCTCAGTCCTCTGTAACAATGTTCTCTCAGAAGATCAAGAAAGCAACTTTAGCCTTTTTTTTGCTATGAAAGTATTTTAAGAATAATACAGATTAGAGCCCTGCAAAGATGGGGCCTCACTGACCTCCCTCTACCAATGGCATGGCCCTGGTGTAAATGTAAGCTACCACAACCTAACCAAGGAGGACAGCTTTGCCCCTCCTGTAATTTCTCCATTGGTACACCCTAAGTGTGCCACACTGAGTTAGCCAGGATATTGATCTAACTATTGCTACATAAATGTCAGGAGAACAGGAAAAATGTTGGAGGCCGGCGTGCAGTCTCCTACTCCCAAATTAGCATGTTCCTGGCCAGAAAACAGAGATGAAAAGGTGTATTTCCTATTACAGGTCCCTTGAACCATCCAGTGTCCCAGTTAGAGACTGTTTTAAAGCTGGGGTGGGGGGAAGAATAATATTTATTACAAACAGAGCAAAATGTTTCTTATATCTGGAAGACAAAGATAGTGTGGCCATTAGTGTTGGTTTTACTATTTCCCATATTGTCAACACACTTGCCAAAAGTGAATTCATCAGCCTCAGTGCAACCAAGAGACTTAGTTTATCTAAATGTTCTACAAGGAAAAAATTGTTTACCAAGGGTTTTAAAGATTGGGGAAAATCCAATATTCTATTGACATATGCTATATATTTAATTTGATGCTGTGGTTTCAATGTCTCTTCTGATAAATTATAGTAAAATCTTTGTTAGGAAGAATGAAGTTGTTTCAGTATTTGTGGGGTGTAAAATGTGGGGTTAGGAAACATGTTAATTAAAATTGTTTGTGTATATTCTTGCAGTGGCTTAAAAATACTTCTGCTGATTTTTTTGGTCAGTTGGTCCTAAATATTACAAGTTTTGTATTTTTCAGGTTTATTGTCTTTTTTATAGTAAGAAAATCCTGTAACAAAGTGATTAAATAGCTCAATTTATATTTTTTAGGCATATTGGAGATAACATCTGTAGAAATTGGAGTTGTGGCAGTTAAGTCTATTAAGAGCAACTACTATTTAGCCATGAACAAAAAAGGAAAAGTCTACGGCTCTGTAAGTACCTTTTCACATGCCAAATGGATTTCAGGAGTCAGCACAGTTCCCTGTCTTGCCTATTGAAACACTGCTTGTCTGTGTATTGCTACTAATTAGAGCTGAAATTAGCTGTTCATCAAAATTTCACCCTCTGATAAACCAGGATCACCCCTCTCCACAAGCTTCCTGTTGTTTGCTAAGCTCATGTCATACCAACATAGCTGCTGGGATTTATCACGCCTGCTGCCTCAGTCATACTGCTTATTTAGGAGTGTTCAGTAGCAAGGGTCTCACAAAATGTAATCTTTAAGGCTTGTTTTCCCTGGTTTTTTCTACAGTGCAATCACACTTAGCAGAAATTCGAGGGTGAGGGAGAGAGGAATAAAGGTGCTTGAAATCATTGAGCTGATGGAGTAAACACACCAAATCATTAAATTAAAACTTTGAAGAAGATTCCTAGAGTAGCAGGCTTTAAATTGACTATATTGACTGATGAGTAAGATTATGGACAATACAGAGAGACATGAGCTGAAATATCAGCAGCTAAGATTTATCTGAGCAGAATTCAGGTAACACTTGAAAGTTGTCCATATATACTTAATTTGTATTTGTGTAAATTTGGGATTACAGATATTTTCAGAGGAAAAAGTATTCAAACACCAAACCCCAAAAGTAATCAACCAAACAAAAACAAACCTACTCAAGGAAACTCAGAAACTATCCAAATATTTTTTATATAAAGTGATACGATCTAAAAGTCTAACAACTAAACTCAAATGTATCTTCACACATCCACATGATTACACAAACACCCAATTGTTCTGGTATTACATCTGGTTTGGTTTGCAGTTTTGCAATTTTGTTCCAGTTCCTGGAAAGGTTATGAGCCATTCTGCAGGTTGCTTAATGTTCAGATCATCCATATGCTTTATAGAAAGAATGTCACATATAGGGACTGAGTTTATAGTTGAGCAATGTAGCTAGGCCTCCTATTTCTGCTGAAAACAATGAATTAATGGTAATCTCAAGTGAGACTTGAGGGGCCCCTAGTCATTTGGCCCTCTTTCTTAAGAAACATTTCTACAGGGTGTGTTTAGTTCCTACAAACTATATATTCTGTCCCTCCCTCACCCGCACTGTGGCTAGTCACTCCTGGTTCAATAACATACTTCTGGTTTTCTAAACTCTGACAGTTTCAAAGAATCACATTAAGGAGAGACAAGAACAAGACATTTTTCTTATATTCCTGTAAATGTAGATCTAATTTCTGGATTTATACTGGTTAGAAATACAGGATGATCAGTGCTTATTGAGAGGGAAAACTGTGTACTGAGTTACTCAGCACAGTCATTGATCATGGGTATGCTTCTGATGCAGGCGAAGGTTTTAGCGTAAATCACCACCTTCAGTTCACACATCTCAGTTGTGCACTTCAGTCATTTGTGATGGTCCATCCCAAAGCCCAAGACAGACTCTCTAACCCCAGTTGTCATGCTTGCCTGGTGTGATAAGAGTCTGTTTAGAGTCTGTCCCAACACTATATATGTACAAAAGACATCGAAGCAGCTTTCATGTACCATAGATGGAAATTGCTGCCATAAGATTCAGTAATTCATAATGTATTAGAAATAGTGTTGACAGGAAGATATGAATGTGGGAAGCCTTTTTTTTTAATTCCAGCTGAGATAATTTTTCAATATTCACATCATAAAATCACAACATAATGATTTATCAAAACCTATTCCATAATACTTTAGAAATTTCAAGAATGCTTCTGTTACTATTTTTCCAGTAATACCAGGACTTGCAGATAGCCTCATATTACTGCAGTGTGGCAGCTTGCAGATGGATACCAAAAAACCAGAACCAATAAAAATTCTAAAAACACCCTTGAGCATGTGCAAAATAGACATTGGTGCAGACTTACGCTGAAATTTGTTTTAAATGAGGAAAGCAGTCCTGTGTAGCACTCAGACCCCTGCTAGTAAGACTTCAGAAGCATATCAAAACATCATATTTTCTGTTATCTAAGAATAGAAGTACAAGTTGAATTTGAGTACAGTTCTGCATCTAGGAAAACAAGCAAAGCTCTTTCTACATTAATCAAATACTTTTCCATTTGACCGATTTTGGTTAAAATGAGGGGGAAAAGACTCACTCTTAGATCTCTTTAATAAATTTAGCTTCTTTAAGTTTCTTTAACAAGTTGGCAGACAGGAGAAGTTACTGTGGTTTAGAACTGTGATTGATGAGCACCTCCCTTTTTAACACCTTGGTGCCAGAGGTGACATATTACAGAAAATAACTGGTAAATTATCTATATGGTGGCTTTGTGGTGAAGGCAGTGCCAATAGTGGTCTTGTAAAGAGTCTTGCCTTCATAGTATCTTCCTCACTAATCATTGTTCAAAAACTACTAATCCTGAAATTAAATAACAATTTGGGAGCCAAATTCAATTTGAATGTATGCAATTCCATCAAGCAAGTTTTCAATGGTTGTAAAAAGCAACTAAGGGAAACAAACTATTCACACAAAATTCTCACTGGATCAAAGTCCTTATCATTAACTAGTATAAAAATTCTAATATAAATTAATAGGTATGGGAAATATATTTAACTTGATTTCATTAACATGAAACTTGATTTATTATTCAGACTTATTTCTTGTCTTGTTCATGATCACATTAAAAATAGTGCATGTAGTTAGTATATCATACTCTGAGATTCTGACCTGCTTCTCCCTGAGCTGTGCAATGACATCTTATTCTGAAATGCAGAAACAACAAAATGCTGATTTTTCATTTTAAATTTGTTATGTTTCAAACACCCCATTTTTAAAAGCCTTCTAAATGCAATATAAGTAGTTTGTTAAAATTGGATGGCTTTATATATAGGAATTACTTGTTTATGAAAAGAACTATTCTTGGCTTCTATATAGAACAATGCATCTACGTAAAATTACATTTAACAGTATAAAAAATAAGTAGACTCCCCTACATTCTTCCACAGGCTTGTAGTTTTGATTAATTTTAACACCCTGACAACTGATTCTCCTTTAAAAATAGAAAATCTTAATCCCTGGTCCCATACACAAAATCACTTCCAACCTTGTTTAGTCAATAAGATATGGGATCATACATGATTCCTTTTTGGGCTAAGCTTCTTTTCAGGTCAGCCAAGTGAATAGGCCTCACATCAATTGTGATAGCAGCATAACATTGATTTACACCTATCCAAAAAAAAAGCCCTTTTTCATTACCAGAGTGGTCCAAAGATTCTTACTTTAAATAAGAAATAGTCTTATTCCATCAATATTTGTTTAATGTATGGTATCAATAATCTCATTCAAGATATTTAAGAGTTATATTTGTTAGAAATGAAATGTGATTTATGATTCCAAGATTGCTTCTTTATGCTTTTGAGTTTATGAATGAGAACTTGATTTAATATTCTTGCCATATTCCAACACAGAGAAGTTGATTTTCAGTTCTTAATTAATTATATCATTTAACTGCTATATCTATGCATTGAATTATTGATTATATCTTTTTTCATTTCTCTTTTTGCAGTCTAGCTGATGATGCTTTATATGCTGTGAAACTTTTATTTGAATACACTGTGGAATCCTAAAAGTGTGTCACATACAAAAGAGTACAATCTTTTGAAACAGTTTTAAAAAGTATTTTCTTTCAATATGCTGAAATATTATGTTTGTTCTGAATCTGTGGGTTTTTTCTTCTTTTAACAGAAGGAGTTTAATAGTGATTGCAAATTGAAGGAAAGAATAGAAGAAAATGGATATAACACATACGCGTCCTTAAATTGGAAGCACAATGGAAGGCAAATGTTTGTGGCCCTGAATGGGAGGGGAACCACAAAGAGAGGACAGAAAACAAGAAGGAAAAACACTTCAGCTCACTTTCTTCCTATGGTAGTCATGTCATAGATGAACAAACTTTCTTTGATGCAGTTGAACCAAAGGCTGTTATGTCAAGAATATTTGGTAATTCTCTTAAAAGGTAGATGCGGAGAAGTAGCACAGACACCTGCATGTTTGAAATGAGAGCAGGGGAAGCCTTTGAAGGTTTTGTACTTATTGCTGGCACATGAAATACCTTTATTTAGTTCGTTGTCATATCTTATAATCAAAATGAAGCTGGATCAAAGGGGATGGAATTTATTGCCAGTGTGAACTTTTTTTTTTTTTTTTTAATCACTGCAACAGACCTTGATGGACCTAAGACAATCTGTTGCGTGATCTTCATGGGGAATGCTATTTATGGAATACTAACTCTTATCAAAGTCCTTAATTGCTCATTCAAGCCTAATGATTCAATGAACAGTTAGACACACAAGCATTTACTGGAAGCACTTGGGTCATATGCACAAATAATGACATTTCTGGAGAAGCCTTGTGGACGAATGGATAGGATAAGCAAAGTAGTGTATAACTGTTCTAACAAAATGAATAGTATGGTTTGCTTGTATGTCCTAAATTCATTTCTCTTTATTTCTCTTTAAGTTATTTATTTAATAGGATGTTAAATATCTTTTTTATTTGAAATGTTTCCTCATTTGCTTCTTTCTTATTTTCCCTTTTTCTTAGTACTTCACAGAGAGGTTGATAGATTAAAATGTCAGAACCTCAGAAGTACTCAGAGTATTAGACAAGGCTTTAAAGGCAGAATTTAGAGTGTATACTCCATTTTTTCCTAAACTGTCTTGCACTTAAGCATAAGACCAAACAAGCAGTGCTTGGATTTATGGTATTGAGTGTCTTTATATTGCAGAAATTTTTGTGCTTATCAGCACTCAAGAAAAACCTTCAAGAAATACTTTGTTCAAAGGGTCTTTCTGCTATTTTGAAATTGAGAGAAGGAGCCACATCTGTACTTGGGTGTTAATGCATCTGTGTGTATATTCACCTGACTTTGATTTCAGTTTGGAGCTAGGATCTAACACACTGCTATCAGTGTGATATTCTGCAGCACACATTGGGCTGGAACCCTGATGTGGTCAGCCCTGTTAAAATCACTGAGACTGCGAGCATTGAAACAAAATAGTAGTGTGAAATTCCTAAGTGTAACATTTGGCCACTGAAAGGTAAGCAAGAAGGCAACACAGTCCTGCACACCTTACTCAATTGATACTCTCATTCAACCCATTTGCCTTTGGTACCAACTTGAAGAACCACAGGCATATATGGGAGTGATATCTAGCTAAGGGCTGCAAGACCAAAATCACCCTCGTGCGATCCAAATCATGCTCATGCGTTTTTCAGAGATTTTTACTCACGTGTATATTATATACGAGAGCCAACTGAAAAGCTGTGCTGGTTTCCAGCTTTAGCATGCCTTTCACAACCATCACAGTAACTGAAGGCTCAAAATACATCATATCCAGCACATTTTTATGAAGTGTTACTCATCCCATGGCTTAACTTGAGCAACTGCAGTATAATAAAGTTAAGCATAATATGAAGTCTGTTCAATTAAAGGTACATAAGTTTGTTTTATATTTTGCTTTACTCAGTAATTTTAGAGAGCTCTGGATAGCTCACCAGTGTAACCATATTGAGATTCATTTTGTTAGAGCAGATAAATAGAAAACAGTACATCAAACAATTTGTACCACTGTCTTCACATTGTATTCCACTAAATAAATAAATAAGCCTTTGCAGTGTCTTTAGTAAGAAACAAAAGTAGTATAATATTATTTTGTTTTAAATACTTTACTGATAACTATAAGATTATATTGATGCTGCAGTTTATCTTCAATATTTCTCGTTGTGAAAATGTTGGTTTTATTTTTATTGTTTGGAGACTGTATTTTGGTACAAAGGAGAGCCTTGCTTAATGTGTCTTTTTGAGAATGTTTAACCTCTATAAAGGCTGGTGTTGTTGGAATCTTCTATAACTTATTTAAGTCAATGTTTAACCAGCACTTCAATCTTAATCTGTTATTTAAATATTAGCTGTTTTTTTAAAAAAAAGCAAAAAAAAAAAGCTTTCCCATAAAATACAAAATGGTCAGATTATATTTCCTGTCCTTAAATAAAGTCAGCTGTTTTAAAACTAGGAATTCATTGAGAGACAACATATTTTTAGTTGATAGCTGATGTTGCATTTCATGGTACTTTTTCTCCAGTTTTCTTCTTCACAAATGACATTTTTCTAGAAAGAGAAATAAGAATTTTAGATTTTAAATGTAATTGCAGCTCAGAGCAAAATTTAACTGCCATGATAAAAGCGAGTGTCTGTTGTTTAAATTTGTAATCAGTAATTAAAACTGACAAGACGTAATGGACCACCCGTACTGAACCTTCAGTATGAGTTGGATGAATGCAGTATTGAATGACGACTTAAAGAACATTTAGGGTACAAATGAAATTCTCTTCTTACAGACTTACCTAGATGACTTGGTCAGGGGAGAATTATGCATAAATATTATCATAGTACTCAAAACACCATGCTGCTCAAATGACAAGATCAGGAAATATCACTTTCCCAAAGTGAGCCAGGAGCCATTTGTGACATGCAGAGTGGTTTCTGAAAATTAACCAAAATAAAAAACCCTTGAAGGAATCAATGATTCCTGTGTGTTTGGTATACTGTAACGCCCACTATAGTGGGAGCAAACTGCAGATATTAGAGTATCCCAGGTCCTCAACCATAAGCTCTGTTTTCTGTCACCCTGAGCATAACAGTCTCCTGAGTAAAAGGAAAACAGGGGGAGGGGTTTAGAAAATAAAAGGGATACCAAAATCACTGAGCAACAATGTATAGTATGTTATATTTAAATAAAAATAATAAAATGTGGGGATTAGAGAATAAAAGTATTGTCTTTGTTTGTTTTATTAACCTGAAATTGTACTGCACAATAAAAATAAAAATAAAAAGATCTGTTGTATTACGGGCTCTGATTTCGTGCTGTATACTCCCCAAACAAAAATAATTTTAACATTTCTAAGTACTTTTAATATTTTGTATGTGTGAGGCCACTATTTCCACACTAATAACAACCAAAGGTTCCAGATTCTTCCTGTATTTGAATCCACCTATTTTTATACAGTGGAAAAGAGCAATAAATTTAGAGGAAGCATGATTGATGAAAGAAAGAAGGGCTTTAGGAAGAAGAACATGTACTGATAATTTTGGAATAATAGTTACATTTTGTATTAGACTTTATTCAAGACATTTCAGGTTATGAAGTTCACCAAAGGTTGGCAAGTTTTAGAAGTAGGATCAGGACTTTGTAGTTCATGCCTCTCCTGAAACTGTCTGTCTCTATTCAGACAAACAGTAACTGTTTCAAGGAGTGATATTAAAGCAAATGTATGAAAACAACCCTTCTTTTGAAGTATCAAGTATCATTATTTAGTCCATTAAGTTAGACTGAGGGACCAAATTAATCTTCCTAATTTCCTATTAAATTGGTGAAAGAAAAGCATAATATGCAACAAACACTTTCTGCTCCAGCTGGTCAGTGTCGATACTGATGATATTTTTCAAAAAAGATCCTTGACTGAAACAATTTCAATGCAACTTCAAGTAACAGAAGCAAAGAAAAGTTGTTTTGCATGGCATTGTTAGCAAAAAATAGAATATGAAAAATTAATTGGCTTTCAATCTATAAGTTATGATTCATAGTTACCCTTATCTCCCAAAGTTTTTGAATCTCATGTTTAACCATATGGAAGATTTCTTGGAATAAGTTTAGGATTTTTTTAATGAAACACAGTGCATCTCTTACCTGATTTATGTATTTTCACTTCTTAATCCCAGAAAAAAAGTTATATGTCCTTTGTCTGCTGAAACAGTTTATAAAAACATGCTCCTGTGAAAGGCAAAATAAACAAACTGTGACTAAATCGCAAGTAATTGATAAGGGAGTAGTGATTTCTGAGTTACTGCAGTACAAACAAAAATAATTTCCATTCCTGAAATTCCTCACAAGGACCTTTAGTGATGTCACTGTATGCTATTTCATTAATGCAGAATAGAATCATAGAATGTTAAGGGTTGGAATGGACTGTAAAGATCATCTAGTCCCAAGAACCTCTGCCATAGGTCCTCCACACATCCCATTGGACCAGGCTGCTCAAGGCTTTACCCAACCTGGCTTTGAACTCTTCCACTACTGCAGCAATCCACAGCCTCCTTGGGAAACTTGTTACACCATACCTATGGTAAAGAATTTCTTCCATACATCTAACCTAAATTTATTGTCTTTCAGTTTGTACCCATTGTTCCTTGACCTATCACTGTAGCTCATGTCAAAGAGTCCCTCTCCAGCTTCCCTGTATTCCCCTTCAGATACTGGCAGGTTGCCCTGAGGTCTCCACACAACCTTCTCTTCTCCAGGCTGAACAGCCCCAACTTTCTGAGCCTGTGTTTGTGGAGAAGGTGCTCCAGTCCTATCAGTTTTGTGGCCTCCCCTGGACTTGCCCCAGCAGTTCTATGTCCTTCTTATGCTGGGATCCCTACAGCTGGACACAGTGCTCCAGGTGAGACTTCAACCTCAGAGTACCTCAGAGCACAGCAGAGGGGCAGAATCCACTCCCTCAGCCTGCTGGCCACACTGCCCTGGATGCAGCCCAGGATTCCATTGGTTTTGTGGGCTGTGAGTGCACATTGCTGGGTGATTCAGAGAGTGTAATGAAAAATTGATATCTTTTTTTCCACTGTTTAAATGATGCCCAGATAATTTTTATATTTTCCTGCATTAGAAATACTCTTCAAGTTTCTCTTACCCATGTTTTCAAAAATGTGCATCGCTCTTGTACTGACTGCTATGTGCAATGTATTTCTTGTCCACTTATGGTAATTTCCAATGTTTTTTCCTTCTTTTACATGTATCAGCAAGATTCATAGATAGTTCACTGAGGGAAATTACAGTACTAATGTCTGCAGCATATTGTCATCAAAATCACAAACAGACAACTCTCATTTCTAGTTCCATGTAGGACATGACACAGAGAGCCTGTGATCCTGTAGTTTATGATAACTCTTGTCTCCCCTGAAACTGCACAAATTAGGCTCAAAAGTTAAGTATGTACTGAGGATAACTTGGTAACTTTAACAACCATGCATAAGATATGTTGCAATTGAAAATATATTTGCCTCTTTCCTTCCATTTCCATGGCGCACTCAATGAAAGGTTATTATGTCATTAGTATTATTATTGTTGTTGCTGTTGTTGTTATTTACATTACTACTTCTACTACTACTACTACTACTACTGCTACTACTACTACTGCTAGAATCTCCATTGCTCTTATTAATTGGTAGCCAATACATGACCTATCCTGGTCTGGGACTGAATCTTGCTTCAGTGATGAAATAGGACAGAGATATTCGCAATCTTGTCAAAAAAAGGATCAGTCTCTTTCTTTCCTTATGGTCAGGCAATTCAACTTACTGAGTGCTACTGATTTAGCACGCAGTTTGTGCTCACTTAAATATAACTTAAGCTATAAGATTCCAGCTTTGGAAGAAGAGATATGGCTCTATTTATCATGTTAAATGAGTACTGTATCCTTTGCCTGACAGAGACAGATAAGATTTGATCCATTTATTTATTTAACTGATTGTTTCTTAAATGTTATTCAGTGAACGATACAGTGTGAGAGAAAAGTCTTGCTGATAGCCATAATTATTACATTTCTATGGTAATTCAGAGATACAGTAGGAAGGTACAGTGTCAGAACTGTTATAGTGCTTTAATACAAAATCCTGCAGCAAGGTTCAGCATATGTTCACACTGAAAGCCACCATCAAGTAGAAGATGAATGCCTGGGCCTCAAGAGTGGGGAAGTCATTTGTACAGAAGTTCTGGTCGGCCCTTTTCTCCCCTGACTGGTGTAGTGTCTCAACCATTCTTCACAACAAAGTCATAACAGTCAACAGAGTCCAACCTGAATGTGATTACGTGTACAGGTACAGAATGTAAGCCAATTCCATTGACAGTCAGAAAGTGACAGCTTCTGAGTTTGTCACCTGCAGCAATCATTTGTTTCTTCCCCTCCACTCTGTAACACTTAAGGCCTTCCTTGGACTTTTGTCAGAGGCCTGCCACAGTTTTTCCTCACTGCAGATGAAATGCAATGCAGCATGAGGTTTCTAACAACATGTCCTGCCTATACCAACTAAAAATGAAAATTCATTTGTGAAGAAAATCCAATTAAAACCATCAGGTAGAACATTGCAAACACAGCCATTGCTGAAACCTGCCTGTGATACGCAGGACTGGATGTAACAGCAGACTAGTCCTCAGTACTCACGTGATGGGCATTATGTGTAGTTTTAAGACTTACTTCTATTTGATTTTCCTCAAACTTGTCATCTATTTTGTTACAAAGAATGTCAGTGAGATTCAGACAGTCATATGAGCTTGTCCACTGGGGGTGTTTAGTACTAGACACATGGTTTTGGCCCAAGAACTACTTGAGTTTATTAGTGCTTTAGGAAGTGTACTTTAAGGAAATACTATAAAATTTCTCCATTCTTCTGCTAATCCCTCTAGGTGCAATGATGTACTCACTGTTGGAGACAAAACAGTTTAGAAGAAATTTTTTTTGTCAGTAAACTGATGAGACATAGATTTGAGAGATGGCCTCCTCAGCAGAAAAAAAAAAAAATGTGGCATGGTTGCACTAATAGTGTGGAGAGAAGTTGTCCATATCAGGATATCAGGACCACCACATTTTAACACCTTTGTCAGGGATGTGGACAGTGGGATCGAGGGCAGTCTCAGCAAGTTTGCTGATGACACTGAGCTGGGTGGGGCTGTTGGCGCAGAGGAGGGAAGGGATGACATCCACAGGCACCTGGAGAGGCTTGAAAGGTGGGACCATGCAAACCTCAGGGAGTGGAGCAAGGCCAAGGGCAAGGTCCTTCACATGGGCCAGGGCAATTCCAAGCAAAAGTGCAGACAGGACAAAGAATGTATCAAGACTCGCCCAGGAGAAAAATACTTGGGCATGTTTGTGGTCAAAAAGCTTAACATGACAGGACAATACCTGCTTGCAACCCAGAAAGCCAGCCACCTCTTGGGTTTTATCAAGAAGCCTGACCAGCAGGTCAAGGGAGGTGATTCTCCCCATTTACATTGCTCTCATGAGACCCCACCTGGAGTGCTCTGTCCAGATCTGGAGTCTACAAACACAAGAAATATGTGGTCGTGTTGGAACAAATCCAGAGGACAGCCATTAAACTGATCACAAAGATGAAAGACCTCTTCCGTGGGGACGAGAGAGCTGGGGTTGTTCAGCCTGGGGAAAAGGAAGGTCCAGAGAGACCTCATTGCTGCCTTCCAGTACCTGAAAGGGGCTTGCAAAAAGGCTGGAGAGAAATTTTTCACAAGGGGGAATTGTGAAAAGTTGAATTAAGTTGAAGGAGGATAGGTTTAGATAAAATATTAGAAAGAAATTTATAATCCTAAAGAATAAGATCATCTCAAAACCCACACACCTTATGATCATCATACTTCCGTATCACCATGCACATATAGCATCATCTGGTTTTGAAGTACCTCAAAACTACTGAAGAAACATTAGATTAAATTGCTTTTCCAAATATGGTGAGAGCAGTCATAACTGTTTGTACTGATTTTTGATACAAGTTGAGCTGGTAATTTTGGTAGTTTGATAAATAAAATATCTCTATTTTAACCCAGGTAATTTAAGAATAGAATTATCAAACTGAATTAAGGGAAATTCAAGTTAAGTTATTTGGGAAAACCTCATTAATACTAATAGCTCTGAAGTAAGCTGACTTAGATAATTGTACAAATTACTGAGTTTTAGGCATGTTATAGCTATTAGGAATGGTTTACATTGCTGATTCTGCCTCAGACAAGAGCATGAAGCAGATCTCTTCCAAAGTAACTTATAGCAGTATTTTGTATGATCCAACTAACCATCTACTGAATCTATATACAACACAAGACAATTAGCTGCAGGCATAACTTTCGGTTGCTACCAATAAGTTCAAACTCAAGCCAGTAATATGTAGAGATCCTCTTAAAATTATCCAGAACCATACAGTTACCCAATTATGTGCAAGTGTGTTGCAACAGGAAAGAATCATTAGTATTTAAAATCTTTCTAAGGAGAAGAAATCAGAGTGACTAAAAGCAGCCAAAGAACAAGTTTTTCTGACAGAGCATACACTTACAGGAAATGTCGGCAAGCTTTTCAGTCCCATCTTACCAACCTCCCATCTTACCAGAGATGCAATCTGGGTCTGACTCAGGCTTCCATTGCACACTGCTTGCAGGAGGAAATATTGACACCAGCAGTTACAAAATGAAAAGGTCATTACCCATCTCCTTTCACCACTCAGTAACTTGCATGAAAAGCAAAAGATGATTTTCTTAGATAATTACTATATTTTTCAGTGGTCCTTGCAATAATGATCTCACAATGAATAAAATTCTTCATTATCCCACTCCTCAAAATGCATGTCCTCCTAGTCTGAGTTGACTTTTCGATATGGTTCAAGAAAATTGACTTATTTCAGCTTTTACTAACACTATAAATAAACCAGTAAATAGAATCACAGAAACATAAAATGGTTTGGGTTGGAAGGGATCTTAAAGATCAGCTAGTTCCCACCCTCCGTTTAATGAGAAGTGAAAATGAACACCTCCCACTAGCACAGATTGCTCAATGCCCTGTTCAACTTCGCCTCATCACTTCCAGAGATGGGTCATCCACAACTTCTCTGGGTAACCTGTTCCAGTGCCTTACCACACTCATAATGAAGAATTTCTTCCACAAATTTTTCATATTTAATGAAATTTTTTATCTGATGGCAGCTTAATAATTTTTAGTGTTTATTTCATGTTTTTTTTTCTTCTGTTAATTTTAAACAAATAGCAGACTGACCCTTCATTACATAGAGACCTCTATTTATACTGGGGCAGCTCAGCCACTTACAGTTTTTTCTTTTGACAGTCTGTACCATCATTTTAATATACACAGTGAAAAATGGAAAATACACAATGTTCATGACTATTGTGTTACTGCTTGGGCTCTGCAAACATGGCAAAGATTCACCATGACTAAAATATAGAGAGAAGAGGGAAAAATTATTCTTCCAGTTAATTGTAGCACCAACAGATATGGATATATCATGAAATATAAAATATGCTGCACATTGTAAATGTCATATTCTTAAATTATTTCTATGTTATGTATATAACATGTAATAATACTTACATCCAACAGTTATAAATAACATACACAAGCACAGAGGCTTGCACCACTGGTATTTCCTGCTAATCTCATTCTGTTGTTTTCATTTCTTTAGCTCTGGAGGAGCACCCATGTTATTCCCTGCTGTAGCTTCTACAACTCAGGTAGGAAGTTTGCTCAATCAGCAACCTTCAAAGATAATATCCATCTCTAAACTCCACAACCCTTACAACTCCATCTGACAAAGTCTTGGACCTCAAAATCATTAAGGCATGTCTTATAATTTCTCTGTATATTTGGCAGCTATCGGTTTGCTGTTCATAGCAAAAGTACAGCTGTTAGCTACAGCTACTCCTGTTTTCAAAACTCCAATGTTTTAGATGCCACAATCCAAAAGTTAATACACATTAATGATCCAGTATGATTACTTATCTCTGTTTTGATATGGTGGTATATGACAGAGGAAAATAAATAAATGAATGTCATCATTGAAGTAATGTTATGCATACTCCTAAGATGTATCTTAAGGAGGTTAGGCTTTTTTACTGAAGAGATAGAATTCAAGGAGTGATTTATTTAAAAATAAAGATTATACAGGTTTCCATTTGGAGGATTTTATTTTCTTCAGTCCAAAGGAAGGAACATGAACAAAACCCCTGCAGACATACTGAAGGCAGAAGCAACAATTACAGCTAATATCTAAGTCATGTAAGACCTACCAGGAAAACACTCGGTGGAATCCTCTTCTTTATGGGTGGGTGAAGATAGAAAGACAATTATTGAGTGCCAAGCCCTGTAACAGAAGAAAGATTTGAGCAGCTGTGTTCTTAATACTTTCTTAATAAAGGGACTTAGTGCAGCTGGCATCTGAGCCAAATAGCAATAGGGCATAATCCTGAAGTATGTCACCATCATGGTATTTCAGAACGCTGCACTTTTTACTCAAAAGGTTAAGGAAGGAATTAGAAGTAAATTGACATTTACCCATTTGTAATACAGTATCCAAACAAGACTTCATTATTTTAATTTAGTAAACAAAGTTAGTGAGAAAAACATAATAATTGCCTATTGTGCTTTGGAAAGAAATACTACATGTATTCCAGAGAAGAATAACATGAGCATGGGCAATGCACTGTAATGACCAACATAAATGCTCAGTGTTGTTGAGAAGTAGCAGGATCACCTATGTCAACAAAGAGCTGCAGAAAGGGGGAAGTGGATGCATCTAGAGACACACAAAACTTTGACTGAAAATATTTTACCTCAAGTTACTTCTTATTTAAGCAAGTTTTTACCTCAGAACTATAATACATGAGACTAAAAGGGATTGTAGCAACATTGTAGAGCAGTGTTTCTTAACTAAGAAGTTATGCCCTGAGTGCAGCAAGATGATATATGGAGTTTAATGAATAGAAGACCACTGCAAAAAAAAACAGTCCAGGACAGGCATCGTATCAGGAAAGCAACATAAACATTTAAATGCGTCTAGATGAGGAACACAACAGGAAGACAGGAGTATTGGGAAGAATGAGTTAAATTAACATGCAGAATCTCACAGCAAAGTTTCAATTTAAGTTTTGGGCAGTGTCTGAGCCTTAGGGAGAAGTTGAAATTTTCTTCAAAATCAATCCTAGAAGTAAGCTGCTATTGGCTTCTAAATATTACATCAAATGTGATTTTGTTTGTTTCAAGCCCTCACAGATTGTCCACATTGTAAACATTTTCCTGGTAACATTATTGTGTTTTATGTAAATATGGAGAATTTTCTTAACTTGAGCCAGATTACATTTTAAACAAGCACCATGTAACAAGGATGGCCCTAATTAAACAGAGGACTGCTGGGACTGCTATTGCAATACATAGAAATCTTGTGCCATTTCCTGTCTTTTTTTTATTGAGCATGAAATCCACAACAGATTTCCTGCCACCTAGGTAGAACTGAACAAAACACACTCTCACTCTTACTCTGCCCTGCAAATGCATAAGCCAGTACAGAGTGACAGCATTGGGTCTCTGCAGCAATCTGTCCTTACCTGGGGACGTGACAGAGCCTGTCACCATGAGACAGTTTAGCATGAAGCGTGAAAAATAGCTCTGCCACTGAATGTGGTTAGAAAATCCAGGGACTTTCTGAGGGAAGGGGTACTTCACTTTGGCAGCTGTCGCCACACAACATCAGACTTCACTTTTTGGAAGAATGGCAACTTTAACCAATAGTGGAAGTAGATAATGAGGTGCAAACAGACCAAATAGATTTGATGTAGTCAGTGTTTTGTATGACATGTTCAGGTAAGGCCCTCACTCTGTTTTAAATATTGCTTCCTAGAAACACCAATTGGAGCAAGAGAAGTATAAAAATAAGAAACAAGTAGTGAAGTCAAGACAAAAGAGAAGAGTTGAAGCAGAAAATACAAGAAGTTGGCTGCACAGTGGGCTGGGAGACATGGTCTTGTGCAATTATCTGTACTTTAACTTATTGTCTGCAGTGATCATCACTCCCTGGACACACCTCACCCTGCCTCCATTGCTTGAGTGAACCACTGCTACCACAACTGCCGTGCCTTTGATTGTGAGTATTTGAACAATAGTTTTTTATACATATTCAGTTATAGAACTTTTCAGTAATTACGCTTGCAAACAAGACAATTGTCTCCTTATCTTTCTTCACACATCCAAAAAACATGAAACTAGAATAGAATATCACTTTGTCTTCACAAATTTCTCTATCATGGCTGTATTTTCTCAAGCAGATTGTAAGAGACTATGGCCTAATTTGTGCTTGACTGAAGTATATCCACTTGAAAATGATCTTATCTTGACAAGAGTATTTAGAGAGAGACAAAGTCCAGTTTTGTCCCAGTCACATGCTTTATTGAAATTGTGTTTTTCTGGTTTATTGCAAATCTTGGCTTCAGCTTTCCTTTTTTTTTCACTGTAGCTAAAAGGCAAAGATAGCTAGTGTTTTACTCTGTGAAGGACCAAAATCAATTCACTCCTTTTGTTTCTAAATAGTAAAAATTCTTTCAGCTGATAAGGCATGTGGTTCCTCCTCTGATAAAGTTTAATTCTCTTAATTCTCTGTCTTTCTCTTTTTTTTTTTCTTCTTACAGTATCTCTAGCGTCTACAGTATCCTACCAGAAAGATAAAAATAAAAAAAATTAGGTTTTTTTCACCCCTACTTATAATTAGAGCATGACATTAGTTCACCTTTTTCCACAGAACGTTTTTCATTATGTTAGTTTGTACAGATAAGTAAGAAATTGATATTTATGTCCAGGGCAGTGATTAAAACCCTGAATGACATCAGGCCTAATATGGAACTCCTGTATGTTCAGTAGGGCTTTTTTCTGAATACTAGTTTTTGCCAGTGTGTTTTACTGCTACTTCATAATTTAGATTTTTTTTAAACTGAAATAAGATACAATGACTAATGGAAAGTTTATAAAATGTAGTATATCTACACATTACTTTTATCTGTCAAACTTGTTATCTTATTAAAGAAAATCTAATTTACTTCATAAGGTCTAAATTTCCTTTGAGGTCTATTAGCTATTACAATACTTTCATTCTCTGCTTCACAAATCTTGTTGCAGAAATTGCATAATACTTGCTGGTTTATATACCATGGAGTTGTCCCACATGTCTGTCAGATGATAATTGCAATTTTGTATGCTTTTTATTAGGGATATTATTTAATTCAATAATTTTGAATATACTCTTTGTTGATAGTTCCCAAAGAGTCCAAAGGAATGAGAAAAGCAAACCTAGCATCAATATGCCTAATTTACTAAATATTAGTTCACGTTCTCATTTCCATTTAATCTGCAAATGAATTTAAAATTATTCATCTAATCATTAAGACAATAGTTGCTGCAGGAACATAGCAAATAAGAATATTTATGCTAGTTTTGTTTCTCATGAATCCCTTACTAATGAATCACACATGAAATTAGGCAATATCCAGTAAAACAAACAAGCAATTAATTACTGAATCTCTTTGGAAATTTACAGATAATCTTCTATTAGCCCAATACTTATTACTACCACTATTGTTTTATCAGCCAGCTGGAGATATAAACCTGATAATTTTCTATTCCAGAAATTTTCTCCAAGGTATAATCTATACCTAATGTCTGACAGAAGTTCATCCAACAGTTTAACGTATCTACTTATGGAAATTCTGCTGCTTTTTCAAGTAGCTTGCTTGTGTGTTGAACTGGCCTTTTGATGTGAAAGTTTTTCTTAAAATCCAATATAAATGGTCCTTTCTACCAATTAATCTAACTAGTTCACATTCTGTCTATTACAGAGATGAAACACTTGATCACCATCTTCTTTGCAATAACCTTTTATGCATTTGAAGCCTGTTATCATAGCCCGTCTTCATTTTTCTCTTTGCCAGACTAAACAAATGAAATTCTTTCATACCTGCTTTGGAAGTCATGTTTTCTAAACTGCTTATCATCTGTATTATTTATGACAAGTTATCTCCATTTCTGTGTCTTTCAGCAAAAATGTCACCTCCCATAAAACTGCTCATGGTTTAAGGTAGCACAAAATAAACACAAATGTAATGAGAGACATGCTTTTAATAACTTTCTGAAATGGCATTTGCCTCTTTTGTAAATGACATTCAGTTCCATATGTGTCCCCAGCTTATTTCCTGCATTTTCCAAGCCAGTCCTTGCACATTTACTATTCATGTAGTCAGTGAACAATAGTTCAGAGAATTTTTCAACCATCAGTGGCCTCACTCATTTTCACTGACAGCCATAAGTCCTTAACTTGCTTGACCATGGATCAGAGGACTTCGTGGAAAGCATACAACCTGTACAGATAAATATTAACCCAGACGCAGAGCCAAAACTTGTATGAACTAAGAATTTCCTCTCTCTGCCCTCCAACATTACTCACTACAGGCTTGGAGCTATGTCCTATCCTTTTCCTGCTCTAACAATTTAGTTAATACATTTGTTTCTTGAGAGCCAGCAAGTAAAGTCAAGCTAAATTGGCTCACTTTTCATATAAACCTCATATAGACAACTGTTTAATTTAGTTAGTTTACTCTAACATGTAACACATGTACCATATTTATGTTACTCTAACACTTGCCAAGCCTCAGCGTCTAACAGACAGCTAACTGCATCTACAATAATCTAGAGCTATCTTACATATCCAAGATATTGTTTTCAATATCTAAATAAGTAGCTAGCCTGTCTGCTGTAACAGGCCATTTTCTGAACATTACTCCTAATATTATATAATAAAAAAACCCCAGGAATATTATCCTTATGAGCAGATAGTTAATTCAGTTCAGCTTTATAGTGCCTTTAAGGTTTTTGTTTCTCTGCCTTATGACAGGAGTGATGGAATACAAATACACCCTTGAAATGTTCCCTATTTGATTAGATAATAGGGACAAATTCTTCACTGAAAGGGTTTTCAAAATTGGAACAGGATGTGCAGGGAATTGGTTGAGTCCCCACCTTGCACAGGGTTGAAAGATGTGTAGCTGTGGCACTAAGGGACATGGTTTAGTGATAGATATGGCAGTGTTGGGTTTATGGTTGGACTAGATGACCTAAAAGGTACTTCCAAGCAAAATGACTATATGAGTCTGGAATATTTTAAGGAAAATCAGTGTCATATTTTAGAATTCTTATCTTGAACTCAGCAAAGGAGAAAAACTGAAAGAATTTTTCATAATTGCATGCCACCAGAAGTTTTCTGCTAATTTTTCAAATTGCAGATTAACTTTTACTGGACTTGGTAAACAAAAAAGCCAAATTTCAGAAGTAAAAATAATATTGTTCAAACAATCACTAAAACATGCTATTGTTAAAAGACATGATAATGGATTACTCTGAACAACACTAAAATCAATATGCTTTGAAAAAGGGATGTGAAGGTTGACAAGAAGTTTGAATTTCAATCTTTTATTCTTCTTATGATGATATGCCCAACTTCAGACATTTAAAGTGATTCTTGCCTCCATCAAGCTGCTTTTTAATGTAGAGAATGTCCTGAATCCAATGCACACAGCCTAGAACTCTGTCCCTGACTACAACCCCATCACATTGATGTTCAGACCATCAAGAATACCAGTACACTTCAATTCTTCCCTTTCATTTTGAGGGAACTCATATTCTTTAATCTTTTCTTTAAGATCACACAAAATGCACTTCTACACCTACACCCTGCAGTGTTAATTTTCTTCTTCACTTGCAATGTTTAATGATAGACTATTCTTTTTTACTCTTAAAAATACTCAGGAGAGTCCATTAACTTGTTGAAAAAAAAGCAACAAATCTTCAGCTGCAAGGTCTGCAAAATTTATAGCTAAAAAGAAGTCACACTTCAATTTTGCAACACAGGTTTCAGAAAACATTGTAAATACACCTGTTAACACTTCTGCTACATGCACTCAGGGATGTTCTCTAGGCCACTGTTCCAGTGAAACAAAAGGTAAAAATACTCATCACACAGGTCAGAAGGGAATGGAAGTGGGAAAGATCTATAAAAGACATTGGGTTGTGTTTGGGTGATAAATGAGCAGTATGCAGGTTAGCTTATCTTTAGACCAAAAATCTGCAGAGGCACTGATGTTATGGTATGTGCTGAGAGCAAGCTGCTGAATATAAACAGTGTCTTACTGAACCCTGCTTGATGCTGAAACTAAGAGGTCAAGACTGGTGCCTTGATGTGATTTAAATCTATGCCTTTAATTACAAAATTGCCTCAAAAAAGATTGCTTTTCAAACTGTATTTCAGCATTGTCTTTGAGTGGCATGAGCACTGAAATACTGAGGAACCTCAAATGATGAAAGCAGGTCAAAAAATATAAAAGTGCTATTTTATTTGGCTTTTACAGAATGAACCTCTCTAGCTGAAGCTAGGTAGAATGGGGAAAGCCCATGTTAAATGCATTATAGCAGCCTTACAGTCCACTTCTGAAGGGCAACTGTGAGTGCTAGATACTCTGTCACCTCGAACCAAAAGCTATCCCTCTTTGAAATGTTTACTGTAGAAGACAGGAAATCTGTTTGCAGTCTTAAACACAGACCAAACTTTTCAAAGGATGTCTCTAGTGTGTAAGCATAAAGGTAATCTTGTGGGTAAGGCACTCCACTGAAATTCTGACCTCAAATCTCAGCTGCCAGAGCTGAGCTCTATAGAACCTTGGAAAGACTTGTAGAGAAAAATATAAATAAAATTTCCTGTGAAAAAACTGTGTCTTTGGCAGATATGGTGACTGCATCGAAAATCATAATTTTATTTACCTGTCTTTGAGAAACACTATGTGGTTAGTTTGTAGGTTTTATAAGAAATTTATTACTCAGCCTTCTTTTCTTTAAGGTCACACACCACACTCTTCCACACTTTTAATCTGCCAACTTTATTTGATTACTGCTTAAATTCCATAGGCACTTCTTTCTTTTTGGTCAGTATTCCCAACACTCGATGTGTTGTACATCTTAATGTGATCCACCATCTAAGCTTCAAGCTGCCTCCTAAAGTTGCTTTTCTTCTGTGTGATGTGCTCACAGGAGCTGAGGATTTGGACAGCTAATCTTACCTCAGCAAAAACAAATGACCAAAATATATATGGCAACTGTGATTGACACAGACTGGAAATTTCTCCTACAGAGGTGGCTGAATCCCTGAAAAGTTCATGCTTGCCAGAGTTCTGAGGACACATTTCTGAGGGATATAGAAGGAAAACAATTCTGCCAGTCATTATGTTGTGGAAGACAGCACACGTTATTGAGGCTACAAATGACAGTAAGGTGTTGTCATTAAAAAATATTACTTCTCTAAGCTAATGCATAATTTTAAGCAATCAATTTTAACATCAAAAAGCAATAACTGAAATTTTATCCTCTTTACCCTCTACAGAAAGTAGCTGCTCATGTGTTATTTCTTTGGTCAAACTGGACTCACTGGTCTGAATTAAGATCTCAGACCAAGATGAGATTAATCTGTCCACAGGCAGTTAAGCATATTTCATAATCTCTGACTGAAGCTCTAAAGTGCAGCTCCTCCATTCTGACACCAAGGAGGTCTGTATGGGATTTATAAGTGCTTGTGTTTTACAAGCCCATCTTTAAATGCTCTCTTTGATGCTGTTATTCAATGCTTAGGATCAGAACATTGTTCCTGGATGTTCATCCCAAATCAAAATACCACGGCATTAAACATTTTCAGGCAAATAGAACATCTAGAGAATGTTCCACATGTTTGGCCAACAGAGAACAGCTTATAATACTATTGCAATTACATCCTCCACAGATGGCACATGCTGTATGGATTACAATGTTTCTTGTTCTGTTGCGGTGGACTCAGTTTGAATTGTCTCTGAAACATTTGAACCATAAATCAATTCTTCTCCCTCTCAAACTAAAATAAAAAAATGTTTCAAAGGGAATGTTGTGCAAAATGGCAAGAGTCAGGGGTCTAGGGTAACCTTTCACTTTGTACCAAGGACAAGGGGCCTGCTGAATGAAACAAAGAGGAAGCGGCCTCTTTTATTTAACCTTTTTTTTCTCCTGACCTCATAGATCAGAAAGAAAATCTTCATTGGAATAAACTATAATGGAAGGCAGACCATATTCAACCATGTCTTGTATAGATCTCCAGGGCTGGCAATTGTTCTCATGAACAACTTTTCCATCAGTGGAAAATTGAGCCAAACTCCTAGTCTTAAAGCCAAAGCGTTAATGGCTGGAAGAATTGTAAAACATTATGAAAAAATGGTTTTCAAACTGAGTGTTGAGCCAGATGACAAGGTAATGTCATGGCTTGATCAAGCCTTATATAACTGTTCAGGTATGTGGCACCATTAACTATCAGTTGCTCTCACTCATATTTACCTTTATCCACAAAATGATAATCAGAATTACAGTATTTAGAGAAACCCTTTAGATAAAAATGTCATGTGATTTTTGAAAAAATTTATCTTTTGATCTTGATCTTGTGTTGCAATTACTCCCAGACGTTATTGTGGTTTCCTGCACAGAATTATATCCTTAAGCATACCAGTTCAGCATTTAATACAGATACAGGACAATAAAAAGTCAGCAGCAGGAGACAATATGTTTTATATGTGCAGTTAACTTTACACAGCACTGGAAAATATTGACAAGTGGCACTTAATTATGTTACCCCTGGATCCTTAAAACGTATCACAAAGAGCACAAAGCACTTATATACTGTAGTCAGGTTTAGAAATGTTTTACAGACAAAAGTCTTTACATATTAGAATGCAATTTCAATACGTTCCAATTTTGCTAATTCAATTATACTTCTTGTTTTGTTCTTTGTTTACTCTTAAATAATTTCCAATTAATAATTCTATAAAAAGTGGTTTTATTTGAGGCATCTGAGAAATTATTCCAGGCATTTAATCCTAATATTTTTTATCATGTTGGCTCTGGGTCTGGGAGGTAAAGGAGGGCAGAGGATTTTCTGCTCCATTGCACAATACCTAGTTCTGAAAACAGTATCATTTTATATGGAAAGAACCATGTAAAACAAAAGGCAGTCTACTGATACATAACCAGCAAGATATTTTAGTTCGTGGACTACTAAAACTACATCCTAACATGAAATTACTGGAAATGCTGAGTTGAGAGGTTGACAGTGAAAAAATAATTGAAGAAATGATCTGATGATCAAACCTTCATATTTTCTACCTAGTGATATGCTCAGATTCCAATGATTTACTCCATCTAGGTAATATTGACCAAACTTATTTAATGTCTTGATAAAATGTTCTAAGAAATTAAGCTGGCTTAGCACAATCATATTCCTAACTTAATGCAACAACAGCAAAACTTACCGCCTGACAGTAACTGTTTTAGTAGCTTGTGCAAGAATAATTTTATATAAAGACATACCTGAATATATATATATTCAGATATACTTGAAAAATACTCAGGACAATAAACATCCATCTGAAAAATATAACTACTATGTACACTGTACAATCCCTCCCTGAAAAAAACTAGTTCAGAATCTGATTCAAGGCATTCTGAAAAAAAGGCTGAAAGTATTTGATCAGAAATTTCCAGTTTAAGGTCTAAATGGCAAAATGGGATATTTGGGATATACTTATTAAAAATGCCTACAAAAAAATCTCCACAGGTATTTATTTTTTCATAGATGGTGGATTGACATTTACTTAGTTTTTTGATTGCATTTTATTAGGAAAGTAAATGTGTAATATGTTAATTCCACATGAACTCCACAGAACATGGCAATGCTGTACTTTCAATACTGTGAATGTATCTTAAGAAATTCTGCTTTTACTTTCACTTAGTGGAACATACAGCATAACTTTCTCCATAAAAAAAAATCTTGCTACTCTGGCAGAAGTGTTATTGAGTTATTATTGGATTCAATACTGTTAACTTTTGAGTCACACATTTTTTCTTACCATGTTTTGACTTTATCAACAACATTCTAGTTTTGCCAGCTTGATTTTAAAATAATGACAATTGGCTCATTGCAAAATCTTCAGAAAAACAGGTATTCCTGCCATTCTTTTTTACATTTTCTTATTGCTACCAGGACTGCACATAGCCACAAAATTGCTGTCAGCAATTTGTAAGCACATGTGGAGATGTGAAGTGTGCATGACACAAGGCCATGTCCAAGGATCTACAGTTCTCTTAAATTCTCCTGTTGAGTCCATTCTGACTAGCAAAATAAAAAAATTCTGGGATTACTGTTGTGTTTGGATTTTTAAAATTATTTACATTTTCAGTTCCAAAGGAAACCACAGAGAAGCCTTTCACTAGACCCCTCTCTGACATGACTGTTCCACTCACCTCTGTAGCATCTCTGCTGCCTTATACCTGTTTAGGATCTGTTTCAGTCTGTGTTAACTCCAAGGTAGAACCCGAATCTGTGTTGATCTCTCTCCAAAATAAAAGCTGCAAAATGAGCTAAACAAAAAAGACCTTGCAATGTGGGAAATTGATATTATTTTCCCTCCAAGCATTAGTCAAGGAAAATGGCTGCTGTCTCTGAAACCTGAAGGTGTTTTCAAAGTTCAAAATGTAATTCACAGAAAAGGAAGACAGTACAGATTTAAAGGCACATAAAACAAACAACTTTTATAACATTTAGATTTGTCATTCAGAAAAAGTGCTGAGAAATCCTGTCTGACAAGCTTGCAAAATTGGAAGAAAATAAAGGAATTCTGCCCTCTATCAGCCTGCTTGAAACTTCTCAGTGTGTACCTGTACTCAAAGATCTCTCTGGCTCAAAAAAAATTCACCTTTTCGTATTTTCAATCTCTCTCATATTAAAAAAAAAAATTATGCCAGTGGGCAATCCCAGTACTCATTAAGTAAATAGTATACACAGTTACAGGTATTTTACAAAGAACTTGCAGTTAGGTGACTGCCCAGAAGATGAATCCCTATTTTCCATTTATTAATTTACTAGATTATGACACATCAAAATGAATTATTTTGTTTATACTTTCTTAAAAATTAGTTACAGTTTGAGAACACAAACATACATTTTTTTCAGACAGTTAGGAGTATTGTTGCAATGCAACAAAATAGTGTAATTTCACACCACTGGAAAAGCAGGATGCAAATGTTGATCCTTACCATATAAATTGATATTAGACTGACTAGGATTCGCTCATGACATCTGGAAGAATGTTATCATTCTTTTTACGAATGATACTGCAATCCTGTGGGTTTATCTTACTTCAATTGCAATGGACAGTCTCTGTCAAACCACAAAGATGTAAATAATTAAACTTGACTTTGATCCTTGAACATCATTCTCTCTCATTAAGCAGATACACTTGCAGTTTCCACTGTCTTTTTAGATATATCTTTATTTTCCATATATTTCACTTAAACAAAAAATGTGCTAGGTAGGAAACTCCTTCCTGAAGTACATTTTTGAACTTGCTGGTTCAGATGTAATAGGCAGTGTTATAAATGTATGTTTATCTGATTTGTATCCAGCCACCTAAATGGCAACAGGGACTATTCTTTATTCAGTGTATAAAGTGACATTTTAGGACTGTATAAGTCATCTCCAAAGGTAACAACTTGCTGCCATTGATCATCTGGCACTCGGGCTAAGAAAAATCTCACCCTTATTTTTGAATGGAATGAAATACATACTTTCAGATGTACCAACAGGCATTCTTTGGACACATGACACTTTGTAGCCATGAAAAAAAAAGCCACAACAGACGTAAGACACTAAAATCAGGTGATGTGTAAATACCACTACTCTGCAGTTACTTGGGAAGCATTTTGCAGGAATAATATACACATCCACAAAATTTATGGGTTTTTTGACTGAGCATAAACAGGATGGATAAGGGAGATTACAAATTACCTTTGATATGATTGCACTATGGCTATCCCTGTGAAAGTCATTTCTAAGTATGTATCTATTCTGAAAACTAAAATCTTGCTCATAAATCTTATATAGTGTATCAAGAACTGGAGATCTTGAGACGAGGTCTAATCTGTCCATGAAAAGGCACACAGCATTTGAATAAACTGCATATTTTCAATGACTTAAATAGACTGAAACATTTGAAACCCCTTACAAGATTTTTCAGTTAAGCAATTTTATATTTCTATCATCTACTGACATGAAATGTCAAGCCCATAATAGGAGGGAGCATTAACAGGTAGTTAAATTTACATAAGCAAAAGCTAAAGTAGGTCTCTTCAATATTCCATTTTAGTTGCTGCTTTTTAAAATTTTATTTTTATAATAGCTGTTACATCTTAAACTACTTAAACCACTATAATAAAACCTATATACATTTATACACTATATCTTATGTACATTTTCAATTATTCTTTTCCTGATCTTTATTGTTCAAAGCAAAAAGATACAATATGTGAAACTCTAAAGAGTACAATAAAATATGTTAACTTGCAAACTACATGTAAGACAAGTTAGTAATGACATACAGGAATGTTCTAATGTGATTTTATCTGGAATAATTTTCTTCAAAATAGCTAGCACAGGGCTGCGTTTTGTATTTGTGCTGAGAACAGTGTTGACTATACAGGCATGTTTTAGTCACACAGGATCAAGGTCTTTTTTGCTTCTCACCCCAACCTGCCAGTGAGGAGGCTGGGGGTGTACAAGAAGCTGGGAGCAGACACATCCAGGGCAGCTGACCCCAGCTGACCACAGGGATATTTCATCCCACAGGGCATCATGCTCAGCATGTAAATCTGGTGGAAGAAGGACAAAGGAGGGAGTGATGGCATTTGTCTTCTCAAGCCACTGTTATTTGTAAGGAATGCTGCTTTCCAGAGGATAGCTGAACACCTGCCCACCCATGGGAAGTGGTGATGAATTCTTTGTTTTATTTTGCTTGTGTGTGCAGCTTTTGCTTTCCCCTATTAAACTGTTTTTGACTCGACGCACAACTTTTCTCACTTTTACTCATCCAGTGCCCTCAGCATTCCCCTGTGGGGCAGTGAGTGGCTGTGTGGGGCTAAGTTGCCAGCTGGAGTTAAATCATGAATGCTATTAACCCACTTCTGAAGACACTGAAGTCTCTCAGATGTTGGTCTCCAGAGTAACATCACATCCAAGAAGTATACCAGCAATCTGATAATGTGCACCCCTGTCATGGTACATTATTATATGTCTCAGTGCAACTTCCACATGTTCCAGTTTTAAAACTGTCTGACATTTCTCATTGAATATGTTGTGGCTAAACATGTGCAGGAGCATTTTTTTTTTCAAAATTATGCATTTAGTTATTTCAAAATGTTTACTTCTCTGAGTAGCCAAAAGTACCAATCCACAACCACTACAGAGTGGATTGGAAGGGCTTCCAAAATTACATTTAAAAAACAATGCAATGCTTGAGTTAAGAGAAGTGTGGAAGAACATCTGAAAGCAGTAACTTCTTTTTCCTTTTTTTTAGTTTTATTCCTATTTATTCATTTGCACTACTGTAATTTGAAAAAAAAAGAACCAAACAGGTTTTTCAAATATTATGAAAACAAATGTGCTGCTGGATTGAATACCTAAGTGTCAGTCTGGGAAAACATTATTACAACTACATTATAATTCTCTGAAAGATATCAAATGTCTCGTGTCTTATTACTGAGTAGGCAATTACTCAAGTTTTAAAGCAGTTCTATTCTGCTTTGCATTGTTGCATTCATGCCTAGAGCTTCTGCACTTTAAGTGTGCAAGGGGCAAAAAATATTAAAATGTCATCATTGCTTCACTGCATCACAGGAGAATTCCTGTGATCTGAATCAAAAAGAGTCATTCACTTTTGGGCAATTTTCTTTAGTACTTCTCTCATATTTTAAGGCAGTTTTGTTCAGCATTTTGAGAATGGAATGTTCAGTTTGTTTGTTTGTCATATTTTTCTTTTGTCATGTTCTGTTTGTCATATTCATCTTTTCATACCTTTTCCATTTTCATTTAGTCTGCTCCCTATTGGAAGGTTCTCCTTCCATTAGGGATCAAGTAGAACTAACTGACTGACAATAATAACCCTACAAAACCTCTCACTTCAGTCCTTACTCTCCTTCTACCTTACCGCTGCTTCGTTTCAGGACGTTTAATTATCATTCTTATTATTCAATGTTTCTTTACTTACATGTAAAAAGACCAAAACAAAACAGAAAAAAACAAAACCAAACCAAACAAAAAAAAAAAAACAAAAAACCAACAAAAACAAAACAACCCCCAAAAAAAGACAAAATCTCACACACACAAGAACCAAAAAAAAAAAAAACAAAACCAACACAAACATTTCTTTCCTTTTGACTTTACTCTCAGTCCTTACCACAATCACATTAAATCTGGACTGCTTGCCTCCTCACCTACTCCCCTTTACAGAATCTGTGCGCGCAGTGACTACACTGTCAGGTGCAGGGGCCTGTGAAGTTCCAATCTTATCAGCTGAGAACTTTCCTGAACTATTGTGGATCAAGACTACACCAGGCCATTGTGGCAGTCGTTTGCCACAAAAAAAAAAAAATGTGTACAGAGACAACCCATTGCCAGCCTATTCTTTACTTTAAAAAATGAAGTATCTTTTTTTTCCTCCTACTATCTAGACATGGTCTGCACATCATCTCCTATCACAGCTGATCCAAAAGAGATGTACATGAATTAAGATTGGAATCCATATATTTCTGGATATTCCTCATTCCATTGCACCACTCAATTCAGTGTATGTTGGATGTTCTGCAGGATTTGACCTGTCCACACAGGAATGAAAACAAAAAAAAAAAAAATATCAAACATAGTTGATTTTTGTGCAATAAAAAAGCATTGTAACATTAAATTTCTGAGGAAATTATTTGAAGTTGCACTTAATGTGCCTAAAATTGAAGAAAAAATCACAGGAATAGAAAAGCCTCTTACTTGTAGAATTAAAAACTTTTGTTCATTGTTTTAAACAAGGCATGAAAATACTTCAATATAATTCTGATCTATTAGAATTACAAAATTTGCCTGTTGTCTTAAAAAATTAGGTCAATACTAAAAGGCAGGCATGATTCTGCCGTTGAACATTATTCAAACCAGACAAACCCAGCTGACCACAGGGATATTTCATCCCACAGGGCATCATGCTCAACATGTAAATCTGGTGGAAGAAGGACAAAGGAGGGAGTGATGGCATTTGTCTTCTCAAGCCACTGTTATTTGTAAGGAATGCTGCTTTCCAGAGGATAGCTGAACACCTGCCCACCCATGGGAAGTGGTGATGAATTCTTTGTTTTATTTTGCTTGTGTGTGCAGCTTTTGCTTTCCCCTATTAAACTGTTTTTGACTCGACGCACAACTTTTCTCACTTTTACTCATCCAGTGCCCTCAGCATTCCCCTGTGGGGGCAGTGAGTGGCTGTGTGGGGCTAAGTTGCCAGCTGGAGTTAAATCATGAATGCTATTAACCCACTTCTGAAGACACTGAAGTCTCTCAGATGTTGGTCTCCAGAGTAACATCACATCCAAGAAGTATACCAGCAATCTGATAATGTGCACCCCTGTCATGGTACATTATTATATGTCTCAGTGCAACTTCCACATGTTCCAGTTTTAAAACTGTCTGACATTTCTCATTGAATATGTTGTGGCTAAACATGTGCAGGAGCATTTTTTTTTTCAAAATTATGCATTTAGTTATTTCAAAATGTTTACTTCTCTGAGTAGCCAAAAGTACCAATCCACAACCACTACAGAGTGGATTGGAAGGGCTTCCAAAATTACATTTAAAAAAACAATGCAATGCTTGAGTTAAGAGAAGTGTGGAAGAACATCTGAAAGCAGTAACTTCTTTTTCCTTTTTTTTTAGTTTTATTCCTATTTATTCATTTGCACTACTGTAATTTGAAAAAGAACCAAACAGGTTTTTCAAATATTATGAAAACAAATGTGCTGCTGGATTGAATACCTAAGTGTCAGTCTGGGAAAACATTATTACAACTACATTATAATTCTCTGAAAGATATCAAATGTCTCGTGTCTTATTACTGAGTAGGCAATTACTCAAGTTTTAAAGCAGTTCTATTCTGCTTTGCATTGTTGCATTCATGCCTAGAGCTTCTGCACTTTAAGTGTGCAAGGGGGCAAAAATATTAAAATGTCATCATTGCTTCACTGCATCACAGGAGAATTCCTGTGATCTGAATCAAAAAGAGTCATTCACTTTTGGGCAATTTTCTTTAGTACTTCTCTCATATTTTAAGGCAGTTTTGTTCAGCATTTTGAGAATGGAATGTTCAGTTTGTTTGTTTGTCATATTTTTCTTTTGTCATGTTCTGTTTGTCATATTCATCTTTTCATACCTTTTCCATTTTTCATTTAGTCTGCTCCTATTGGAAGGTTCTCCTTCCATTAGGGATCAAGTAGAACTAACTGACTGACAATAATAACCCCTACAAAACCTCTCACTTCAGTCCTTACTCTCCTTCTACCTTACCGCTGCTTCGTTTCAGGACGTTTAATTATCATTCTTATTATTCAATGTTTCTTTACTTACATGTAAAAAGACCAAAACAAAACAGAAAAAACAAAACCAAACCAAACAAAAAAAAAAAAACAAAAACCAACAAAAACAAAACAACCCCCCCAAAAAAAGACAAAATCTCACACACACAAGAACCAAAAAAAAAAACAAAACCAACACAAACATTTCTTTCCTTTTGACTTTACTCTCAGTCCTTACCACAATCACATTAAATCTGGACTGCTTGCCTCCTCACCTACTCCCCTTTACAGAATCTGTACGCAGCAGTGACTACACTGTCAGGTGCAAGGGCCTGTGAAGTTCCAATCTTATCAGCTGAGAACTTTCCTGAACTATTGTGGATCAAGACTACACCAGGCCATTGTGGCAGTCGTTTGCCACAAAAAAATAAAGTATGTGTACAGAGACAACCCATTGCCAGCCTATTCTTTACTTTAAAAATGAAGTATCTTTTTTTCCTCCTACTATCTAGACATGGTCTGCACATCATCTCCTATCACAGCTGATCCAAAAGAGATGTACATGAATTAAGATTGGAATCCATATATTTCTGGATATTCCTCATTCCATTGCACCACTCAATTCAGTGTATGTTGGATGTTCTGCAGGATTTGACCTGTCCACACAGGAATGAAAACAAAAAAAAAAAAAAATATCAAACATAGTTGATTTTTGTGCAATAAAAAAGCATTGTAACATTAAATTTCTGAGGAAATTATTTGAAGTTGCACTTAATGTGCCTAAAATTGAAGAAAAAATCACAGGAATAGAAAAGCCTCTTACTTGTAGAATTAAAAACTTTTTGTTCATTGTTTTAAACAAGGCATGAAAATACTTCAATATAATTCTGATCTATTAGAATTACAAAATTTGCCTGTTGTCTTAAAAATTAGGTCAATACTAAAAGGCAGGCATGATTCTGCCGTTGAACATTATTCAAACCAGACAAAATGTAACCCTTAATCAGATTACAACATACACTGAAAGGCATCCTAATAAATTTCCTGAAACGATTCAGCTTAAAAGAGAAAAGTATTCAGAAAATGGTAGGAAATAAGCAGTGTTTACATCTGTGTATGAAATTATCTTTCCATGAAGTATTTATGATTTGAGGTACAAACCCTGGGGCACAGATCCCAGCTTTGTTATAGAAGCCTTCAGATACAGTCTGAAAGTCCTGGTGGAGACTTCAAGTCCACACCACTGCCAAACTCAGTTTTTCCCTTTATCATTTCTGAATGATGCCTTTGGACACAATTTTTAAGGCATTCAGTAATGGCGATCCCATGATAATCTCAAAAAAAATCTGCTCTAGAATTTATCAGTCCTTGTAGACTGCAGGATTTCTTTTTCTTGTTCACCTTAAATTTCCCATGCACAAACACATCAATTTAAGAAAAGAGGTTATTTTTTTAAATTTCAATATCCTTCACATTTGTAGAAAACAAATTCTTTTATTTCTGCATTCTCTTCTAAGTAAGACCAATTAACAGTGACTATTCAATCCTTTCTTTCAGAGCATTCCCAGCCTTGGGTGAACACATATACTGTGATCCACTACCTACAGCTCACCAGCCATACCACTGAATAACGGGGAACAACTCAATAATAGTGAATACTATTCCATTTTATACTGAGTTCAGCAGCTCTTACTAAGGCTTCCATCTAATCCTATCACAGTTTACAGTATACTTGAGGTACTCCGCACAGGATCATTAAAACTTAAAGCATAATATTTTTAATTAAAAAATCAGTATATCTTTTAATTTTCAAAACATGGTAAACTGCGAAAACATATTTAACAGAATGTATGTAGATACATGCTGTAACTCATCACATTAAAATTTTTATATATTTCCTTTTTTACTTGCTTCCTCATCTTGTAACATTTCCAAATTCAGTCACCATGCATCTCCAGAGGCTACATACTAAACTGTAAGGAGAAAAATTTTATTGTCTGCTATGGTGTTGATCCACCAAAAACTGCATGGGAGATGGTCTAAAAACGTCTACACGAGACTAAAGCTACAGAAGCAAAGCACAGTATTATTGCTTTTGGAATAGCAAGGCAGATTTTAGCCTAAATTAAATTGCTGGATAACCCACTGCTGGTCTTACATCACATGGAATAATTTAATCCCTCAGGTTTGGCTAAATTAAAAGCTAAATATCATTAAGGGAATTTAATGGGTCTTCACTTGCATAGAACTTTTATATTAAAGGAATAAATTTATTTCAGTTTCCTATGAATGAACACACAATATTTAATGGTTTAGATAACAAGAAATTACTAACTTTATAGTAGTAATTTCATAATTTTATATGAAAGGATAAGCTTATGATTTCCATGAGTCTTTGTCTTGTACTGAAAACATCACTAGCTTTAATATCTAATTAAGTAATTTTTTCTCTCACTCTGTCTTTTACCTCCCACTGTAGAAGAAATAATAAAAACCAGACCAAGAATGAAAAAAATATTATTTGCAGAAGATTTAAAAGCCAAAACAATGGAGCTTGGATAGGAATGGAAAAGGTTATGATGCAAAAAAATTAGGTTGCTAACCATTATTAGCATCTGAAGACAGGCAGTGTTCAGTACTCCTGGCAAGTCTGAATGTTTCAAATAACATAACCAAGACCAGTTAGTCCAGCACTTTTTTGTGAAATGATGGAAGAACTCTTTATTTAAATGTCAAACATTGTGGTTGTCATGTTTGTTTCCTTTCTAGGGGAATGAGAGAGGGAGACAATCCTGATATGAAAGTGAATTTAAAATGACACAGAGAAAATTACACACAGAACAAGAAAACAAATATAAAAAGATGCAAAACAAAGAAAGAACAAATAAAATTCAGATGGAAAACCAAAAGGTGGAAGAAAAACAACTAGTAACAACAATCTGCTTATGCTATGCCTGGAATGTCACTCACACCTTGACACAAGCCCAAGATTATTTTTGCATTATCTAAAAACATCACACAGTTTTAACAATAAATTTTTCATGCCCCTTCTAGTGTGCAGATGTTTTCAGTGTTTACTGCCTCAACTAGTTTAAGATAAAACAATACAAGTATAGCGCTTCCTTTCATTTATATATTTGAACTGTGGGTCTATACAACTGAAGCAATTTTGCAGTTTGATTTGAAAACCTTATCTTTGTTTTGGCATGTGATCAAGAAGCTGAATTTACATACTGGTGTAAGGTTGTGCCTGAGCCACCTGCTTCCCTCTGTCATAATCTAAACTGACAAATACCAGAAAAGTCTGTTCACAACTAGCAATGCTGAATGTGAGCATCTTTTACACATGCCTGAGTCTGAGATGTTCTGACTCCTAGTCCAGTGCCATAATCATGATTGTAACTTACTCTCAGAAAGTAGGTATATATACATATATATATATATATATGTACATGTGTGTGTGTGTCTCTCAGTACATAACATCTCAAAAGCCATTAATATTCAACTTGTAGCTTACTTCTCAGACACTTTCAAAATTATCTTTTCAGAAAAAAACTTAATGGGATTTACATTTTAATGACCTTAGACTTCAACTGGGATAAGTCAGCATTTCACTGATCAGCCAGTAAGTAATTTTTGTTGACTTATATTGGCCAATTTAACTCTAAATGTTTGTACAATATAATAGATAGAACCATAGACTCATAGAATTATTACGGTTGGAATAGGCCTCTAAGGATCAAATCCAGTATTCAACCTAGCACCACCACGGTGACACCACTAAACCATATCCAAAAGTGCCATAAACATATTTTTTAACGCTTCCAGGGATGATAACTCTACCACTTCTCTGGCAAGCCTCTTCCAAAGTTTGACCTTGTAAAAAAAATTTCCTAGTATGCATAAAAAATTTCCTAGTATGCATAAAAAATTTCCTAGTATCTAATATAATCCTCTCCTGGAGCAACTTGAGGCCTTTTTTCTTGTCCTGTTACTGGTTGCCTGGGAGAAGAGATTAACCCCCATCTCAGTACAGCCTCCTTTCAGGGAGTTTTCTCCCTTGAGCCCCCTTTTCTCCAGGATAAATGACCCTAAGTCCCTCACCATAAGTCTTTCTTCTCCTACAGGCCCTGCCCCAGGTCCATTTCCCTTCTCTGGACTCTCTGCAGCCCCTCAGGGCCTTTCCTGCACTGAGGGCCCAGAGCTGGACACAGCACTGGAGGTGTGGCCTCAGCAGTGCCCAGCACAGGGGGACAATCCCTGCCCTGGCCCTGCTGGCCACACCATTGCTGATCCAGGCCAGGATGCCATTGGCCTTCTTGGCCCCCTGGGCACAGCCTGGCTCGTGTTCAGCTGCTGTCACCAGCACCCCCAGGTCCTTTTCTGCTGGGCAATATTCCAGCCACTCTGTCCCAGATTATGGCATTGCCTGTGGTTGTTGTGACCCAACTACAGGACTCGGGACTTCGTTTTTGATGAACCTCGTATCATTGGCCCATTGATCTATCCTATCCTGATCCCTCTGCAGTGCTTTCCTATTTCATAGGAACATATTTCATCTATGAACCTTACAGTAATTTCTGCTGCAAGAAACCTTTCTACTGTAAGAAAAAGCAATAAAGAGGCATTATACTTATGTGTATGTGGTCTAGATTTTAGATTTAAAAAAAATATACTGTCAAGAGCACACAAGTCAATTAACACCAGTTAAGTCTGCAAACAGGGGCAGCTCTGATAGCCCCAAATGTCACGCCATGTGTCTGAGAGCATTGTCCAAAAGCCTCTTAGACTCTGGTAAGGTTATTGATGTTTCCACTGCCCTATGGACCCTGTTCTAGTGTCCAACTACCCTCTAGCTGAAAAACCTTTCCTTCCCATGTGGCCTAAACCTCCTCTGATGCAGCTTCACACTATTCCCTTGAGTCCTCTCACGGGTCAGAGAGATCAGTGCAGGCCCCTCCACCCTCTCGTCACGAGGAAATGCGGTGAAGTCTCCCCTCAGTCTCCTCTAGGCTGAATGGATCAAGTGACCTCAGCCACTCCTCATGCAACTTCCATTCTAGGTCCTTCAAAATCTCAGTTGTCCTCCTTTGAATGTTCTCTAATAGTTTAGTATATTTCTTGTTTTGTGGCACCCAGAAGTGCCCCCAGCACTGGAGGTGCGGCTGCCCCAGTGCAGAGCAGAGCAGGACAATCCCCTCCCTTGCCTGGCTGGTGATGCTGTCCCTGATGCCCCCAGGACACGCTTGGCCCTCCTGGCTGCCAGGGCACTGCTGGCTCATGTTCAGCTTGCCATGGACCAGAGCCCCAGGGCCCTTTCCATGGCACTGCTGTCCAGTATTCCTCAGTCTGTCCATACAACCACAGTTGGTGCATCCTAGGTGCAGAATCCAGCATTTTCCCGTGTTAAACTTCATTTAGTTGGTCGTTAGTGAGTCCTTTATTGTTTATTAAAGTCTCCCTTTCCTTGTCATAAAAGGATTTCAGGTTTGCTGAGCAGGATGTGCCTCGCAAGCAGTTGTGCTGGCTGTGACCAGTGACTGAACTGTCTTTCAGTTGTTTTTCAAAACCTGCCAGAATAAACTTCTCCATACTTCACATGGTACTGAAGAGGATTGACAGGCTTGGAGTGTCCAAGGCCATTGTTCTTGCCTTTCTTGAAAACTGGGACAACATTCACTAGCTTCCAGTCCAGTGGAATCTCTCCAGACTCCCAAGACCATTCAAAATCATTGAGAGAGCTTGGAGACTTCAGCCAGATCTAGGAATTGTTGAATTAATCCCATCAGGCCCCACAGATTTATAGGGATCCAGCTCAAGCAGCTTGCAGTAAATGATAAAATTGGAAAGAATAAAAATAAAAACAACAGGAAAGTAGATTTCCTTGCATAATGGCACTTTCCACTTGTGATCTGAACACAACTTCTAATTTAGACTTGCTAGGTAACCAGAGGGAATTATCTTGCAATACTTTTTGCCTAGGTTTTCACCAAAAAAAATGATATAATACCTCTAAATTTAATAAAAACTTTTGAGGAGGAAATTCATTCTCATGGAATATTCTGATCTTACAAAATGGACAGCTGTGTGCCTTGCTTGTCATTACAGTGGAAGGACACAAAGGTAATTTTTTTGCAACAGGCTGAAACAGTGATTATCAATAGTACAATGGTATGTCACAATGACAGATCATTTTCTCTTTATCAGTCTTCTAAAAAAGAAGTGACTAAAATGAGTATCTCTAAAGTCATTCCTGTGACTTTTGTCCTAAAATCTTTTTGTAAAATATCCATCACCAGAAGGATTTGTTGAGTGCAGCAGAGACTCTTAAGGGCTTGAATCCTCTCTGAGTCTGCAAATTAGGTCACCTTACTTGGGTACTCCAGTAAGAAAGATCTGGTCTTACTGAAAAGCTCAGAGAAGGACCGTAATATTCTTTTTTTTTTAATGCTTTGCATAATTTTGTCTAGAATATCTTGACTAAGTGACTTTATGAATAAAGTATTGTCTTTCTAACTTGCTAGGCAAGTGCCGAAATGTACAACCTGTTCTAAGTCAAAATGAAACAGGTAAAATCTGTGCAGGGTTAGAGATATTCACTATTTGGTTGCTTAGGTCACTATTTGGTTGCTTAGGTCACTTCCTCTCCCCAGCTCTTATTCTGTACCAAAAGATAAAATGAGCTTTGCAAACTTCAAGACTGCTCCATGTGTCAGAGACTCTACAAAACCAGCAGGAATCTACCCTGTGTCTGTGTCAGCAGCCATGGGATTGGAAAGACAAATGTTGTCATAACCTCCACCCACTGGAATCTGGTTGTTGGTTTAGTTAACACATCCTCTGGCTATTTGAACTGGTCACCCAAGAAGTCAACAGTAAGTCAAGTTGTCATGCATTCCTTATTAGTCATTTCCTCCCACAGCTGGATCTTCTGCATTCATGTTTACAAATCAGCTGAAATCTTGTTTGTGCTTCGAGGATGAACCGAAGACATTAGAAGAGTATCTGCAACTTTGCAAAATAAAATTTAGGTTCTGCTATACAAGAAAACTCCACCAAATTTCTGTTTGCCAGCTGTCTTGCTGCTCCTGAATTGCATGGGTTTTACAGTATCTGGGATTTTTTTTTTGGGGGGGGGGGGGAAGGTGGGAGTGGTGGGTTTGTTTTTTGTTTGTTTGTTTGTTTGTTTGTTTGTTTGTTTGTTTGTTTGTTTGTTTGCTTGCTTGTCTGGGAATTTTTTTGAAGGGGAGGGGTATAGAGAAGGACACAGACATCACATCATCTGAACCCTTCTATGTAAGTACCCAGGGAGGAATTTCATCTCTTTTCAATGAAGGAAATGCTTGAATTTTTTTCACTTAATGTGCTAGCACAGAGCAGTTGTGTTTGTACATGTAAAGATGCACATATTAATTTTTTAAAATTTAATTAAACAGCTATTTCTGAACCATTTTTCCAGCTAACTGGGAAACATTGAGACCTTGAGTTGACATAACTGCTTACTCTTGCTTATTTTTACAGAACAGAATAAAAATTTGACCTATACAGGAATTTCTTCACCTTACTGAACACAGAACAGGCAGGGTACAAGAGATGGGAAAAATGGGCATGATACAAAGGAGAAATCTGGAAAAGTTCTCACTAAATCCAGCTCATTGTGAATGACATTTCTCTTGACATACTGCATTTTCTGGCAAAATTATTCTTTCTCTTCCCTCTAAAGTGTTACCTACCCTCATCCTGCCACATCTGACTTGTATGTCAGGCTTTCTTAAAACAGAGAAGACAAGACTTAATCTTTCCTATTTTTTTTTCCTCAAGTATTCTCACTGGAATATTCTATCTGGATATTGACATTAAATTTTTAAAAAATAGCTGTATTAAGAATTGTCTGGAGAGAACATAGAATTAGCTGGAGAAAAGCAGATTAGATTTGCATTAAAACAAAAGGAGAAATAAGTAAATATGTCCAGCAGGTGAATTTTGTTATTCTACCCTGAAAGGCACAGTGCTTATACTCTAGTCAGAATAATTTTGCAATTATGTCCTTTACATATTTAAAATCATTCTCTCTAATTAACCAATGTCTAATCACCACCTTTTTGGAGAATTGCTTGTAGTCTATGTTTATGTTTTATGACATCCCATTTGTGACAAATTAATAAACAGAATATGTGAGCTGTGAAGGTCAAGCATATCTACTGAGATGGAGCAATCAAATCTAAGACTCACAGCCTTCTCTCTACAGCCCCCCACTCCAACCCCATCATTCAGATTTACCATTAACAGGTTCTATAAGCAAAGTGATGCTAGAAGCAAAGAGAGGCACACAAGCTCCTACCACTGCCCAGTCTCCAAGGCCAGGACCCAACCACCAGCAACTTGAAGATAAGGTTTCTCTATCGTTGGGAAATTTTATGGATTTAGCAGAAAAGTGACATTTCAAGATATTACTTTATGCTAAAGCTCCAGAAAAGAGTCTTCCACAAGATTCTAACGCAGTTTAAATTTTATAAGAGAGCCAATTGACTTTTATGGTTCACAGAGATTAAAAGTCATTTTGACAAATTTTCTAAAATGGTGGAAATTCTTTTATAATGCTTGATGGCTTTAATATCAGGCCTCTTAAGTATTTTTTAATTAATAAGAAGTTAAATGCAAAATAATCCCATTGCTTGCATTAACAGAATTGTAGCAACAGAGATGCTAGTATCATTTATGCATATTATGAAATAAGAACATTTTGCAAAAATGCCCCTTTGCTTTGTCAGGATGAGAAGTATGTCCTCAGAAGTCATCTCACAACAGCCATTTTTTTAATCCAGATAAAAATTGTCTTGAACCAATCAAATATATATTATACAGCTATTGCACCACTTATATGAAGACAAATTAACTGCTCGACACTGAATGCTTTCTCGTGTGCTTGTTGTCAGCAATTAAATACCACAGCAGAAAAATGTGTCTACTAGCACTAAAAAAAATTTCACCTTGACAATAGAGGGTTGCATTCACACACAAGACTTTGTAAAAATTCATATTTGTGCCGATGTTTTACAACCCCTGCTGCTGCTTCTGCTGGTGTCCTCAAGCAGATACCTTTCTTGTGGTCCACTGTACTATTGGGCTTATTTCCAAGAACTGATACAAACTAAATCGTAGGATCATCTACTTAGCCAGCAGATAAAAACAAGCAGAAGGAGGAGGGATATATGGATTCCAATCTCTGTTTATGAGAACATCCTTCCTGTCATCAATATCCGCATTCCATTAACGTATGGTTTCAATTCTGCCTTTGCGATGTGGTTCAAGCACAATAGTCAAAGCATATATGTTCCAGTCAAGCACATTTCACTTTATATTAAATCAAGTAAGAGGGGATACCATAGCAGTTTCTGTGAAAGCTCTAGCTGTTTAGTAACCTGCTGCTCCTAATCATTTTCAATGGTACTGCAAAGCTTTTCCATTACGTAAGAGCAAATGCAACCTCTGATAAAATATTATGGATAATATCCATGAAAAATAATATGTACTCTAAAATGCTTATGGTTTTCATTATTTATCTAGTTGTTTAAAATTTACATTAGTTAAAATATTACTCTGTCAAAAACTTATTTGAAAGAGCACAAAATGAGAAAAGAAAACTGAAAGAGAACAATTAATCATTAATAAATCAAAATCTCTATATAATTTCCTTTATTTCCATAGCATGCGCACTGTATCCAGGTTCATGGCCTGTGAATAGCCTTAGGAAAATGTTTGGAATGTGAACTGATACTGCAAAGGAACTGAGGAATCTATTAAAAAGGTATTTGAAGGTATATAAGCTATACTGTGACTGAAATTGCTGGGGTCAGCTCTAGGGTATGCACTAGAGCTCCAGTGTCTGATACAAGTGTGAATACAGTGTACATGGAGACTCCTATATATAACCACATAAATCTAGGTGTCTCAATCTGAAAGATTAATTCCACATTAAAGGTCTTACAAGGCAGCTTTAATTAACCTGGAGATGCATCAAATAGATGTCTTTATTTATGTCAGCAAACTGCTGACAATATATAATCCTAGAAATATTTACATAGCCTGCCAGGAATAATGGAAGGTAAGTTTACTGCTTATATTAATTTTCCAACATCAAGAAGTCAGATATTTTGTAGAACATTGCATCACCACACGTACATATAACTGTCACCAAGTATGAGCTGAATCATACCCAGGGACTACATCTGTTTGATTTTTTTCCATGCCCTGTGTTTATGACATTCACACAGCCTATGGACAAGGAAATAAAATCACCTTGATCTGTAGCTCTAGTATCTTTTCTAACTTGACTTGACTAAAGTGTAAAATTTCAGTAGAAATTTGATCAGAATCAGTATTATAACTGAATGAGTGATTCCTGAACTTCGCACTGAATTTGTAACTATGTGTGAATGCATTAGACTACCACACACCAGCCTCTACTTTCAGACAACATACATTCCACTGTGAAGAAAAGATTGATATGGTTTGAATAACAGATAATTTCTCTTATGATGATGGGAATTACTGAAGACAAGAAAATTTTAATGTTAGGAAAGAACAGTAGCATACCACCTGTACCAGTGATCCATCTCTAATCTCTGTTAACTTTTCTGAGGCTTCCCATGACTTCTGGAAAATTTGTTTCTTGCTAGAGGGATATAAAAGAGGATCAGACTATTGGTATTGCAGAAACAGTATTTATAGGACTGCACCTGGATGCTGAAGTGGAATTTTTCTTGCTTACACTGGTGCTGTATCTAATTTAAATCTGCCTGGACAAATCATATAGTCATAGAACATTTTACATGTTTATTAAAATGCTTTCTCTAGTCATTGTGTATGTTAGATCTACTTCTCCTTCTTTAGAAATAAATAGGACCAAGATAAAATCATTTGGTTTAGTAGAATTACTCCTGATTCACAAAGCTTAATGGCTCCTTAGCTCAGAAGTTAAACTATGTTACTATGGGTGTTGTCCAAATGCCTCTTAAACACTGACAGGCAAGGGCACTGACCATGTCACTAAGAAGCCTGTTCCAAAGTTTGATTAGCCTTTCAGTAAAGAAATATTTTGAAATGTCCAGTCCAAACCTTCTTCAGCACAGCTTTGAATCATTCCCACACATCCTGTCCCTGCACACCAGGGAGAGGAGCTCAGCACCTCCCTGTGCCCTTGCCCTCCTCAGGAAGGTGCACAGTGGTGAGGTCACCCCTCAGCCTCCTTTTCTCCGAACCAGACAAGCCAAACCCCTCCATTAGTGTCCAGGACATGTTTTCCAGCCCTCTCACCAGCTGTTTTCCTCCTCAGGAAGCACAGAAGGACCTTCCCATCCTTCTCCACCTGCAGGGCCCAGCAGGCCCCAGGCGAGGCCGCCCCAGGCTGAGCCCAGCCCCAGGCTGAGCCATCTGCCCTCCCTGCTGCTCGGTGCTCTGGGATAGGCTTTGGCTGTGCCATCCTGCTCTGGGATGGGCTTTCTGTGCCCTGCCTGGGATGGGCTTTGGTGCTCTGGGATGGGCTTTGGCTGTGCCCTGCTCTGGGATGGGCTTTGGCTGTGCCCTGCTCTGGGATGGGCTTTGCCTGTTGCCCTTTGGCTGTGCCCCCGGTGCTCTGGGATGGGCTTTGGCTGTGCCCTGCTCGGTGCTCTGGGATGGGCTTTGGCTGGGCTTTGCCCCTGCTCGGTGCTCTGGGATGGGTTTTGGCCATGCCCTGCTCTGGGATGGGCTTTGGCTGTGCCCTGCTCGCTCTGGGATGGGCTTTGGCTGTGGATGGGCTTTGGCTGTGCCCTCTGGGATGGGTTTTGGCTGCCCTGCTCTGGGATGGGCTTTGGCTGTGCCCTGCTCGGTGCTCTGGGATGGGCTTTGGCTCCTCAGGGCTCTGGCATGGGCTTTGTCCTCAGGGCTGCCCGGGCACTGCTCACCCACCCTGAGCCACCTCTCTCCCACTTCACCCCTGTGCCCTGTGTCACTCCTTCCCAGGTGCACAATCCACCATTTGGACTTGACAAATTTCACCCCATTTAAGATTGCTCAGTGCTCCAATCTATCTAGATCCCTCTGCACAAGCCTCTTGTACCTCAAAAGAATTCACAGCACCTCCCAGTCTGGATCATCAGCAAACCTGCTACTGGTGCACTCACCTCCAGCATTGATACAGAACTGGACCTGGAATGGAGCCTGAGGAACACCACTGGTGTGACCAGTCACCAACCAGATGTTTCCCCACTCACTACAACCCTTTGGGCTCAGTCCCTCAGCCACTTCTTCACCCACCACTCCATCAACCTGCTCATCTCACCGGTAAAAAAAATTGTCCAGAAGGATGTTGTGAGGGACACTATTGTTGAGGAATAGATTCAGTGCAGGTAACCCCAGGTCCAGCTGCAGTGAAGCTGCAGGCTGAGCTCCGGATGACACGAACTCCAGGCAAGAGGCCCCACATTACTAACCTTTCCTTAACAAAGGGCATACAGCCAAGGGGACCAAAATTCTGAGACAAAACAGGAGCTAAGGATCCCAGACTCTTGCAAGCTTATACTGGTGATGATATAAAAGTCCAGGGTTTCCTTTTTTGAGGTCCCTTCTTGGGAGACACCCAGCATTTTGCTACTTAGTTACTGCACCAAGATTAAACCATGTTAAGGACCAAGATGTCTGAGATTCTACTATGGAAAACATGGTGTTGAGTCAGTGAGGAAGTATTTTCTGACAGTGTGAGTGTGGTGTGTGTAGGGAGTTAGCAGGGCATTTAGCAGCTCTGGAGCTGCCCACTGAAATGGCTTTCTGTCCCAGCTCAGGTGGTGCAAGTGTGACTGCCAAGATAGGAAAGTTTCCTTAACAGTATCTAAAGCCTAATAAGAATACAGGGAAACAACATCCTCTGCCTTCCCTTTCTCTACTAGATGGACCTTATCATAGAAGAATTGCAAATTAATTAAATGAGATTTTCCCTTTGTAAAACCATGCTGACTGCATGTGATGCATTGTTTGTTACACGCTTTTTAATAGTACCTAGTATAATCTTCTACACAATTTTTCTAGGAACTCAAATTAGTTCTGTACTGGTTCCAGCCAGGACACAGTTAATTTTTTCAGTAGTCTCGGGGCATGCCTAAAACCCAGAGATTATTCTGTACCAGCTGATTGCCAGAAACAGGGGGGAAAGGAGTCACTTTCCAGAAGGAAGGGCTCTTTCCTGCTTGAGACAACATGGGTGCAGTGAGGTGGTAGTCTCCACAATGTACATTTTGGGACATTAATCACTCTCTCTTTTGTACAATTTTGTTATTAATTTTGTTGCTGTTACTGATTCTTCTATTTCATTGCTATTTTCAAAAAATTGTTCTTACCTTAGCCTGTGAGCTTCACCTTTTGTGCCTTCAATTCTCCACTCTACCCCACCACAGCTGAAAGGGGGAGGGAAAGTGGAGGAGTGAGAGAGCATCCCACAATTCACAGAGCCTCGATGGCTCTCAGTGAAGTTGGGAGTATCATTCCTAAACCATGACAAGTTCCCTGGCTCTTCCCTCACACCTTTTTTGTAAATTGGAAAACCACTGTCTCATTTCCAACCAGCAGAAACCTCCAAGATCTTTAATAGATGCTGAGGAGCTCAACAAAATCCCACCAAGCCTCATGGACTTGAGAACAGTCAGCTGATACAGATGGTCCCTTAGAACTTCAGTGTCCAAAAATGGAAATTCACAGTTCCTGCACTGGTGAGTCTACAGACTCAAGGCATTGGTAAAAGCCCCAGGTCTCCCATTAAACATTGAGGCAACAGCCACATTGAATGCCTTCACTTTTTTCTTCATCCCTAGTAGTCAGCTAACTATCTTCAACAAATAATGGTCCAATGTTTTCTTTAGATGCCCTCTTGTTATTAACATACTTAAAAAGCCTTTCTTCTTGTCTGACAGATCACTGGCCAATCTCAATTCTAACTGAACTCTGGCCTTTTGTGTCTGCCCCCCTGCATATATGAACCACAGCTTTGTAACTCTCCTGCAAAGCTTGACCTTACTTTCACAGGTCATGCAGTTTTCTTTTCCTCTTGAGCTCCATGAGGAGTTCCCTGCTCAGCCAAGGGGGTTTTTGCTCCTCTTGCTTCACTTACACTGCAATGGGATCCTGGACATCTTAAAGACAGACATGCCCCCGTGGACTTGTAAGCCCTCAAAAGCAAATTCTCAGGATAGTCCACTAAATGTTTTTTCTTTTTTCTCCTTACACTAAACATAGTGAAGCAAGTAATTTCATGATTGCTATGGGCAAGACACCCACCTACCATCACAGCTCCCATGAGTTCTTCTCTATTCACAAATAGCATGTCTAGGATTGCAATCTTCCTACTCTGCTCACTTAGTATCTCTGACAAGAAGCTATCTGCTAGAACCTTCAAGACTTTGAATAAACAGACATAAAAAGAGGAGGGGGAAATTATGTTTTCATTTACTAAGTTAATTTGTTGAAGAGAATCAAGCATTCTGGAATATAAACAAAACTGTTTTAAATAAGCATGTAATCTGAAAGTTTCTTGTGGGCAAAATAGCTATCATTTCCTGGAGTGGAGCCCAACTTTAATAAAAGTGACTCCAATACTATGAGAAAGAGCTGGAGACTGGAAATTTAGAAAAGAAAACAAAAAACACTTGACCACATTTCAATATTGTGATGCAGGAAGTGATGGGAAGACATAAAATTACCTGAAATCCTGCCAAAGCTTGCAGAGGAGTTGCAGTCACTTCCTAAAGAACAGGGTGTGCCCCAAAACCATTGTGTGGTTCTTGAAGTAACCAAACAATGAAATTTTTACGAACTAGGTATTCAGGGTGAGGGGGTGCTATTTCCACAGTTCAGTGTCTTGGGATTGTAGCAATTGACCCCTAAAGAAAATGTTCCTGCAACATGTGTCACAACTAAGAGTTTTTAAGTGGTACTATATTTGAGGATGTGTCAATTTTTTTCTGTTAATTCTTAGGCTGCCCTACGCATGTAGCTAGAAACACATTTCTATTTTCTTTCAGGAATTCAGGTGTTGTGATTCAAATAGCAAAGACAACACAAAGAAACCACATTCCCAAGCCATTTCTATTACTTCGAGTATTGATTATGTTCCTAGTGGTAGCAGCAGTTACAGTGCCTCAAAATAGGTCTTTGTTTATATTAATAAGTAAAAGAAAAAGTGAGTTTCAACAAACTCATATTACTTTTACTGGATTAAATCTTGCTTTTGACACTGTGAAATCACCCTGACAGTGCTTGAGTTGATGTAAGTTCATTTCACGGGAGCAGAGTGTTATGGGCACCAGGATACAGATGTCAGGACACAGAAATTAGGAGTGCATGGACCTGAGTTTGTGGAGAACTGGGCAGTGAGTCACAGTGTTATGAATAATACTGATCATTAAAACCAGGGCAGAAAAAACAGCTGTTGGAACTGCTACAGCTTCAGGGTTTCTTTTAACAGAGCTTATTAGTTGGAAAGAATTAATTTGAGATAATAAAGTACAACTGGTCTCGAGGGATTTTGCAGGTTTGTAAATTATTGAAGTTTCATATCCATAACTAAAGCCCTTATGGCCTGTAGTACAGCAAGCTAGCTAAGAAAATCATACAGTAAGCAAAGCAAATTAAAGTGGACATGACCTTCGCTCCATTTCTTGCACTACAAGAAAAATGTGGAATGAAAGGCAGAACCTGAACAAACACTTAATCCCACATAACTCCTTCCTATTTTTCTGGAATTGTAACTCACAAAGAAAAGATAAATGCTGGAAGGCACGGGTATAAGGAATATGGAAAAAGTACTACTAAGAGAAAAATGCAGCCGTTCTCAAGAAACTCTCAGATGGCCACTTGAAACCCTAGCAGTTAAATGGAGTATGTTTGTTGCTCTATCACCCACAAGAGCTAGCCCAAAGAATCCACAGTTGGATCAGAATTCAACTAACCCTATTAATATTTCTAGAACTGATAGTGGAAGTACCAAAGGGGGATACTAATAAGTTATTCCTTAGTAACTTTTTCAGTCCTCCTACTGAAAAAAATAAGCCTAATACTGCTCAAACAATACAGTTAACACAATAGCTCCAGCCAGAGGTTTATAAACAAGTACATCATAGAGTTAAATGCTGAACATTACATCATGAAAGAGAGATTCAACCCAAAATCTAGGAGAATAATGCAATATCTGTTTTCTAGAACTAAGTGATTAACATCTCATCAGTAATAGTGAGCAATGAACTGAACAGAATTACTGTCAGTCTTCACTCAAAATTTTTTTCATTTGCAGAGACAAATACAGTTATAGTGAGATAGGCCTGTTGACACTGATCTGTGAACTGCTGATTTTCACAAACAGCTTTGCTAGCAGTGATGTTCTTTGCCATAGGCTAACTTGGAGATCGTTCTTACTCCTCTCACCATTTTCTCTCCTTCCTTGGGCAATATACTGATGGGTGGAGTATCTTTCAGAGATTCAGTGGTGTACCCTGGAGGCTGGTCACACACGAAGCCATCCTCCATCACCTATGAAAAAACCCAGCAACATTAGCAGCTGGACAAATGGCTTGATCCAGTGGGTACTGAATTAATAACGTGAAATTTTTAATAGACTTCACAAATCAGTATGGGAATTAAGAGAGATTAATTAATTTTATAGTGAGGTTTACATCCTAAACAAAAAATTAATAGAAAATAGGTTCTTATTCCTGCAAGTAGCAACTGTAAAGTCATGATTTGGAACTCCTATTATGCCAATGTTTTATGGAGTCATCACCAGGTACCTTATTTCAATTTTGTTTATTTTTCAAATAATATTACTTAAGGGGTCTATATTTATAAGAGCAACCTAAAAATTAAATAATTGTGTGACAGTCAAGACTCTTTATATCCTCAAAGGCTTTGAAGAACTTCCTTTCAATCAATTTCCATGAGAATTTTACTTACAACAGGAAAAAAACCTTAGCCAAGCAGAAACTGTTTTTCAGAAAGGTGATTAAACTACTCAGATGAACTAATATGCTCATTGGTTTTATCTTGTCAGATATAGCAAATAGGGCAGTGTGCAGTGATGTTATGTTTATGGTTATTCCATTATACAGGTCATCTATAAGAAGTACCTCTAAAGAATATATTGTTTCTAATTTCCTGGGGAAGGAACGCAAAAGGATCGCTTCATCTGACATCCACAACTGCAACTAAAAGCTCTTAGAAAAGGAAAAATCAGCTCTATAAAAACCTTTTATAATCTTACAAAGAACAATACTATTGAAAATCATTAATCTTTTTTTCTAGGATCTGTAGATATATAATATTTAGAGAAGTACATTGCCAGGCTCTTATGATATCTATTAACTACATTAGGCATCTACTTATCCTTAATTATTGACTTCTAAGTCATAGAGAACAAACATTTAAATTCTTTCTCCAGTGAATGAAGATTAATAAAGGATTCATAGAGATGAGCATTAACAGATACATGAGCCTGAGTTGCACTCAGTTACTTGGGTGCAATTTGTATCCTTCTGAGAGTGTTAAATATCATCTCCTCTGGGCAAAGCCATGGTACCTCAACAATCCTGAAGGAAGTCTTAGTATGTCTATCTGTTAGAGACCATTAAATTGGACACACTAATCCATCCCTAAATTCCAGGAGTACTTCAAAGCCCATTAGATATTTATAAATTTTTGTGCTCAATTTTATTTAAACTTTGACTTTTAAAGACTGGGTTTCACACTAGTTGCTTCCTTCATTCAAGTACAAGATTCTTCCTACTGTGCAGACTTCAGCAATCCTAAATCTAGTCCCTAATGTTCTGAGGAAAAACCAGGTTCCTCTGAAAAAAGGTGATTAACCTCATTTATTTAATTTTGGAGACTTGTTTTTTCCTTTAACAGATGGTGACCTTCTCTAACTGCCAGGAATCCTCGTGCACGTGCTGACCTGTAACTAGTCATTTATTCCAGGGAAAGTGTGCAATAGTTTGAATCTCCACTTTATCCTGGCTGACCTACAAGGTTTTTCCTAATGTTCCTACTCACTACAAAATGGACTTTTCACCATATGACAGTGACCTCAGAAGCCAACCACATACTCTGTTAGATAAACAGTATGTTTTCAAGATAAACATAATGGTGGATCAAAGCATGAGTTTTTCCAAAAAGGGGCATGTTAGCTTTATTATTTGTTATGCAATCATCCTCACTTTGTTGCATTGCTGATTTTCTTTCCCTTGTGTATTAGTTTTCATCTGTATTTTACATATCCATTAAAAAACACCATATACTCACTCCAGCAGAGATTAAATGTCTAAAAGATGGATTTAAGTTCACGATCTCTCCTATTTCTGTGTAATTACATTGCCTTCCATGTTGCAGTGCAGGTCTCAAAATAACTCCTCAATTCCCCGCAATCAAAACTTTCAAGCTAGTTCAAGTTCCAGGAATTCAGTCTACAGAGAGCTCAAACTAAACAGACTCTGTCCCAATGAAAATCAGGCACTTTTCCAAAAGGTGATAATGGATAGACACCAGATGGCCGATAGCGAGGAAAACAAATCTCCTGGTATGTGCCAGAAAAAAAAAAAAAAAAAGAGAAAACAACAATAAAAAAGCAAAATGAAAAGTGGATTAAAAGATTGGCATCAAAGAAAAATAGTAAAATGCAGCAACATGTAAGGCTAGGGTGCTTCCTGGCAGATGGAACAAGCTGGAAAGAGAGATGAAGGACAACAGGATGCAGGACTTCTGGAGGACAGGGTCAGGTTTCAGTGGCAGTGTGCAGCCCAAGACACAGATGAGAAGGGATTCAGCAAATGTCCTGGTGGCCCTGCCCTGACAGCAGAGGCTGCAGCCTGTGGAATGCTGCAGAAGGTGAAGCCATGCTAGAGCTGGGCAGCCTGGCCAGCCTTCCCCGGTGGGCACACTGTCGGCTGTCTGGGGAGGAGCAGGAGCAGGTGTAAAGCCAGCCCTGAGCAGAGAAAAGCCTTTCCCGGGGTCAGAGGGCAGGCTGCAGCACTGCAGGAGTGTGGACAGGGAACCAGACTGGACCAAGCCATCCTTCCCCCTTGCCCCAGAGGCAGACAGAGCAGCACCTGCGGGAAAGCATTACCCTGCCTGCGTTATCCACTCCCGGCACGGCTGCGATTTTCAAAAGTTTGCTATTCTGCCCTTTTATTTAATTGTGTGTTTTGACTTTAAAACATAGCTTTGGAGTTTAAAAGGCTCCATTGGTTTTTGTTTGCTTTCAGAGAAATGTAGCATGGGCTGCCTCAGAGCTTGACAGGGAATTCATCAGGGAAGAGAGGTGGTGGCATCTCTTGGGGACCACACAATAACTTTATTGCAATAAACAAGATTGTTGGAAATATTAGCTAAAATAATATTATCTAAAATAATTCAATCTAAAATACTCTGTCAATATCATTCAGGAAAAAAAATAAGAAGATACATGGGCTGAGCTGGCTCCCAGTGCAACTACAGGTAAATTTATTGGATTCAGTTACATATATGCAAAGACAAATAATGTCCATTCCCAATTTAAATGTTCAAGAAAGTAAATATAGTATCTGCAGAGTTGGGATAAATTATTATCCCAAAAAATAACTGACTTTACCATGCTTAGAAACTCTGAAGTAGGTAAACAGTTGAAGATATTTGTGCTGATTTGAAAATGAATTCTGCAAATAAATAGAAGACCAAGAAAGGCCACAGATAGCACAAGCCATTGCCTATGTCAGAGGATCTTCCTACTTTCATTAAGATTAAATAATTTTATTAGAGTTAGTGGATTTTTAAAATAAAAGGCAAATTTGTCCAGTATCTCTTCTGTTTCTAAAATACTGAGCTTAGAAGCTGTACATTCTATGGACCTTGGCTACCACCTTTAACAAAGAAGACTGTAATTTTTCGTACTTCAAACTACCCTAAAAAACACATATGTATAAAGGCCTCATCATTTAAGTCAGTCAGTTTCAAATCTAAATATGGTTAGACTTCAGAACTGAAAGGTGCCAAAGTACGAAATTTCCACAGCTGTAAACAGTAAATACCTGAAGTGGGGAGAGTAAGAATGCATGAAACTTTCAGTTGAATGTGTTTTGCATTAATGTACACAAATCAAATGTTTTGTGAACGATTTAAGTAAGTGGATGAAACATCAGGAATGAAGCAATATAATCCAGTAAAGTAAAGCATGCATACCCTGAGGCAGAAGTGGTTTTAGTTTTCTTGTTGTAGCACAGCATTTTGTTGTGTGTTTGTAATGAGGTAGGGGACACTAGAAGCAAGGAGCTGAGCAAAATTCTAGAAAGTCTTTGTAGATATTTCTGTTGCTAAAAAACAGGTCTCTTTTTAGAGTCAAAATCCATTCCCTTTGAAAAAGTTGTACTTTTCCTCACATAGGTTTTCACTTTTCTCTCTGTTCTAACCAGCAAAGTATTTCCCTGCCTTTTCCTGTATGCAAATATAATGCAGATTGCAGACAACGTATACTTGTAGCACTGCTTGTTTTACTGCTACACTCAAGAATCCATTTTCATTTGAAACCACATTTTTCTTCATTCTTTTTTTTTTCTAGCTCTGAGCTAAAGAATTTAGAAATTAGGCTGCAGTGTTCCCAGGGCTGGGAGTTATCCACAGATCCAGTCTTGTCCTTCCCAAACAAGGAGTCCAGGGAGAATCCAAACACCCAAGATTAACCCATTGCAAGATCATGCTTCATACTTAAAGAGAGACAAAAATGTCTCTGTAGACAACCTGCCAACCAGTGACAGAGATTTGCAGAGTTCAGACATTTGCTATAAAGTGTTATCTTCAACAAAACTCCCCTTAATTAAATGTTTGGTTCCTATCTTTGCCCTCTGGGTTATATATCCACATATTCACTCTTCTGACAAATCATCTCTGTGTTTCATTTCAGGTTCATACGTTGTTGATTACCTAATTACCAGTAGTAAAATAAGCAGCCTGAACTATGTCTTTTTGAGTGAATTTTTGAGGGAATTTAAAGTCTTTAGAAGTAGGGTAAGACTGGACCTTTCCAAAAACTGGCTTGGGATGATCACCTCTGTATTAAAAACTTGAAGTTCAGCTGTTGTGCCTTACTGCAGCATTTAATTAGAGAAGCAAAAACCACTGGTTTCCGTCAGATTTCATATAACTTCTTTTTTAGTTGTTCTGAGAATATAAAACAGGAGCTAGACATTGGATAAATAATCAAACCTTCCAATAAATTTCTGCATACCTTTTTTACACTAAATTAAACATGCAGTGTTCTTCATTAGCAGCCCATTGGGAGAAGACGTAAATCACAAGAACCTCTGTTTATGCAGTGTTGGTTTTTTTTCTTTAAGGAAAAGGATTATTCCTCCTGTATTTTACCATTCTCAAATCACACAATTTAATCATGACATTTTCACACCCATCACCTTACTGTGTCCTCCTGTTTTATAGGCTGACAAGAGATTGTGGGCCTGGAAACAATTTTTCCACATTTTGCAGAGAGCTGGACAGGACCTCGTGTGAATCGTCTTGCAGAATTACTTTCACCTGCACTGCCCAGCATTGGGCTGCCCAGAAGGTAACCCAGTTGTCATGACATGTGCTTTGCTGGTCAGTATATAGAACTTTCCATCCCATCTTGGTGTTTTTCACACTTCAGGGTGACTCTGCTGAAAGCTTATTGTCTTTGATCTCTCACAGCTCTGCCTTTCAATGATGTGTATTTTTAGATGCAGTGGAAGTAAGCCATTGACTTTTCTTCTCCTTTTTTGAAGAGGGCTTCTCACATGTTGTTTACACTCTCTGTGAGCCTTAGTGGAGTGTTTCTTCTCCACTGAGAGGAACATACTGTTCACGTGCACTCTTTCTCCTGCTCATGTTTGTGTTGCCTGGAAAAGACCAATTTTCCCTAACTGCATCATGCCATGCACTATAAATCACATTTGTGTCCCATTTAAAATATAAACCACAACAGACACAGAAGAACAAAAGGAACCACACGCCCAGCTTTTTTTGACAAAACTCCCACACATTGATAATTAGAAGCACATAAAACCATACACAAGCTAGGAGAGCTTGAGCGGCTGTCATGCCTCATGCCGTCTGTCTCAGCCTCCTCCACTTTCAATTCTGCCACAAAATTGCCTGGAACAGTAAAAAGGGCAGGAGAAGATTAACATAAACAATCTGTGAAACAATAGAGATTAAAATAATAGTAAAGATTGCCTGACAAGTGTGCTTTCATGAGACTCTGGGAAATCTTTGCTTTAATTAATTATCTGCACTTGTCCAAGGGATATCTGAAGCACTTAAACACTAAAAGAAGTACAATGTGTTTTAAAAGCCCTCTGTAGCACAAATAATTGTTGAAAATGTTTTAAGTAACTTGGTGCATAGGCAATGTGGATAAAGGATTCTGGTCGCATATTTGTTTTATATTTTGCAATCGGCTTTATTGGCCCTACAGATTTGAACCATAATCCTGTGAGCTCACATGTGTAAGTATTCCCACTAGAATGAACAGAACTCTTTGAGGGACTGGATTGTGTGGTTTGTCATAAATATCACCAAATGTAATCAATAGCACTCACTACATATTTTTGCTGCTGTTGCAAGGCTCCGTACATTGTGCTTAGGCTGTGTAAGGCATGGTAAATCCATGTGCTTCATACATCCCACTGCCCTTTTAACTTCTGAAGCCCCTAACAAGAAGCCAAGCATGTTAGATAAATGTTGAAAGAGAAATAGTAGTTTGAAGGGCTAAAGGATTTTAGCCATGGATGTTTAACTTATAAAAGACAAAGTTCAGTAGAAAATTAGAACTCTTTCACACTAGGATTTTACAAAATGTGTGCGTCACAACATGTGAGGCACATGGCAAAGAGGTGAATAAGAAAGTCACTGATCTCAGTAATGTAATTATGAATATTTTATTAGTCTGAAAATTACCAGCACTGAGCAATCTCATTTATCAGCTTAGATAATTTTGGCACTAGTTTTCTCACAGTGAAATTATATTTATCTCCCATTAGTTTCACGTTCTAAGTCAGCGGAATAATGATTGATAGGACATAATTATCCTTAAAATAAAAGGTGTTATTCTGTAAAGTGCAATTTTTATGTTTTCTTCATTTATTTTTAGATTTGCTGTTAACAAATCTAAAAATAGGTACTTGCTACTACTGGTCTGTGTCAGTATGTTATAGGTGTTTCACCCAAAGCAGTGGAGATGCACTTGAGGAACTTACACCAAACCACATGAACTGCACACCTCCAGATCATCCTGCTACATATTCTATCACATTTGCTCACTTTGAGCAGTGCTATCTTTCAGGAGACCATGATTTCTCCATAATTATCAAGACCTACTGAATCTAAATGAATGATCCTGTTAATGACTCTTACTTTTAAGAGTCATTACCGCCACAACAAATTTACTTCTCTCATACACATAGTCAGAAGCAATCAATAAGAACGATTATTTAGTTTAAGACCCTAAATTAGTGCCTAGGTTCATGTGTATTGCCAGTAAGACAGACTGTCAGCAAGCTGAAAGTTAATTAGCCATATTCGCTAATTTTTCAAATGGTAGTGAAAAAGGCTCTCTCATCCTGAGGTAATTAATTGCTTTTTGGCCATTGGCGCTGTTCATGACTGCAAGCTTAAGAGGGCTTGCTACGTCCCAAGAAAACAACAGCCATATAAAACTGGAAACATCCTATCACTAAGCCATAAGAAAATCCAAAGAGCTCTTTGTTCATAATTCAAAGAAACAGATAAGAACACCAGAGGAAAACAGCAAAAACGAACTTTTTAAACATGGAATTCTAGGAAAGAAGTTCTTTACTTCAACTATCATGTAAATAGGAAGAACAAATTATTTTTCTCTTCAGTTGTCTAAAAGCCAAATAATGACTTATACTTTATCTCCAGTAAAACTGAAGTCATCATGAGTTCTGCCACTTCTTTCAATAAAATATTTTCTTTTCCAGCTATTACTTTCTTTTCCTCCTGCCTTTACTTCCACATCTTAACAGTTAAAGTTTATGAAGAGATTTATATAAAGCGTTACTCAATATTTGAAATATTTTAAAGCATAAATAAAATATTTTTGTATCTGAATTTGTTCATGTGCCTTCCAACAAGAAATTATGTTTTAAATTTTCCAGTTAACATTTATCTTAAAATATTAAGAAAAATATCAACTGGAAAATTTTCAAATCACAATACAGTGATGATCTATTAACATCAGTCCATAAATTCTAATTAAACTTATGCAAAACTGAGACAGGATAATGCCCTCTTTTTTTTTTTCCTAAGAAATCTTTTTGAAATAGAAAGAATTATCTAAAAGGAAAATATAATTACTCTGTTTTCTCTCTAGAATAAGCACAAAATATGTAACCCAACATTTTCAGCTTTTCATAGTGGTCTATTGAATTGCAACTTTTGAGCATAATACCAAAAGCTATTTTCGAACAATTTTCTTTTTTTTTTAAAGAAAAAATGAACAAAAACTGACATATATATGTGTATACCCCAATTTTGCATAGCTTTTAATAATGAGTTTTCATGTTGCTTTTGCTACCTTTTTTATTTCAAGTTTTCCAAAAACAGCGTTTTTAAATGGATTTAACTGTATCTTAATATTTCTCCAATTTATTGTTATATTATAAAAGAATTACTACTATACTGAATTAGTCGAGTAAGGAAACATTGTATGTGTTATCTACTTTCACTCCTCCCAGTGCTTCATATTTTCTAGCACATTTCAGGGTGGTACCTAAGACAGAATCTTCACAAATCAGCACTGCTTCATATAAGCAATATTCAAAGCTCGGCAGTGTTTGTTTGTTTTATTCTACATTTTTCTTTAAAATTCCCTGAAGTAGATACTGATGAAGGTAGCTGACTCGAAAATCACTGCAAATGACATAAATCTTTTCAGTTTCTTGAAAAAATCATTTCAGTGGCAACTGATAAAAACCATCAGATTCCAACCATTACATTTCCTTCATATTCTCAGCTGAGGAAATCATGAGTGGTTTTTCTGGAGGAGCTTAGTCAGAGCTCTCAGAGCTCACATTTGGTCTTCCCACATGACAAAAAGGAAACTTAAAGCAGCCTTTCAGTAATTCTCCATCTTTCAGTAATTCCTGTTTGTGAAACTTTATTTGAATCAATTATTTAATGGAATTTTTTTCCTTAATGGCTACTCAGCCAGCCATTTCCATGTTTTTCTTAACACAAAATGAGACACAGAGTCCTGGCCCAAGAAGGTTTCTCATTATATGATCATTCATTCATTTATGGAAATAAAATGGAAAGAATATCTTAATTACCTATATGGTAGACACTTCCACCCATTGAAACTGTTCACTGAGGACACATGTGTGCACATTATATTCTACAATTTCCTGTATTCAACCTACATGTTTAATCTTGCATGAAAATAATGATGTCATGTTGATTGTTTATAACTTTCATTTTAAATTTAATATGAATCTGTGCTATGCTACTTGGGACTCTTATTTTTATTTTTTTCTGTGACAAAAGGGAGAGGAAGATTTTTGTTCTTTCTATTTAAAAGTGTTGGGAAAGGAAAGCCAAAGTAGTGGAGGTTATATACAATTAAAAACCAAATTCATTTCAGGTATCGTTCGTTCAGGTGGTATCCAGGAAGAAAAATCTAGTGAGACATCTTGAAGCCTTTAAAATAATAATTTTAACTCTGAGGCATTCTTATATTACCCATTCTTTAAAAATAATAATAAAAAAGAGTACAAATCCTTTTCATCCATTCTGTTTTTCAGATCACATTAACATGTATTGTATGCTATGTTATTTTTAGGTCTGATACTGTATTCTAGGTGCTTTCTGTATGGGTCACAGAGGGTTCAGGAATAGACATACACTGCTACTCTGCTGCATGGGTAGAAAGTGACTTTCCTAAGGCCTTTTATTCACAGAAACAACATTTGAACTTAATAAGACGTTTTTAAAGTTTGTTGGTTTGTTTTCAGATGGTGTTTGGTTTTTTTAAATTTTTAACACTCTGCTCATGAAAGTTTTTGTTGTCCCTGCTTTGTTTGCATTTTTTTGTAAGCCAAGAAGCCATGTTGGCTAGGAATTAATTAGCATAACTTCCCAGCTCGAGAGTAATTGACCTTGAAACAAAGTTAAAAATGATGGTCCAGCAAAGAACCCATACATAAGGACTGTTTCAGTTTAAGTGTTTCTCACCCTTCACAAGCACACGGACCACAGGAGATGATGGAAACCCTCTGCACATGTTTCATAAACTTGCCAAATTATTCAACTGAAAACTTGGTAATTACATGTAGCTATTTCTGGCCACTTAAGCAGAGGCCTCACGCAAACAGATTTCATAGGTCGTCAGTCTAGATGATTGCCAATGACACATACTCTGTCAGAATTTTCCTTCTTCTCTGTCTATTATACTGTACTTCTGTCTATTATCCTCTTGGCAAGATAAAGTATCATTCTCAAAATCTCACTTGATCAGAGCTTCTGTAAGAAAGAAAAATCAGCATGATTACCTGGCACAGCTGCTTCCCCTTCTGCCCAAATACTCATCTTGGAGCTGCATTCTGCTGCCCACCTAAGCTTTCTGTAAGTTTTGCTCACCAGTGTTAGAACCAGAATAATTAGAACCCCTCAGCTGATGGATGGATTAGGAAAAGCTTTAACAACTGCTCATTTCAAGTGCCATGTTTTTTGAAATCAGCTCATTCGTTCCATCTAGCCAGGATTAAAAGCCAATCACAAGTAAGCCAAGCAAATGGTAGCCAAAGCATAAATCATCATTACATGCTGGCAGCTGGCTGCAACTACATGACAACTATTCACAAACAGGATGCTTGGTGCCCTTTTATGTGGATCTTGTGTTCTTTGCACATGTTTGTTCCACATGAATTGTTCCCTTGGAAATACAGGGAGAGAACTAAGGTGATGAGAGAACAATAAAATAGCTCATTGTCTCCTGCTGCCTTTTACTCTTGGACAAAGGACCCTTTTATTCATGGATAAATTAAGATTTGCCAAACTGATACAGAGATAAGCAAAACCTGCACGATGTCCTTCAGATGTGATGCACAAAGCATATATGTTCTTGAGTCTTTGCCACTAACATAAACGAACTTGCAAAAGTGAGGGAATTGAAGCCTATTCACCAAGATTTCCACCTACCCACAGCATTAGTACCTCTCCACAATTATCTGGTGTTCTCTAGCTGTGTGGTATTTCTGTCCTACATTTTGGTATTTTTAGTTAGAGAAAATTAAATAGCAAAGAGTTCCCTTCTTGGAGTCCCAGCAGTATTATTACATGAGTGAAGATAATCTCTCCTTCAGGAAAATGTTTAAATTAGTGTGCTTATGTTGCTTCATTTTTAAAAGTCATAGTTTGGAATTAAATATGATTTATTGACTTGAGTGAATGTGTGTGTTTTTTACTTTTTTTTTTACTGTCTTTTCACTACTTCTAATTGCCTTTCATAAAGAAGTCAAGGATATAGGTATTTCAGTGACATGCTACATAAATTTGTACAGTTACACCTAGAAGAAAAAGCATAAGGAAAACCTGTTAACTTACAAAATGTATTTTTTCCTCTTATAATTAAAACAAAATTTTGTGATATGATTCCATGCTAAATATTATTCTTTATGGTATTATGTCATTAGTAGAATACAAAGACCTAATATCTGTAATGAATACCCCTTATAAAACTGTTAGAATAATCTCAACAATTGACAGATTAGCCACGTAGCACACTCTTTTCTCTAGCTGTACATTCAAATATATTCATACCTCCTAGCACAGAAAATATTTCAGGTAAGCATTATAAAATATCTCAAAGTACTGCCAACATCTGCCATTCTGTTGTTCTGCCACTACAATACATTATCCATGATGGTTGTAAATACCAGATGCAAATACCAAAGAAAGATGTAAGAATTTCAACATAGGCACATGTGTTGGACAATTATCTGTCATGTTAGCTTTCATCTTGAATTCTAATCTTTGACAATGTCTTATGCATCAAAACATTTCACTGAGTCTTTTCAAAATGTGTTAGCTTTAGCAGGTGTAAGTCTGAAATTCTTAAAGGTAAATGCAAATGTAAAAATGTAAATGTAAAAATGTAAATGTAAATGTAAATGTAAATGTAAATGTAAATGTCGTGGAATGTTTTCAGACCTTGCTGAGTGTTCCATCTCATTGTCTAGAATATTGCTGCATGGAAGTTTCATGGAATCGTGGAAAGGCTTCCAAGATCACCAGATCCAACTGTCAAAAACCAGTGTGTTCACCACAAATTCATGTTTTCAGGTGCAATATCCACATGTTTTCTTAAACACTTTCAGTAATGATGACTCCACCATTGCCCTGGACAGACTGTTCCAATGCATGGCAATTCTTTACATTAAGACATTTTTCCTAATATCCAATCCAAACCTCCCCTGGTGCTACTTGAGCCGCTTCCTCTTGTCTTCTTGTTTCCTACCCAGGAGAAGAAACTGACATGCCCTTGGGGTCAATTTTCTTTCAGGTAGTTGTAGAGACCAACAAGGTCTCTCACAACTCTGCTTCTCCCCAGGCTAAACCCCAGTTCCCTCAGCCGTTCCTTATAAGACTTGTGTTCCAGACTTGTCTTCACCAGCTTTGTAAACATTCTTTGGATGTGCTCCAGCACCATTTGCAGCTCTCTTACAGTTCAGTAGACCTCTTTGTTACTGCTGAAATCTCGGAGGGCTTACTATGTAAAATGTATTACTGTGCTTCTGTTTTTGTATATAATCCTCATTTAGTTAGACCAAGAAATATTTGCAGATAGCCCAGATTTTTAATTTCACAAATCTTGCAGTTAGAAGAGATACATTGATCTCACTGAATAAACTTATATCTACACGGAAAATCAGAACCCCAGTAAAGTCCATTTATAAATAGTGCTATGAAAAGAGCTTGATATGCTATGAAAGCTCTTCAAAAGTTAATGCAACTTTTCTGACAAAGACATATCCTATGTGACTTTGTGAAACAGTGATTGCTTTTATGCACAGGATTACTTCCTGAAAATAACAAATTCCTTCCAAATATGTGGCACTGGCATGTTTAATCTATATTGATGCATTAAAGGCACATTAATCAGCTGATGTCTTCCTTCCCAATATTTAATTTTATCCTAGTATCTAACTGAATGCTTGATTACTCATATACATTGAAAGAATTGTCAGTAGCTTCATACCCCGACAACAGATTAAGTACTTTAAAAGTTGTTAATTCTTCTAGAGCTAGAGCCTATTAAAAGTACCCAAAAGCTGAACCAGAGAACAGTGCTTTCTATTAAATTCCCAGCAGGAGTGACAAGTCTATGAATCTGATTCAATTACCTCATAATTCCTGTTTGAAACCAAGGCCTTGTTGGTCTACATGCACATTCTGTCCTGAGACAGCTTTTTGTATTAATAGGATTTTTTTAGGCAAAAGAGGTACTGATAATCAGTTAATAATGATCCTTTTATTTCAGTAAGCCTGTTTGTTGTCCTAAAGAGGGTAAATCAAAAGTATCACTTTTATATTTACATACTTGAAAACACACTAGTAACTTTTATGTCACTGCAGAAGTATCGGGAAGACAAATAAATGTATTTGTCTGTGAAATGCTGGCAGAGGGTCACATAAGCTTCATAAAATTCTTCAGGGAAAGATGATGTCTACTGGCTTAGACCTTAGCTCACAGGACCTTATCAATGTGTCTAAAAGCCACTGAAGTCAAAAGGTTTTGAAACATGCTAATTGTTAAAATACACATTAGCACAGTTTCTGAATAAAAAAAGTTTTCCTGAATAAGGGCCACGGACAGGCTCAGAGCTTCTCTCTGTGACCTGGTATTCCATGTGGGCTGCTTCTAAGTGTTGCCCTGAGGAACTGGAACTGGATATACTACACGATGATTCAACAATCAACATTTTTCCAATTTGTGCTGGTCCTTTATATTTCCAAGAATGGGTGGTCCCAGCTGGCATTGCCCCAGTGTTAAATAAGGTAAAGGTGTGTCAAAGAGCAAGTCTCAGGAAGATATTACTATTATTCTTTGCTGTGTTGTGTGGCTTGTAAAAGTAGTTTTCTTGCCAGCAGCAACAACAGTAGCAAGTAACTGGAATTGTTTCATTTCAGAGACTAATGGCAAATAAAAATAAAGACTTCTCTGCTCGGAAAACAACAGCCCTGTAAGTTAACAAAAAACAGAATAACTGGTAGCTCACCCTCTAAGTAGCAAATCCAGTTTAAAAACAATCCACGTGTATGTCTCAGAGAAATCTTTCTGCTAAATATTTCTCCCTAGCTCAGTTACTGTCTACAGGGATACTACCTTAAGTTTGCTATTTAGAGCCGTTCCAGCAGCTTAGAGTAAAAAATATATATATTAGAGAGACCAGTAAAGTCCATTTATAAATAGTGCTATGAAAAGAGCTTGATATGCTATGAAAGCTCTTCAAAAGTTAATGTAACTTTTCTGACAAAGACATATCCTATGTGACTTTGTGAAACAGTGATTGCTTTTATGCACAGGATTACTTCCTGAAAATAACAAATTCCTTCAAATATGTGGCACTGGCATGTTTAATCTATATTGATGCATTAAAGGCACATTAATCAGCTGATGTCTTCCTTCCCAATATTTAATTTTATCCTAGTATCTAACTGAATGCTTGATTACTCATATACATTGAAAGAATTGTCAGTAGCTTCATACCCCGACAACAGATTAAGTACTTTAAAAGTTGTTAATTCTTCTAGAGCTAGAGCCTATTAAAAGTACCCAAAAGCTGAACCAGAGAACAGTGCTTTCTATTAAATTCCCAGCAGGAGTGACAAGTCTATGAATCTGATTCAATTACCTCATAATTCCTGTTTGAAACCAAGGCCTTGTTGGTCTACATGCACATTCTGTCCTGAGACAGCTTTTTGTATTAATAGGATTTTTTTAGGCAAAAGAGGTACTGATAATCAGTTAATAATATCCTTTTATTTCAGTAAGCCTGTTTGTTGTCCTAAAGAGGGTAAATCAAAAGTATCACTTTTATATTTACATACTTGAAAACACACTAGTAACTTTTATGTCACTGCAGAAGTATCGGGAAGACAAAGAAATGTATTTGTCTGTGAAATGCTGGCAGAGGATCACATAAGCTTCATAAAATTCTTCAGGGAAAGATGATGTCTACTGGCTTAGACCTTAGCTCACAGGACCTTATCAATGTGTCTAAAAGCCACTGAAGTCAAAAGGTTTTGAAACACATGCTAATTGTTAAAATACACATTAGCACAGTTTCTGAATAAAAAAAGTTTTCCTGAATAAGGGCCACGGACAGGCTCAGAGCTTCTCTCTGTGACCTGGTATTCCATGTGGGCTGCTTCTAAGTGTTGCCCTGAGGAACTGGAACTGGATATACTACACGATGATTCAACAATCAACATTTTTCCAATTTGTGCTGGTCCTTTATATTTCCAAGAATGGGTGGTCCCAGCTGGCATTGCCCCAGTGTTAAATAAGGTAAAGGTGTGTCAAAGAGCAAGTCTCAGGAAGATATTACTATTATTCTTTGCTGTGTTGTGTGGCTTGTAAAAGTAGTTTTCTTGCCAGCAGCAACAACAGTAGCAAGTAACTGGAATTGTTTCATTTCAGAGACTAATGGCAAATAAAAATAAAGACTTCTCTGCTCGGAAAACAACAGCCCTGTAAGTTAACAAAAAACAGAATAACTGGTAGCTCACCCTCTAAGTAGCAAATCCAGTTTAAAAACAATCCACGTGTATGTCTCAGAGAAATCTTTCTGCTAAATATTTCTCCCTAGCTCAGTTACTGTCTACAGGGATACTACCTTAAGTTTGCTATTTAGAGCCGTTCCAGCAGCTTAGAGTAAAAAATATATATATTAGAGAGAAGAACTAAGTTAGCAAGTCTACTGAATCTGAACTTAATTGTTTCCTTCAGTTGTAACTGCATTGTTTTATAACATAACCAGCTTTAATCACAGCCCTTCCTGCACCATAGAATAAGCAATAAGGCTTAGCTCCTGATGAACTCTTTCTGTGGCTGATGAACAGGCCAAGAAACTATTGCAAAATAGGATTTAAAGTAAGATTTGAAGCCTCCTTCAAGCTAAAATTCTCCTTTTGGTGCACCACTTTTTAATATCTACTCTCCTTCCTACTGGCAAAAGCTTTTGTGATGCTTTCACTCTAGATTAAAATTAATTTATTTTCTTCAAGATTCCTGTCATAAGACTGTAGTAAGCAAACATCTCCATCTGTTTTGGGAGACATGATTAAAGATTTGCCAACAATGGAAGTGAGTATGGATACAACACAACCCGGCTCAGTCCCCAGACCTAATACCCATAATCAAAGAGGCAATAGACAGAAAAGAAAAGAGAACAGAACACAAAGCAAAAGCTTGGCTATAAATGACCCAGAACCAAAGAACAGATGAGCTAAAATATCATTCCAAACTTAGTGACTTGATCTCATCCCAATGTGGACTGAGACTGGGCCCATGACTGCATTCCCTTGCCAAGTGGGAACAGAGCTGTGCCACAGCCCTGTTCTGCTTTAAGAATAAGAGAATTCATTGTTGCAGTCTTGATAACTTAAATATTAAATGCAGATTGAGCTAGTAAATTCAGACTCTCTCAGTTTTGAGCAATATGGGAGGTATATGAATCCAACACTGAGTCAAGCCTCAGGCTCTCTTGCTGTTAAGCCAAAGCTGTACGTCTGCCTAGTATGCACTTACAAATTCTACACATAATGGTTCCCTCTCTCCATATATTGCTAGTTCTGAAAAACCTTCTCCCCACCAGGTCTTATTCTTTCCATCTTCTTCTTATTCCTTTGATTGTTTTTTATTTTTCTCTTGTTGTTTTGGATTTTTTTTTTCTGCACTTTGATTTGCAGTTTTTCTGCATGGCCCCTTATTGCTCATTCTTTTTTATTCTCTTTATTATTTTACTCTTCCTTTACACAGATTGGCTGCCATAACAGTGTGGGAAATTACTGTAAATATCCAGCAATGTAGTAAATGGAATAAAATTACTGAGTCTTTTTTAGCTAAAACGTGAAGAGTCCCTGCAATTCCTTTTATATCCAGTGCAAAAGATATGTTCACCATCTTTAGGAAGCAGACAGAAGTTTCTCCTTTCTGTATCCTGAACTCCATTGAGCTCACAATGTGCACTAGTAATGATAGCAAGAATGGAAAAGGTAAATAAAAAACAGTTCTGGGTGAAACTTACAGCAAAAAAGCAGGCTCCAAATCTTAGGCAGTGATGCAGGCATTTACGGATTGATGGGACACCTGTCAAAGTCATTAGAAATAAGGAATGTGATGCTCTGAATATCTCTTGCACAGATGCATATCTGAAGATGGAAAGAGAAAAACATTTTTATTAGATTTTTAGGAGTATATTCCAGGAAAAAATAACACTGGCAATGACCTTATTCTCTTAATCCAGAAGTTATTTTCCATAAATTTCTATGCTATGTTACAGGGAAAAAAAAAGTCCAAACATTTCATCTGAAGTCTTTAGTCCTTAATACAATACTCGGGTGTGGTTCTATTTTGAAAAGGAAACCCATATGGCATTCCATTTTTGCATGCCGATTTTTGCATAAATTATCACTTTACAAGTACAATGAATCAGGTATTTGAAGCATCCTGAGCCATCTATGAGATTTTTTTATTCCAAAATTCCTCTTGGAGACGATGAGGCTAACAGCATCTCCATTATTTCTTCTTCTCATTATCTATGAAAGTGTTCTATGATGTCTTATTTTCTACAGCATCCACTTACACATTTTCTTCCTTAATTAGACTTTCAGTAGACTTTACATATTAGCTTTTGGATTGTTAATGCATTTTCTGAGTCAGGTAAACTGAGCTGTATTCTCAGCAGGTGTAGATGAGTATGTGTCATATGCATGTACATTGTACTCTAGGCAGATCACAGGCTGGAATGGATGGAACTGATGGAAGGATCGAACTGATGACTACAGATCACTGAGATACTGCTTTTTCACTTAGACCTCAAGACAATTCTATCAGGCACATAAATTTCCTTGTCAGCCTCAGGACCTCCCAGATTCTCCAGTGCTGCAAAGCACAGTCACACCACAGTAGGTTCCTGGGTCTAAACTCTGTCCTAGCATGCCTCTCAGAAGAGGACTTGCAAGACCATGCTCAAAGACATCTTTTTATTAGATTACCACAGTGTTTGTATGATGAGAAATTAGTGTCTCAAGGTCACTTCTAAAGGAGCTGGATCACCAGTGAGATCCTGAGCCATAGCTTGCTGCAGAATTTCTAAAACATTAAATCATACTGGCAATTTGAATTAGGCTATTTCCAATGCTTATCGGAAAAACTCCAAGGTTGCATCTTCCCACTGACTTGCCACTGTGTACACTAACCCCTTTTTCCTTTCATTTTTCTAAAGAAAACATAAGCAGTACTGTGCTTTTCATACAGTGATTGTTAAAGTCGCTGAAGTGGTATGTCATCTGCATCTACCAGCTGAAGCTCTAGTGAGCTTAAAATGCCAAAGTGGGAGAAAGCTTGGCTGCTAACCTAGACAGCATGAGAGGGCTCTGAGAATGCCCATTCTGGATGTTTCACTGGAAAACTGTAAAAAGCGCATTCCATACGGCTTCCAAAAAATCCCACAGTCACTACCAATGGGAAAAGTGGGAGGCTTTTAGAAATCAACCTCAAAATTCTTCCATCGTCTGTCTCCCTGGACATTGTGTTCCAAGATTAGCGCTAGAAATTGCAAAAAACAAACTTTAAATAGCTTGACACAAATAAAATTAACATATAAATTACTACCATTCAACAAGATTTTTTAAATCATATTTTTTAATAGATGTATGAAAAACACAGTGTGTTAGTGCATGTGCTTTCATATCAGACAAAAGTTTCTGTAGCTAGGAATGGTGAAATTGCGCACTTGCAAATTAGACCTTCAGAAAGGCCAAGACACCATAGCTGTAGGAAGGTCTTAAAGACAGAGTGTTTTTACAGAGAAGCAGGTTTCCCAGACTGGTCCTTTCTTTTTCAAGATAGTCAGTAGCCTAATCTAAGAATAGATTATATTGGAAAGGCATTTTCAGTAGTAGAAGAGTGAAGATATGTCTAGACTACATGAACATGCTGTGATTCCTTCTGTAATTCCTTCTGTCATTGATTCCTTCTGTGTTTTCTGTGGGTCTGGGTTGCTATCCTGTGCAATACAGTACAGAAGAGAAATAAGTCTGCTTGGGTCTCAGGATGAGGGCAAGCCACCTACCTCCAAACAGGATGGATGCAAGATGTTAGTCTCTGTGACATTCTGAAATACGAAGTGCTGGTGAGAATACCCTAGCAATTATCCCTTTTTGAGGATTTTATTCTTCTTGGTTGTCATTGTCTAAATGGTCACTGCTAACTTTGACTTTTGTGTGTCTTGTATGTATGTATATATTTACTATGTTACCTAGAATATAAAGAGGGAGAAAGAGAATTATTATTTGTCCTGCATTGTGAACAATGTGCTTAATTCTAGTTATTATTTGTGATAATTGTGTGTACACAGTACTGCACCACAAAGGAAAAGTAATTCTTCTTCACTGATGAAAAAATAGTGTTGGTATAACACAGAATATGATTTGCTAATACTGGAAATCTGACAGCTATGGTATCTCCAATAGGCACAAAGAAAACACATTCACTGAACAGCCACCTGCACTTCAACGCAAATTCATAGACACTGAATTTTTTTCAAGTTCTGCCATACTGATCGCAGTATTGAGCAGTAGAAGATTTAGTCAAATAGCTAAGACTTGGGAACCTGACGTGTACTGCAGTATATCTATGCACCTATGCTTAGGAAAACATAAAAAGATCAAAATCATACCACATTCATCCTGAAGAGAACATATTCCAGACACAAACGCTAACAGAGCCACAAAATCTTCTAATTCAAATAAACTAGCACCTTTTGTAATGTATAAATCACTGGTATGAACATGTGTTAAAACTAAATACAGATGAACACACTACAATAATTTTTTCCAAGTGTAACTCTTGGAATTATATAAGTCACTGTGGTTTCCAAGAAGACAAATGGTCTGGAAAATGAAAAATAAATTAGTTCTGTGACTAATTGAAGTCAGAGATTGAAGGTCAGACTTGGTTCTGCAGCTGACACTGGTGACCAGTAAAAGTCCAGCTTGGCTCACGGTACAACTTTCTGTATTAAAGAGTTGTTTACAGTAGAGAAACACTGAAAGTGTACATTAGAAAACTTCCTCTTACAAATCCAAAACACATGCCAGTTCATAGGCAAGTAATAAACTTATAAAGGGCCATGTTGACAATTTCAAAGTCTTTGGTAGGACCCTGAGACTTAAAATTGGAAACATTCTAATAAACATCTCTTCTTTTAAATTTTGCTGCTTGTCCCAAGTTAACTGAAAAAAATGTATCAGCTTCCTAAAGAGTTTAATGTCCCCATCTCTTTCCCATCACACAACGAAAAGTATCATTCAACTTTGAGCATATTTTGCTCATTTATGAATCTCATTCAATTCTCTTAAGGCCAAGAGAGTTAAACTAGTGAAAGATTGAAGTAAGTTACTTCAGAATCATGCCTCTTCTTTTTCACACAATATGATATTAATTTCGTGTATTGGCTTGCACTCATAATGGTTGATAGTTTTATTGCAGTGCCTAAAGTATTTTGCTCCCTTCAAAAGTGTTAGAGCTGTTTGTTTATAAAATGCATCTGCTTCCTTGCACCATGTAATCAATGATGATAAACTCTGTTTATGAAGCATCACACATATAACATATGTTATACAATTTCTCAAAGTTCTGACAAGCCTGAGACTCCTTAATTCAAGAAAAGCCTAGCTCTTTTTTATTATTATTATTATTATTATTAATGTTATTGTTATTGTTATTGTTGTTGTTGTTGTTGTTGTTATTATACTTGAATGCACTTGTAGCCATAAAAGAAGAAAGCATTTCCCAGTGGAAAAAATTCATTGAGATCAAATCTTCCATTACCCAAAGCCCCAAGTAAACAGTTCCGATAACAGATGGAGAAATTGACTTGAAGACAGCAATCTGATTTAAGAGCTGGGGTAGGAGCAGGTGCATCTCTGACTATATGGCAGAGTAAGAGGAATCTCCATGGTCATCAAGCTTGCATCCTAATGTCAGGATAGAGCCATGCTTGTCTTGACCAGCTGTACTTGCAATTTTAGATTTCTTCCTACTTTTCTGATCTCATCTGGCCTATTCCATTTACTCACTCTACATCTTATCCAAACTTTCTCCACATTCCTGGTACTCGCATGCTACATGCAAAGAAGCAGAGTACTGCCTGTTTTCTTAGCCTGCAGAAAGGAAGACAACCACAATAGCTTCCAAGTAGCAGCATATTTCACAAAATATTGGAAGTGTTATTAGCAAATTATTCTTTTCCCAATACTGATCTATGACAGTTTGAATGCATTTGCTGGTCCTGCTTCCAGATAATTCTCAAAGTGGATTCCATTTTAAAGTCAACCATATCACAAAAATAGCCTTCCAGAAACTGTCTCCTCAAGAGCTGGAAGCTGTGATTTTTCCATGACTAATAAATTCCGTGTCTGTTTAATCTATTTTAATTACAATGATGCATCCATTTTTCCCTTTCCATTGTTAAGCATGCCACTAGAGTGCTTAAATGAGTTACTTCTGTCCTTGTTTGCCTCTGGTTTGGGAATGTCAAGGGTAAAGACCCTTTACTTTCACTGTTTGCTCACAGGGTAAAATATTGTCTGACCTCCAGTGTCTTATCCAGTGAGCAATCCAGAAGTCATTAAAAAATGAAATATTTTCATCATAAAATATAATTATTTCTTGGACACCACTGTAAGTAGATGACTCCTCTTTAAATTAGTGTCAGTAGATCAACTGATAATTCCTTATACTGCCTAAGTTAGGAAACTAATTTATCTAAACAAATACTCAGGCACCCTGATCTTTTGATTTTTTTTAAAGGCAGTGATGTGGAAGATGCAGAGAAGCTTGCAAAATACATACAAACTAAGTACCTATGGATCAGAGATAACCCAGTCCTTTCAACTCAGATAAGATTATTTCAAGTCATCCAAGTTTCCAAACAAAAACCAGGCTCTACTTATTTGAGAAGTCTGTGAGGAACCTACAAAATCCTAGTACTCAGGTAGCCCAATAAATATGAAATTCAAAGGGATATTTGCCCACCATTGTAAGAAATAATACAAATTAACTCTCAATACAAATTTAGTCTCATGTATTGGCCGTGTAGAAAGTATTTTCCACTTTCACAGAAGTGAGACAAAAGGACCTGCCAAATGTTAGACTGTATGTCGCAGATGAGACAGGCAGGAACTGAGCAGGTACTGAATTGGTGTCTGCCAATGTTTTGAACCAGCTTTACAATCCTTATTCCACGCCAGCAGAGGGGGAGAACGTTGAATAAAACTGATGCTGATCTCCAGTGTGGTGGATGAGACTCATGTGCTATGGTAGCTGTGTGAATTTCCAGCTTGACTGATCACAGCACATGACCTGATGGCTTCAAAATACTATCAAAATCCCAAATCCCCTGCCAGTTCTCAGCCCTTTGCACTGTCCCGCTCTTGTCTCTGAATCTCCATCCTCCTTGCAGAGTAGAGGAGGTGAACATCCCTGTCAAGAACTGAACGTGCAATTCCCCCCACCAACCACGCCTGCTGTTCACTCACCCCAGGAAGAACACGGCAGCTAGCCAGCTGTTCTCTTGTTCTTGTGAAGGAAAACCAAAATGCTTGCAGGATATTCAATAAATGGTTCAGCATTTAGTAGGACCCTGAAGAAAAATATCTAATAAAAAAGAAAAACTTTTTTCATTTTCCTAGATCCTATTTGAATCTCTATTACAAGACTTAATTCTCCCCAGAGATGTTACCACCTCACTGTTGAAAAATGCTGACTTAGAGTAGGTCCCTCAGCTAGGTCAGACAAATTCTACTCCTGCAGATTAATAGCTCTCTCAGGAAATTTAAAAAACATACTACTTTGAATTAAATTAAGCCAGAATCTTACTTTAATAATAAGAAGGAATAGAAAAAATAGAGTTTGGCATAGAAAAGGAAAATGTGTAAGGTATCTTATTGTACCCACCTTAGGGGATAATATTAAAATGCTAAGTTTAGCTTATGGTTTAAGAAAATTATGTTTCTGTCATCAGATATTCTCCACTTACATTTTATTAATGTTATAAACTACTATTTGACTGGCAGTCGATAAGATGTGAAAGGAAAATCCCCTACAAAATATGCCACATTAAAAGAGTTCAGCTTACACACTGTTATTTTTCCTAGTTATTAAAACTAAAATTTCCATATAATGAATATCCCCAGAGCATGGGTTTCCAATATCAATTAATTGTTAATAAAACCATGTAATTGAACTACTTTGCCAATAAATTGTGTAACATTAATACAAGCATGGAAATTTACAGCAGCTATGAGAAATAATATAATAAAAGGGAAATGGGTAAGACTATGTGGATGAGATTTGTGGGTTTTCTCCTTTGTACTGTGAATTCATCAGAGGTCATAAACTAAATCCTGGACTTTGGCCAAATGAAAATTTAGATAAGAGAACCTGGGAGTTACAGGAAGGTGTATTTTCCCCTCTTGGTTAATGTCAACCTATTGCCAGAACGGGAAACACTGGACTGCTGGAAGCACCCACCGTATTTCAACTGTCATATAATGCATACATGATGGTTATGTGTGTCATGAAAAATGTTATGCCACCATTTGAACTTAGAATATACATCAGTCCTGCTGTGTTGCTCAGCCTCTCTGCAGAGAGAAATATATTTTGCCTTGATGAAAGATCTCCCTATACTTCACCAACCAGAATTTTCTTATTTGTTTGAATTTAATTTTGTTATCTTTGATTACAATTATCTGTATAACAACTTAAGAAAGTATATGTGCTTCCATGAAATTAGAAGCAAGTGGCCCCTAAAACATCCCTTAATGTGTGATTCTTTAACCTGAACTAGAAACAAATATTCTTAAGTGTGCTACATAATCAAAAATGTGTTTGGTGGTCAATAAACCCATATTCCCATTCCCACAGGGGTGGATATTACCATGACAAAAACAGAGTCAAGAGTCAATATTATTAAAAGTCAGGAACTCCATTCTAGTTATGGCTTCCTGTGTTATCTGAGCCACTCTCATAAATTCTCCAGACTTTGCTTTCCAGCTCAGTAATGTGCTGGTCATGTGGGAAGCTGAAATTTTTAATACGTGTTTGTGACTCACTCAGTACCACAGAGGAGTCTTTGGAACAACAGGTACATGCTAAAGGCTTGCAGTCAGCAAAGAATTTAAGCTTGCAATTAAATTTAAGCCTTCCAACTTGAATTATCCTATGATCCTGTGCTAAAACCCCACTGAGGCTGGATAAAATACTTTTCAGCTATCAATTCAAACCACTGATATTTCACTGTACTCACTGCCAGAGAAAGTTTTCAGTCACAAGTTTCATAAAAAAAATAATTGGATGAATGGGCAGATGCTGCTGAGAGCTCTGTTGTGCTTATCACTGGAGCATCTTAAAAATTTAACTTCTGTGAAAGGCATTTCAAGACCTGTCAGTAACAATCAGTTGCCAGGTTGGCTCTAGAATTTTCATCACAGCATCAGCCACTTAAAATAGGAATAGTGAAAGTCAACCACAACATTGAAAATCCTTGACTGAACTGGAAGGTAACAAATGCAAATTTGATTTGCCTTCATCTAGCCTCACAAGGTTACACATTTAACCTCAGAACCTGATCACATGTTCTTAGGAATGAACTCTTTCCTGGTGTTAGGCAGTTTAAATCAGATACTATAAAAAGGAGATAATTCTCCACTTGGACACTATGGCATCAGAGATGCTGAAACATCTGCTCCAAACTATTCTGCTGTTTCATTTGGAAAGGTATTTCCGTGTTGACTCTTTGCATCACCACTGTATACAGCCACCATCACACTTTTTCTGGCCCAAATAATTTTTATGTAACACCAAAGAAGCAAAACATCTTCACCACAAGAGTTTAACATATTTTTCAGTCCTCAGACACAGAGCATGTCTTAAAATATGGCAGTCCAGGTTCAAATCCATCTTCCAAGCCAAAGAAAGTATTTTAATTACTATCAACAATATCAAGAATGAGTGGGACAGATGAGTTATGTCTCATGAACTACTGTGGCAGTGACAGCTGGAACAGAATCTTCAATTTCTGTAGCAATGTATATTCTAATATAGTACACACTGTTCATTATGTGAAATATTCTTTTTGCTGAAATGAAAACACTTTGGAGATTTACAGCAACTGTCAAACTGAAAAACAGGTTTAAAATTAATTCAAAAGGAAAAAAATTTCTTCTTGAATTATGTATCCTTGTAATAGTTTGATTACTATTCAGGGGAGTGGTTTTTGCATTTTTGTTTGGGGGGTTGTGGTGTTTGCTTGCTTGATTTTTAATTAGAATTGATACTACATCTCATAAATCTAGGAAATTACTTAATTATACAGTAAAATGTTTAACTCTTCACATTTTTCTTATACATAATATGACTTATTATAACTGAAACCATGGATGTATAATTCTCTAAGAGCACATTAAATCCTACAGTCTCCAATACTGTCTTCCCAAATGCATTTCCAGGAGCCAGTTACTTAAAATCATAGACTTTTTCTACAGCTTCATATAGCATCTAAAATCCAGCGAAGGAGGTTTTTAATAGATCAGAAATGACACCGTCTGCCCACATATCACTCAGAGAATAGACTGCCAGACAGTTCTAGGTTAATATTTACTGGTGCCTAAGTCCTGTTTCTGGGCATCAATCAGTTTGGCATCTAGTGTCCCACGTGGTTGTACAAGTTCTGCATTTGGAAAGAGACTACATCTTGCTGTTTCCCTCATGCTGTTCAAATTCTTAGTGTTCTTTTCATGGGAAAATGCCTACTTTGTTTATACTGTGAAAATACCTTCAATATGGAAACTATTAGTCCATTAGAATTTGGAATTTAAAAATTGAAAAAAAATAAGTCATAAATTGAACAGACTGTTGGACAATGAGATTAATATTTATACTGTGAGTATACTTACTTGTGAAAACAGTTCTTGGAAGCTCTTATGGTTGTTCACTTGTTTAGTTTCATTCTCCTGATATTGACAAATAGACTTTTTCAAATTACAGCTAGTAACGAAGGAGTTAAAAATCTGAATTTCTATTAAAAGATAGATACTATCCAGGTGTTCAGCTATCTTGGAAAAAGACATTTGAGATATACCCTCTCTGCTGTAAATATCATTAGGAGACAGATTAGGCAGTGTTACAAAACTTCAGTAAAACACAGGGATAATGAAAAAAACATTGTTCAAGTTCAGTGAAATAAATTGTCAAACACATGATGTGCAGAGTGTCACAGGGTCCAGGGTGGCGGCAGAAGGCTTGTAACGTCTCATGCGGAGACAAAGGCAATATTGGATTCTTCTGTCATAGGCACACTTGAAACAGATTAACTGCTACTCCAATGCTATAAAATATTTTGTGTTAGTCACATAAAAACTGAACTTCACTTCCTTCAGGAGGGTACAGAGTCCTTACCTGTAGTTTGGTGATTTTATTCAAGTTACAGGATCAATGTGTTCACCCTGACTTGTTACAGGACATAATTCTGACACAGATTACAATAGTGATTAAAGTCTCTGATGGGACGCCCTAAAGTCTTGACCCTTGGGATCAAGGTCCCTAGCATCCCATTTGGTTTATGTAATATAACTACTAAGCTGCTTAAAAACAAAACAGAACAAAAATGACTCTTTGGGTGAACTGTTGGGAGAAAATGTAACGTAAGTGTTAAAGGCTGCAATCATTCACAGGTGGGATTATTTGGGAAAGTGTGCATTTTAACAGGGGAATTTACATACAGCCAAAAGAAGCCTCTACAAAACATTTTGGGCAGGAGAAGGGAAGTTCTCAGCAAAGCAGTAAAATAGCTGTGTCTGTTTGTAGTTATTGGGCTGTTGTGTTTTTTGCTTAGTAGGTCAACACAGTGTTGTCTTATTAATTTGTATCGGGGCCTATCACGCAAAGACTGTTTTCTTCACAGACGGTTTCAATCAGAGCAGTCAAACCAGCAAAATAGGATATCCTGGTCAGAATTGTTTTCTCAACCCCATTTTGAACTGTTGCTTTTTCAATCAGTCTTGGCAGATTTCATTATAAGGTGTTTTTTATTGTTTGCACATTCCACATGGCATAACAGTTTTTACATAACAAAATATGTCTTCAATCACAGTGTAAACCAGGATACAAAATATTCCTAGCTGAAGAAATAACCTTAATCAAGTTACACATCATAAGACTAAAATAGCTCCTATACTATCACTACTATAGTCTTTTCCTATTGTATTTCTTATAATGACGTTCTATACCAGGTACAATATCCACTCCTGACTTCTCAGAAACTGAACTGCATGGAAAGCTGACTTTTCACTTCCCTGGTCAAACCACATGAAGCAATTCAAAGTCAATTCAAAGTCAAAATAGAAAATAAGTTTTCATCTCTTTAAAGTAAACTGAGGAAAGAAAGAAAGAAAGGAAGAAAGGAAGGAAGAAAGGAAGGAAGGAAAAAGAAAGAAAGAAAGAAAGGAAGGAAAGGAAAGAAAGAAAGAAAGAAAGAAAGAAAGAAAGAAAGAAAGAAAAAGGAAAAAGAAAGGAAAAAGAAAGAAAAAGAAAGAAAAAAAAGAAAAGAAAAGAAGAAAGAAAAAAAAGAAAGAAAGAAAGAAAGAAAGAAAGAAAGAAAGAAAGAAAGAAAGAAAGAAAGAAAGAAAGAAAGAAAGAAAGAAAGAAAGAAAGAAAGAAAGAAAGAAAGAAAGAAAGAAAGAAAGAAAAGAACTTTTATTTTGTGTTTTTACCTTTAAAATTTAATGAGCATATTTCAAAGTATCCCCATAAAGACATTTCATTTGAAGGAGTTTGAAATGAAACATTTTGCTTTCACAGAAAAATAACAATAAAAAAGTAACAAACTTTCAACCAAAATGTGGCATAAATTCTCAAGTACTTTTGACTGAAACTACATCTGTAGTTTTCAGTCAAGAAATATCCATCAATTTTTTCCCCAGGTCCTTCTTTCAATTATATGTGCTTTTCCTCTAGCTATTCCAGGCAAACTTTTCTCATCTCAACAACCGTTAACATTTCAGCATTTTATGTAACTAATTTTTTAGACTTAGTCAAAATCATTCCTGCAAAAAGAATTTGATTTCTTTCAACTAAATAATGATTGTTACTTAACAATTAATGTCATTAACAACCAGCTTTTAAATCTTTAAGAAGAAAAACTGGTTTATGTCTACTCCAGCCTGAAAAAGAAATGGGAGCACAAAGACTGTTGGAGATCAACAAATACATTTTCTAATTCTGTTATATGTTATTTTCAGTTGTTAACTGAGTTGTTAACTCAGCATTGAATCTTAAAATCTTAGAAAGACACAATGATGAGATATGTTTTGACCTTGCTTGTGACTTTGTATCTCACAAAATTTCATCTTGATGTAGTTCTGTTTCATATCATAACATATGTATTTTCTACTATAGAAACATGTAGTAGAAATATACTGAGAACAAGTCACTAAATGAGTGAATTATTCTTTGTACCTAGACATCACAGAATGTATCGACTGCATTGCGTTTATTTTTAACAAAAGTAATCATGTTTTCTGAATATAAAGGGGGGGGGTGTTTTCCACAATCTTCTCTTAAATACACGGATTTTAACTTTAGGAACTAAAGTTCACAACATATTCCTATACAAAGGCAGTCCTGTATTGTACTCCAGGCCACACATGCTGTAGACATCATTCCTTGATGGCTGATGAAGGACATGGGATGACAGCTATACTGTCTATACAGGTAGCAAGCTATTTAAGAAATTCCAGATCTGTTCGATTATCTTGTAGTTCATGCCAACAGGCAATCAAAAGGCACTAGCATGACTGGAACAGAGGCTGTGTTGCATCATCTCAGCTTTTAGCTACTGTGGTTAGGTTTAATGATGTTGCCTTGGCTGCTACTGTTGAGCTGCATTCAGTTTACTACAAGTAGCTACTCCTTCTGCTGCACGTTTTCTTTGCTGAGCTATAGGCTGGATCCGGCTGTTGTCTAAATCGTGAGGTTTCTTCTCACTTGTCACTGCAAAGCTTTTCATTTGGAGTTTCTGGTATTTAACCTCACATAAATGCATCAGTTCATTAATGGTGGATTGACTTGAATATATGTCTAATAAGGGATAGATCATATTTAGTCATTTCAAAGGTACATAGAGGAGTTAAATATTTCTTAAATTTCATTTTTTTATCATTTCCTGAGGGAACGAGTGAACTCTAGTTCCTGGCTTCTCTAAAATCAAAGTTCTACTATAACCAACCATTCTTCTATAATCTATTTTGCAAAAAACTTCCTGAATATCTAGCTCTCCAAACTGGAGTTTTCATACAAATTTAAGATTTCACAGTTTTTGAATGCTCTTCATGATGTTGCCAAATACTCGACATCCACATCAGGGTAAAGCACAGAACGAAGGGACAGTTTGAGACAGACATGTCTAAGACCTGAGTTACTACAAGGTGTAACTCACTAGTTGCTAACTCAGACCATTTTCCTTTGTATGGACTTTAAGGGCACAAGGATGGCCAGATCAGAGGTAATCACAGAGAAATGCTTTTCAAAAGCAGAACTTTCTGACAGAGTGACAGTCACTCAATTACATAGCTTCCCCACTAACTAGATATTTTCACAATTTAGTAGCTGATTTCATGTTAGAAACTTATACCTTACAAAATAGAATGCATCTGTGCTTCATTAGGCTGTAAGTTTAGGGGAGGGCTAAGGGACAAGAAAAAAGCTGGTGTTTTGCCAAGCTTCTCTGGATTCTCACAATGGGACAAGCAATTGCAGAAGGCAAAAGACAGAAATGAAAGATTAACAAAGAACACCTCAAAGAAGAACAAATAGAAAAAATGAAGTGTGAGATCTGACGCGAGTGCCAGGTGAATTCCCAGACTGCACTGAGATTGGCCACCCTGACCTGTATCACTTCAGGTGGCGGTAGAGCAGGGCTGCTCAATATCACAGCAATGAGGCTGCTCTTCACAGCACTGACTGTATCCGCGCCTAGGATCAGGGTAAAGAACGGGCACCTTTTGTATGGTTTCCCAAGGACGTTTATTCCCAGAAAACAGCAGGATGAAAAGGCACTGAACACAGACTTACATCAACTTATATATGGGGAGAGTGCAAGGGCGGACACAATCCTGAACCAATTGCAAGGAACCTCAGGAGGAGTGCAAGGTTGGGAATACAATGACTGGACCAATAGGAAGTAACAGGGGAGGAGAACAGTTTGAGTGAACCAATGGGATCTCAGGGGATACACAAATGACAGGGAAGGTGCCGGAAACAAAGGCAGGGTCATCCCGATTGACAGGGGAGGAGGGCATGGAAAGAACTGGAACAGAAGACAGTTCTTTGGAAAGATTGACAGTGGCGGTGGGAGGATGCAACTCAGGGTCACACCATCTGCACAGGGGCAATGGAACAAATCATTACAAACCTGTTAAAAAAAACCATGCCACCACAGAGATCTATTACAGAACATCACTACAGTTCAGCATTACTCGTAAATTTTTGCTTTAGAAAACATATGCTTGTTTAATTTAAAGAATGGAAACTTCTTCTAAATGTATGAGTGAGGTTTGAAAACACACACACAAACACACACACAAAAGAATAAAGACAAAATAGAAGAATTAAGACAAAGTAAGGACAAAAGATGAGGACCAGTGATCATTAACATTACAGTTCCTTTTGCACCATAAGCGCACCTTTTTTTTTTTCAGTCACTGTCCTGCACAACAGCTTTTTCTCCAAATTGGAGAGATATGGATTGATGGATCACCCACTTGGTGGACAAAGAGCTGGTTGGATGGCCACACTCAGAGCTGCGATCAGTAGCTCCTTGTCCACATGGAGAGCAGTGAGGAGTGGTGTCCCTCAGGGCTGGGTCCTGGGGCCGATACTGTCCCACACCTTTGCCAGGGACGTGGACAGTGGGATCGAGGGCAGTCTCAGCAAGCTGGCTGCTGACACTGAGCTGGGTGGGGCTGTCCACACAGGGGAGGGGAGGGATGGCATCCACAGGGACCTGGACGGGCTTGAGAGGTGGGACCATGCAAACCTCAGGGAGTTCAGCAAGGCCAGGGGCAAGGTCCTGCACCTGCATTGGGGCAATCCCAGACACTCCCACAGGCTGGGCAGAGAAGTGACTGAGAGCAGCCCTGTGGGGAAGGACTTGGGGGTGGTGGCTGATGGAAAACTCACCATGAGCCAGCAGTGAGTGCTCCCAGCCCAGAAACCAAGGGAATCCTGGGCTGCACCCAAAGCAGCATGGCCAGCAGGTCAGGGGAGGGGATTCTGCCCCTCTATTTTCCTCCTGTGAAACCCCACCAGGAGCACTGTGTCCAGCCCTGGTGTCTCCAATTTAAGAGGGACATGGAGCTGCTGGAGTGAGTCCAGAGGAAGCCACAAAACTGATAAGGGGGCTGGAGAACCTCCACTAAAAAGACAGGCTGAGAAAGTTGGGGCTGTTCAGCCTGGAGAAGAGAAGGTTGTGTGGAGACCCCATGGCAGCCTGCCAGTATCTGAAGGAGCCTACAGGGACTCTTCATCAGGAACTTTAGTGACAGGACAGGCAGTAATGGCCACAAATTCAAAGAGGGGAAATTTAGTTTAGATATTAGAAAGAAATTTTTTATTTTGAGATGGGTTAGGCATCGGAACAAGTTGCTCAGAGAGGTTGTGGATGCCACAGTCCTGGAAGTGTTCAATGCCAGGCTGGATAAAGTCTTGATAAACCTGGTCTAAGGAGAGGTGTCCCTGCCCCTGGCAAGGAGGGCTGGGAATAGATGATCTTTAAGGTCATTTCAATCCATTTATATTCTATGTTTCTATGATTATTAACATTTTATGTTTCTTTGACTCCAAGATTCTCTTCTTCCTAGGTCAATCCTCCATCATAAGATTTCTTTTCAGTGATGCACCATTTACCCCTTCAATTTCTTTCTGTTCTGTCACATACCTTTCTACTCATGTGACCAGATTCTGACAACTGCTTCATGACCCAAGTCCTTACTTTCCTTCCACCAGGATTCATATTTGGTAGCTGTCCCATTTTTTTTCTCCCTGTAACTTCTTGGCATACTTTTCTCAGTGGTTACAGTGGCAGCTAACACTGATTCTGTGTCCTCTTCCTTACTATGCACTTTCTTTTTTTCACATTCCCTGATGCTTCTCAGTTTTTAAATTTAATATGGGGTTTACAAAACCACCAACACCACGTCTTAGCACTTTCTTAGTGTTTTATGCTGAGAACTAGAATCATAGTTTGTTTTTACAAAATGTAACAATGATTAGTACACTTATAATTGACCAATTGCCTTCTTTTAACAATTGTTTCAAAATGCCCGTGTCACTTACTCTCCAACTGCAAAAGAAGAAAAAAGGACATCAACTCTAGCATACCATGTCAGCCTTCATTTACAATTTTAGACAAATTCACTGCACAAGTTTATTAGTAACTTCTAGTTATTTGAGAAATTTACTGCAATAAGCAAGGACTGTCTGTCCTCTGCATCTGTTAGCATCAATTCTTCTTAAAATGCTTTTACTCTTTAATCTTTTGGAACAGCAGGCAAAAAGCAGTGCATTCTGACTGCTATCAACAATGTCTCTGCCCCATAAATTTGCTGTTCATCTGCCTCACACAGAAAGAATAGATCTTATTTTTTTGTATAATTACTCCTAGTTTGTCAAGTGCCTAGTTTTATTCAACATGCAGAAGGGTTACCAATGTTCATGATCCAGCACAGCACTGTTTGGCAACTCACTGGAATGAAATCCTGTGCAGATAAGATTAGAATAAAGATCAGAATAAAGTAAGCAGAATTCAATCTGATTACAATGTGCAAATGAAAATTAATCCAAACAGAAAATAGGAGGGAAAGATACAGTCAGATTATAGGTGTAAGAATTTCATTCTCAAAATAAAATTGTCATTTTGGCTTCTCCAGTTCAGCCATGAAACCCAGCAGGCAACTCTTTCATTAAAGGGCCTACCCTCTCCCCATGAATTAATGGCCTTCTCTAGTCAAAGATCATAATTCAGTCAGGGATTTATCATCCATCTTGAATATTTGCTCATTCAGATGCAATACCCTGTGAATAATGGCCCCAGAGAAAAAGTATAATTCAAAAGGTTGTCACCAGCTGCAGTCTTTAAGGTGCATTCTGTTACCCTCTGTAACTTTAGCTGTAGTGAAACAAAATTATTAAGCTGATTTTTCCTACCCAACCCACAAATGAAACGAAGCAGAAAAAGAGAGGTACAAACACCCAAAACTGGAGTAATGTTAACTCACTGCCAGACACCAGCCTGGGCTTCTCTGATGCCAGAGTTTCTTAGATTATCAAAAAATCAGATCTCAGTCATAGAATCAAAGAATCACTTACATTGAAAAAAAACCCTTAACATTTTTCAATATACCTAACACTTCCCTTGTCCCTAAATGACACATTTTGAAGGTATGCTAATACTTTCAGGGTTGGTGATTCAACCACATCCCTGTGCAGGCTGTTTCAATGCTTGACAAACCTTTCCATTAAGAAATTTTTTCTAACATCCAATCTAAACATCTCTAGATGCAGCTTGCCCAGTGATATTGCCTAAAATTAATGAACAGTACTCTGACCATGTGCTCCCGCTCACAAGTAATGGTGAAGCATCCACTCCAAGCACCAGTCAGGGAAATGGCTGGTTCAGCAATCCCAACAGTAAACTGAGTAATGAGAAAAGCCACATCAGCCAAGGTAACTCCATCCAGAAGCAGGAGAAAATCCACCAGAGTCCATGGGGGTTACTGAGGAGCAGCTCTGGAAATGGCTCTTAAACTCTGCTGCCCAATGAAGCTCTCACAAAGCCTAAACTTGAGTCCAAGCTTCAGTTAAGAGCTTCATAGGAGTTTTGCTCTGATACACTGCACCAATTCTGGTGTTGAAGCCCAAGCAAGAAGAAAAATCTGGTTCAATGAGGCCACATCTTTTGGCCTTCTGACTTTAAACAGGAGTACAGAGCAAAAATATTGTTTTCATTAACTCCAGCAATAAGCTGGCCTTCTGGGTCCAATCTAAAGCTGCTATGAAAAGAATTAATTATTTTACCGAGCTCTCAGTTTTGAGGAATGAAGATTACATAATTCCAGCCTGGCCCCCTTAATTAATTTAATACGGGAATGTTACTTGCCCACAATCTGTCTTCCATTGTCCAGTAATGTTACACAAACTAAAAAATAATCATAAAAATAAAAGCTTGTGTTTATTATTTAATTACCAAGAAAAACAGTGAAGTTTGGACTTTTCCTATGTTAAGCTATATTGGCCCTCAAAAGTAAATCTAGGTATTTATTTAGTCTAGTGATTTTGGTACTTCCCTTTGCTGGTGCCAGAAGATGGGAGGGCACTGTTCTCCCCTTGTGCAGAGCCTGCCAGCTGCTATCCTCCGGGCTGGCAGAAGGACTCGCAGGAAGCTCACAGGGAAGCCTCCTGCTGGTGTGACACGAGGACACTGGCGTGGCTTGGTTGGCAGGACAGCCACTCTGCCAAGCTGAACAGCAGACAAGTGGGCAGGCACACCCAGCCACCAGGCTGCTTGAACGGACACTGGCCTCCCCAGCTGCACCAAGACATCCATGTAAAGCCTGATGAGGGGGAGCATCCTCCCCACCACAGCAGGATTGAGACCAGGCCCCTCCATCCAGCAGCTGCCCTGGATACTTGAGACATGGCCTCTTGCAAACAGGAGGCTCCTTCTGCAACCCTTTAGCAGGATTAAATTTAGGCATTGAGCTAAGCAAACACTGCGGCATGGGTCTGATCCTGCACCTAGGAGACACCTCTTTCCTGCTGCCTGTGTTTGTCTCTGTCACAATCTGCTCAAGAGCTGCTGGAAGCAATGTTCCAGCACCACCAACCCACCCACCAGGCAGAAACAACACTGCAGCCTCGAGCAAACATTCCTTCCTCCAAACAAGGTTATCGTGAAAATGCAGACATTTCTGAGAAGCTTATTTTCTTGATTTGCAGATTTTTCAATAAGAAAACATTTCTGATCCTACACAATACACATTCCAAAATATTTGAGGAAAGGAAAAGAAGTATGGAAATAATGGCATAAAAACTTTTATGTTACTAAGCCTCCAAGCAAATTTAAAACACATGTATTTTTTTCAAGTATTTTTTTCCAACAAATTGGACCATATTCAAGTCATTGCTTAATTTTTGCCAAACCAGCCAAATACAGAGCTTTGATGAATGTGCAGGTGATGTCATTTCAAAAAGTCCAGGGACATTTAAAGGGGGAAAACAGTTTATGATTTCACCTCTGAATAAGAACAGTCTGCTGTTTACTCAGACTGTGCTTGAAAACAATACTACTCTGGCCTACAGAAAATGAGATAATTTTATTTATTTCAACAAAAGAACTGTTTATACCTAAACAAAGCTGTAACTGTTCTTCCTTTCCTATTGAATATAAAATATGAAAATATCCTTGTGGTAACACCCCAAAATAAACCTTGAGCCATTGTAACATTGAGCTCTTCCCTGGCTTTTTAGATCACTCTTCTGTACATGACCTCCATATCTACAGTGATGTTCCCATGCACATACAGAGAGCAGAATCTCAAAATGGAAATAGGATCAGCAGACCAAAGAGCAGAGTTGTGTCCTCAGGAAAATGAGAAAAATGTGAACAAGACAAGAACTTGCCTTTCTTTCTGTTGCCTAAGTGATCATCCGATCCAACTTTCCTCTTTTTAGTCAAGGGCATGTGAAAAATAAGCTAAGTCTTCTCTGTGTTGCTAAAAGCCCATTACTTTTATGAGCAGTGACATGACTCTGCCACTATTTTCTGCACAGAGTAGGCAGAACCTGTTGTGGCTATGAGGAAGGATCCATTCACACCATGCTTAGCCAGCAGGCATGACATCTTCCAGGTGAGCAGTACGAGGGTAGTTTGCTCTGCCACGTCCTTCTGAGGTGTTCTCTTCACCAACCGCCATCTATTTTTTGAAGGAGAAGTCTAAAACTATGAGGTAGTTGGTATAATTTCACAAAAAGCGTAGCCAGAAATTGACTGCTGATCATTTCTCCAAAACTGAGCAATGTTACCTGCCCACATGTACAAGCACAATGTATTTCCTCTCACTGAACTCATAGAACTCTAGATTTAATGATCTCTATATTTTCATATTTAATATTGAAACAGACTCCTCCTGTTTCACCACGAGGTGTTGGAACTTGTCCTTTTTCCATCATTCCTAATGTGCCTCCACTCTTGTCCCCACAGCAGTTCCACCTTTGTGGATGATCGGCCAGGTTCCCCTCAGGCATCCTTTCAAGGCAATGGTAAATGCAACCTGCCTGCTGCTCCCAAAACTATTCTTGAAAGTGCACGATACCCTGGGGAGCATGCACTATTCTTTGCACATTTTATCTTCTTAACTACTTCTGTTTATACAAAACTAAGTTCAGGAATATCCCCCCATAGGTTTCTCTGTGCAAGGAACTTATACCTTTACTTCTTTCTGCCTATAACGTCACATTTGCCACTTATCTGAGAATAACACCACGAAGACATCCCAGGTCAGCAGATATTGGTCTGTGAGATTACTTTCAACATATTTATATCTTTATATTTCTCAATTTAATTGTCTAAGAGGCTAAGGAAGAAAAACATAAGAATACCTTACTCTAGCCTGAGCTGAGAAAGTATTGTAATCTCAGAGCAGTGGAATTTAACAGTTTTGAGTGTACTCAAGAACATACCAGATACCTGAGAAAACAGACACCAAGAGAGTACTTTAAGAATATTCTCCTGCCAGATCTTCACAGATAATTTCTTTAAACAGCAAAATATAATCCTAGATAGCATGACTGTAAAAGAGGTCATTCAGTCTTTTGCTATAGGAACTTCAGCTACACCTGTTGTACTTAAACCAAGAAAGATGTGGAGGATTCTGCAAGCTTGTGGAAAACTTTAGATGTGGTATATTTCTGTCTGAGGCTTTTACCCAAGATCTCACCAGCTGATGAGCCCGAAGTGTGTGTATTTGTGCTTTAAGAGCCCAGAACTGGCTTGGTCTAACACTGTTTGACTACACTGATCTCCTGTAGTTTGCATACCAATTCACCTAGGCATTCCCTGACAAAAGGTCTGAGGAGTGTAAGTATTTCATCTTTAGAGTGGAAGGAGGAGGCTGAGGAAGCTGGTGTTGAGGAGAGGGAAGGAGATTTGGGGTTGTACTACAAGGGAGCTAACACCTGCATAGCTCTGTGTTTGCAATTATGCAGGTGTTTAGAAGAAATTTAATTTTTATAGCACCCAGCACCAGAGCAGCTGGGATCTTGTTTAGAAAATAAACCACCCTAAAAGATGACATCAGGCAGCTGTTCTTGCCTCAAGAAACACTTGCTACCATCTTGTCATTTTGTCAGACAAAATGACTAAGTAAAACAAATAAAGAAAATAACCAACCTTGAACTAAACAAACAGTCTAGCATTGCACCCCAGCAGACTGTCAGGAATAAAAACATATACAAGCAGAGCCACTTGGCTAAGAAAGTGGTGTAGGCAGATTTGAAGCTTTGGTCCCAGAAAACTTACCCTGTCCATGTGGTGGGGTGAAGTAGCAAAGGGGGAACTTCAGAAAACGAGGCTGAAGAGACTGAGTAACAGTATAAATATTGATTAAGTGCTACTGTAAGTTTTAGCTAAAATTTAAGACTGGTGTTACAGCAACTCACCTCACTTTTAAGCAAAAAAGACTTTGCCTCATATGCATGAGAAACAGGAGCTGGTAACAACACAGATCATAGCAAATAAAAGGCTGAGATATCTGCAGTGAAATTGCTGTTTAAAACCCCCATAGTTTAGCACATAGTGGCACTGAAAATCATAGACTGCAGTGCAGTCTGAGTCTTGAAGTTACACTGTGCAGAATTCAGTGGGCTTGATTGTGTAATTTACATAATTTTATCATTATCATTCATTTCATTGCATTATGTTTAAACAAATAAAGTTTTCAAAATGGGTTTTCATATACTTCCTATCTGTCTGCATGGGTAAATCCATCACACATTGGTCAATTTCTTTTCCAAGGATATTTCTACAAAAAAAATTTTACTTATAAAATTCTTAAAATAAAGAGAAAAAAGCGAACAAGTCAGATAAATATTTATACGCAATGTTCACCCAGCTCTTTCCAGTCACATCCCCACTTCAGCAAAAGGCTTCCGTGCTCTCCCAGTGTCAACAAATCCTTTTTGCAGTTTTCAAAGTGCTTTTCCTGTTTATTTCACACACAGCTTCTGTCTTAGACCAAATATAGTGTTCTATGTTTAATTCTCTTGGACGGTCCCACTCTCTAGATCTTGTTTACATCCTAGATGCTGTGTGACTTTGATGGAGCATTCCACTGTTCTCCTTCACAAGAATCTCTGCAGACATTTGACTTTTCATACTAAATTTTCAAGGAACCACAGAACCATTTAGGTTGCGAAACCTTGGGGTTGGAACCTTGAAGATTATCAAGTCCAGACATAAAAATAACACAGTGTTAAGTCCTGTGCCCTTCAAAATTTGCTGGCCTCAAAGGGCCATGAACTTCAAGGCAGGTTCTGTAACTCTGGAGACTGGGCAAATAGCTCGGGTGAAGCCATCTTGCCTTGTGTCCAAGGCTTGAGAAACATCTCTGGAAACATCCCCACCCTCTCTGCTCTGCCAGAGAGAACTAAAGGAATGACTCAGGCACAGAAAGTTTGTTACCCCAAGTTCTGCTCTTTGGGCTAAACAGATAACCCCAACCCTTGTTTTCATCTTTCCATGGCTCAGCTGCTTGTTGTACCATCCTCCTTGGGGCTGGGGCTGTCATCCAGAGCTGGTGCACTCCTTCCCCATGTAATAAGTAACCCCTGCTGGAAAACCAGTCTTGATAAAAGGTGTCAATGCAATTGTAATGAAAATAGATAGAATTAACATGTAAACATAGGAATAAATTACACTTTGCCAGATAATTATTTATTTTTATTCCAGATAATGATTGTCAAAAATTACTATTTAAATCATCTCTCAAAACAGGAAATAAACTCTCCTTTAAAAGGCATTTTAAAGTAAATGATGGAGAAATTTAGGGTAACATCTGAGCTCTGTTTTGCTAGTGTGGCTACAAAGTGGTGCTGTAGAACGTGCTTAAATGTAAAGTCTTGACAAAGACAGAAAAGAGGGTTACATACAGTGGTAGTTGTTCTGGGGCAATGATAAAAGGAATCCCTACTCTGCACAACTGCTATGTTGCAACATTCTTCAGTCTGAACCCAATCAGCCTGTAGCCAAGAAAAAATGCTTTCTTGATTTGTTGCTTTTGTTGTATTTATCTTCTCTACTTCATTTAAAATTCTTGTTTTTAGAAACAAACTTGTAAATATTTACAAAATTAATCATACTAAACAGCAAAGGAGATTAGAGAAATGCTTCAGTACTAAAACAATGCGTTTCACACAGCCTGATTGTATAATTCAATTTTATATTAGAGGGGAGATATGCAAATGCAAATGGTGAAATGTTCCCAGTTTTATGAGATCATATGTCAAATATATAGTTAAATTCCAAATTGAGTTCTGATTCCTGTGTTTACTGTGGGAAAACTAAATTTCATAAATATATCAGCACCTGGAGATATATGGTGATTTCTGAATAACCATGTTAAAACATTCATAAATCAAAATGCTTGTGTGAAGAAAAAGCATACATTTGGCTTTTGTGTGGTTTTGCTACAGAGATTTATTTTGTTTGATCATTCATAACACCTGCTTCTTTTCACATAAACACATGTAAAACTCGTGTTAACTACTAAAAAAAAAAGTACTCCTTTTTGTTTCTTAATGGTTTATCAATACTGCAGTAATAACGAAAAACATAAGAAATGAGGCTGCACTGCATTTGTAGGTGATTAGTGTGTGGTTTATTTCTGTGTAAACTGCATTTCCAATTTATTGAAAAGCAATGTGTTTTATAAACAAAAATTACTCACATTGTATTCCATCATAAAAAGACAATCGTAGACCTAGAACAAAGTCATGCACACAAATCTTCTCATTAACAACACACAGATATTGAACATACACAATTTCCAGAGAGAAAAAGAACGATAAGGGGAAAACACGAAAAGTCTCTTTTGTGAAAACCTACTTCTTCTTCCTTAGTACAGCTGAAGAGATTAAATATTTTACATTGAATAAATGCAATATTCCTTGTGCTGAGTCACATCAGATGTTATCACAGACCAATCAGAAGGACAATAAAAGTACAGAGAAGACTAATAAAATTGTACTTCATAGAACATCCAGCTCAGTGTAACAGGAATGGTAAACAGTTCCCCACCCATATTTTTCCAAATATCCTTGGAAAAAGCAGAAACAAGGGGATGGGCACAGAACACCTGCCTGCAGAGAAGAACCAACAGCTGCTGAACAAAGAACAAAACACAAGCTGTACAGAAAAATTGAGATGGAACCTCTCAAGTCTGGTACAACAACCAGTCTGGATGGTAGGTCCTAACCTTTCCCAGAAACTCAGTCTACCTATTTTATTTGTTCTTCTTGGAGAAAAATTATTCCTCACTTTATTCATCCTAAAAGTTATCCTAGAGTTATGGATAAACTATAAAAAAGTATCCTAGAGTTATGAAGCTGTCTTGGTTGACTAATTTCAAATCATAAAAACTGTGAGAATAAACACAATATATTCAGATTGACTTGAAAGCTTCCAAGCCCGTGCTACAAGCTGAGGTACAATACTACCCTGACACTGTTGTTGCTCTTGCTGTTGTTTTTATTGTTATAGACCCAAAAGAAATTATATTTCATTGCCATTCACAAGCCTGTATTCTGATCCAATGCCATTAGCAGCTATAGTGATCGTGTAAGCAAAGCTAAAAATGAAATAAAAAAGTAAATTGCAATTAAATGTTGATTCCAAAGAAGGAAGTCACAGAAAATGTTTTTGAACTGGACATTAGAGAAGTAGTGTCAACTTAAGGACAGACTCAAATTTTCTTTCTTGCCTTCAGGCCTTCTTGGCAGAATGGGAAGGCTACGTTTGAGTCATGCCAGTAACTTCTGACAGGTTCTTACTAGAATTACTTCCTTGACTGAAACTGAACTCTAAGCACAAGTCTAGGCACCTGAACAAATTGCTGAAATCCCAGCTTTCTGTGGATGTTTTTAACACAAATCCAGGATACTTGGTTCAGACCACAGTTTTCTCAAAAGTCAGGGACAGTGAAGAGTGCTACTCTTTGGAGAAGTGTGTGGTTCAGCTCCTAAAGAAGTGACAAACTTTCTGGAAGAGTCTAGCTGTCCCTGCAGACTGAGAGGGAAGTTGTGGTAACAAGGCTCCAGGCTTAGTCATGTCCCCATGTTATGAAAGTCTACATCTTTGTCCTCAGCTGCAACATGGGAGTAGTCACATATTTATTGTATTTCACTGGATTTTTGTGAGGGAATTAGTTTAGGTCACTTTTCAGAACAGACAGTATTTATTAAGTCTGCTCCCACCAGCAGGTATTAATTACTATTTTATTTTGTAAATAATTTGTAGAGTTCTCTTTCAGCTGCACTTAAGGTTTTCCAAAGAAAGGAGCCTGTTAGTAGCTTCAGAAATGTCTCACTAAGCCTCCAGTTATTTGTGTCTGTCAAGTTCTCCAAGTTGGAAATGGAAGAGTTGCGTTAAATATCCCTACTAACTTTCCAACATGTGACTCAAAGCAATTCCTCTGTCTTTGATTAGCTAGAAGTACATCTGCAAAGTTGAGTTTACAATACACCACATAATCTCAAATGCAGATCTTCTTCTGCCATCTGGACCATACATGTTAGTGTCAACAACAGCAATAAACAATGCAAGACACAGCTCACATAAACATTTCAGAAATCATAAGCTTAATCATTGTTCAGAAGTTGGACCAGGCTATGACTAACCTCTTCAGCAGTATAAGCTCTCGGCTTACTGACTCTGAAATATAGCCAGAAGAAAGCATATCCAAAACCTGAACCTAGAGATAAAAGGGAATTCATGCGGCATAACAATGATGTGAACAACTGTAAACAGCTTTTAAAGTTGGTCAACTATGAAACTGAAGTTGTGTTGAATTGCAAGCCTTGCTGAGTGGCAGTCCCAGCTAGCACTGTGAATGCTGTTTCTCTTGCAGGATAAGAATATTTTTTAATTAGTTTCATTATCTACTTCTCCAGACCATTGATGTCTGCTGGACTGTCTGCACTGCCACCCCTCTAACCTCTGGCTTTCCAAAAGGATTCTGGCAACAGCATCTGTGGGTAAAACTGATTAAAAAGTTGAACTTGGGGAAAAAATATCTGAAGAAATAATCAGTGGAAAACATTTCAGAAAGCAGACCCTAGGTAAACCTGGTCTGTACAAACAAATGTGAGGTGTTCACACACAAGTTCCCCTGTGACTGATGACACATGGTCAGAGCCAGAGTACTAAAAGCTCCTGAGGCCAGAGACATTCTCAACACCTCTCTTCTTTGCCACCTCCCTCCATTCTGTGATTTCCAATCAAGAAAACTTGACTGCATTTGAAAGGGAAGAACCACAGCATATTCTCCAGTCTGACAGCAGTCTAGACATGCCCTTTAGCTATATTTAGGTTTTTGGTCAAAGACAGACAGCAAGAGGGTGTTCCAGCATTTCAGATAATAAACTGAACTAACAAAACTCGTTTTCTCTTTATTTCCCTACACAGACATTAGGTGAGAGATAGATAAATTCTAGTCTTTCAGATCCAGTCTATAACAGATTGAAAAGTTTCTTATATAATATTTTAGACAAAGCCCGTGCCAAGCAGGAATTTCTTTAGCCTCATTCCTCAGTCAGAAGTGTGACAGAAAAGATCTGCACCCCATTAGCACCATACATGTACTTGAAAAAATCATTTACCAGACATAGTTGTTAGTATTCAGAAAAAAAGGGATAAAGCAACTCATACTAAAGACAGAAAGAAAATCCATCTTTTTAGACTACTGAATATTAGCAAACTTTCCCTTTTCCTCCTTTGGGAGTTACATAAAGGTCATTGATTCAAGCAAGCTAGGAATTATTGCTAGTGAAGAAAATTCTGCCTGGTTTTCCTTAAGAAAGTAGCAAGCATGAATTATATAACTCCCAGAAGAATATCTGCAATCCATGGTCTGAGTCCTAAAATTCAGCCCTATACAGCCTTGTTAGTATAAACAAGGAGAGATAGCCATCAATTATTTTTTTATCTGATCTCCAAACTAGTGAAGGTCAAACTGCCCTCCAAAGTCTTTTAGATAGCCTGCTATTTTCCACCAATATCCAGATATTGGTACATAAGCACAGTTTCCACAGGTATTTTGTTAATGCACTGTTTTGAGACACACTAAATAGAAAAGCCAAAAAAACAAGAGCTGAATTAAATGCCGTATGTTGATGTAGACAGCTAACAGAAAGCTGCGGTGTATGGGTATTATATTTCAGACATTCCCTCTACAACCTGTTCTGCCCAATACTCTTGTCATGCCTCTGTCTAAACCTCCAGGCAGACTCATGGTTAACAACTATTTATTAGCATAAGGAGCTAGTTATTAATCTAAATAAACTTGCAGAAGCTACAAAGTGCTTTTAGGGGCTGAAGTCAAAAAAGAACATTGTAGGGCTGCATCCAGCCCAAGTGATACAGCACAGCTGCAGCTGAACTCCTAGGTAGTCCTAGTTATACAGCTATGGCTTAAAACAGGGAAGATATTGAGAATACTCTAAGTTTGTTAAGTTAAATGGTACTGCATTAGTGTGTTTGCTGAAAAAGAGTGACTGCTGCCCATTCTGTCACCTCCTCATGCACAGTCCAGAGCAACTCCTGTTTTACGGATTTGTGAAACATCCACCACTTACATTAATACAGAAGTTAATACAGAAGTTTCCAGAAGGAAGAATTCTTGAGATATTTTAATACCTTCTCAGAGAAAGAAGCCCAAGGAAGCTAGAATGCTCAAATGCAGTAGAATGCCTTAGACCACATCTGCTGCAAAGCACAAATGTGACAGTGAAAGATACCAACCAAGAAAAAAACCAACATTCAACATTTTTAACTGCCTTACCTATGTGATTCATTAAAAACTCACATATCACTTTTTTAAATTCCCAATTTAAAAACCAGACGTTTCAATTGATCTTGAAACAGTTGCATTAATTTAATTCAACAGAGACATTTTCTTAGGTATGTATGTCTAGGATTAAGCGTCCTTTTCTTTCTTCACCAAAAATCACAAGCCTCCAGAATCTGGATGTCTGAGAGAATCAGATGGTTATGATAAAGGCAAAAAATTAAAATAATTTCTCCAAAACTGCTGTCTATTTTGAGATTAAAGCCAAGAATCAATAACCTGTGAAGTCAACCACAAAAAACAATCATCACTAATCAACACAAAATCATTTGTCCACATGTTTTGTGGAGTAAGATGGCTCATCACAACCATTTTATCATGAGACTGTAATCCAAACCAATAGCTGGCATGTTTCTAGGACAGGCAATGGAGATTACAGAGACTGATTGCTCTAAACAATACATGCTAGTGGAACAGTTTGCTAATTTTTCCAAAGTAGGCTGAGTTACACAGCTGATCCAATTTACAATTTGGGGGATTTTTTCCTGATGTTTTTTATAGAAAAGATGTTGCAGAATATGCTCAGCATTTTAGGTGTACACCAAAGAAGGAATATGTCAATAAAATAATTTAGACTGGTGTAAATTAATGGATTTAAATGGAATGACTCTATATATACACTAGACTTAAGTGGAATTAATATTTATTTACATGTACCACTTGTTTGGAACAAAGATACAAACTCCTGCACGTGATCCAAACATATTTGTCTCCAAAGCACCATTCAATTTCTCTAATTACAAACATCTACTTTAATTTCTATTACCACAACACTTAGGAGCTCCAGTCGGGGTTCAAAACCCTGTTTTGGTGGGAAGAGTATCGTCCTCTAACAAGAAAATAATCCCTGTACCTGCAGTGTGAGGCTAGAGAAGAAAAGGAAAGAAGAAATGCTAAAGACATGCAAATGGCAAGGTTTACAATTGTTTCAGTGTATCAGGAGTCCACCCATCCAGAGGGCTTTGTTCCAGTTCCTGCTCGGCTGCTTTGCTTTTCCATGGTATCGCAGCAAAGCGGAATTTTAAGGTATATGTATGCACTATATAACCATAAAAATATGGAAGTTAAGGCAACAGCTAGTTGTCATTACCTACATTTGCATATTATCAACTGGAAAATATTACATCAAAAAAGTACCAGTGGTAAATAGTACCATTTCAAGAAATGCAATATGTACGGTTGATGATAAAGTGTGATTTAAATCCAGTAATTTAGTATCATGAACAAAAAAAGACTGAACTAAATTTTCATGCCATTAACCCATGAAAATTTCAACACAAAGACTGTATTTTTAAGGAATCCATGTGAAATTACAAGATTAATTTGACAAAACAAAAAGACAATAAAGACATAATAACACTTCAAATTTTTTAAAGGAATTTTGAGCAGTTTTAAGACCTTAAAATTATCTAAAACAAATAGTTAATTAAAAATAATTTCTGACTAATTTGCTAAGGTTATGAAGTACTTTAGTTTTTCTACAAATACTATATGTTCTGTGCAGATGATGTGACTAATGCTGATAGCATGTATATTAATTTTAATATGCCTTATTTTCCAATCACCAGGGTTCAGCAGTGAATGCAATCAAAACAAAGATCCAGAATTATTGATTCATTGACCTATTTAAGTCCTAACCAGTTCTGACATCTCTAGAGCTAAATACAGACTTGTCTTAGCAATCTGTTCTTGGTTACAACTACCCCAACTACCCATCACCAGATTGTCCATGTTCTGCAGGCTCTATGTAACTTCTTTGGCCAAATATTTTCTTGAAGAGGGTTTACAATTTTGACAAGTACTTGAAAATATTTATGCATGAACGCTACTGCTCATTCTTCCCAAATCATTCATTATTGTCATTGTCAGATCCCCAAATAAACAGTAAAACCCTTACTAACATTTAGATGCAAAAAAAAAAAAAAAAATAGTCAAACCCAACAGATCAAAGCAACTAAGTGCACACAGATCTGGTATGAAAGTCTATGATGCATGTTTATTCCTGACTCTGCAGTTATCAAATATTTATCCCTTATAACCCAGTAGCTGACACAGAGAATGGGATTTCAATCCACAAGTTGGAACTGCAACAGCTCATAAGGATAGGCCATTTCCAAACACTGATTTTTTTAAATTATTTGCAATTGTTTTTATTTCATCTACTGTAGCTTGACTCCCTTGTTATGTATTTTTCTCACCGAGTTCCTTTTTTTTGCAGAGGGAAAGCAGATGGCTGCAACTATAACCTGTCACCACAACTGCTTGTTTCATGAACAACATTTACAACTTGCTCAGACTGGTTCTTAATAAAATACTAAAAATATCTGTCTGGGCCTAATGTGCCTTTGGCTGAGAATGTTTGCAAAAGCCTTGTTGTGAATTAATTTTATTAATTTTCATATAAGATAATAGGTGTTAAATACCAAAGTATTAAAAACCACACGAAATTTCCATTAAAATTATTCAAAGTAACACAAGTTACTTCCCAGTCCCCAGGGTTTAACAGCTAGGAGAGCATTTGCAGACGGCTCATCTGTTTAAATGCACAGACAACTTAAATCATGACCTGATATTAAGAAATCAGAGTAGAAACAAGGGTTAGCCAATAAACAGAACTCTGATTAGTTTTCAGTCACTTTAACTTCCATTCCATGGCAAATTGAAGTTGCAAACTCAGCGCGACTGGCAGGCTAGCAAGTGTCAGCTTCAGCAAAGCAAGGGCAGAAGGAAGTCTGCCAACACAGCGCCTGGCACAAGGCCTTTCCCCTGACTCAAAACTGCATCCTTCCCCCTGATGGGGGGACACGCATCAGGGATTTGAGGGAACATGGAGGGATAAAGGGGACATGACAGAGATTCATCCTTCTTATACGTCCTGCTCAACCCCACATATTCTTGCCATGTGTCCCCCTGTATTCCCCGTGTCCCCTCAGATCCTCACCACATGTCCCCCGTGTTCACTCCCCATGTCCTCAGACCCATCAGCCCCCATGTCTCCTCACATCTCCACCCTGCCATTTCCCTCCTGTGTCCCCAGTCCCACACCCTTTCCTCATCACATGCCTGCTATGTGTTCCCCCATGCTCCCCTCACCTCTCCCTGTGTTCCCAGTGCCACTGCTCTCCTTGTTCCCTCGTGCCCCTGCTATGGATACCCTCACACCCCCCATGTCCCCCTTCACCCTTCTGCCATATGTGCCCCCATGTCCCCTCCATCCCCATATCCCCCCATGTCTCATCACATCCCTGACGTGCTCTCCCACGTTGCCTTCATCCCCCATGCCCCTCCTGTGTCCCTCCATCCTGTGTCTGTGTCCTTGCTCATGGAGCACCGGGCACTGCTGGCCTTCACTGCTGCCAGCCCCACTGCTGCCCACTCCTGTGCAGCTCTGTGTCTCTCCCTAAACCCTAGGGATTTCCCCAACATGCTGCTGCCAAGGCAGCCAGCGCCCAGCCTGCTGCTGCCAAGGGTGAGGGCTCTGCCTTCCCAGATTTCACTGGCAATGCAAGACTTTGCATTATGCTCCTGGTAGACCCATACTCTTTCACAAGTATAAGACAAAAGGCTTGGATGGTTCTGTCCTTAAAGTCTTGCAAGATTTCCTCATCTCCTTTGCCCTTCAGAGCTGTCTCATGGGGTCTGAGCCCCCAGTCTCCTCCATGAGTTTAAGTCTGCCACTCACTTTCCTTGCTTGCCCTCCAATGGTTCGTGGTTGCTACAGCCAACACTGATGATTATCATATTCCCAACTACATCTCTATTATTAAATAGGTGATCCAGCTGTGATCCAACCTTTGGTTGGTCAATCCACTTTCTTTATCAGGGTGTTGTCATTTATACCCTCTAGAAGTCCTCAACTGGTTGCAACTTGCGATGTTGCTCTTTCACCAGACACTGGAGAAGTTAAATTCTTGCCAGCAGGTTAGGGTTTTGATACAGAGACTTATTACTCCTGTTGTTTAAAGAAGATTTTGTTGACTTTGATCTTACTTGGGTGAAAAAACAAAATGCAACAAAATATTCTAAAATCACAAAAACATTTTGATTGATAACAGAAGATTTTTTTAATGCTTTCTAGATTTCACCCTTTTATCCTAATTCAGAGCAACAAGTTTATTTTAAAATCTTGACTTACATCCTAGAACAAAATAAAACAAAACAAAGAAACCCCCTTAATAAAATAAATATAAGCACAACAGCCAACCTACTTTGTTTTCTCAACACATTCTGAAAAGCAGGCTCCAGAGCAGTTCCCTGAAGAGAGCTGAAATAAGCCATGGAAAGAGCCAGAGAAGGAAAAAATGGAGCAATGTCTTGAGGAAACATTCCCTCAGGGTTAATTACCTTTTCTACATCACACTGCTCTTCACTACATAAATAACAAATTGACACTTTTTCTAACCTCAACTGTTTTTTCCTTTCTAAAGGCCAATGAAACATTAGGAAATGTCTCCTACATACTTTCTTCAACAGGATTATTGTTTGCCAGTCATAATGTAGGGGAAAATAAATAGCCTCAAAAGAGGACTATGAGAGGACTAGCGAGAGAAATCTGGCCAAAAGAGAGGAAACAACCAAACAAGCCAGGTCTGTTCTACTTATTGGGCCCTGTTCTACAGCTGGCAAAACATTAGAAAATAAAATTGTTTCCTGATATTTTAATTTCCCACTGGAGTATACTATTGTAAACTTTTCTTTTGGGTAAGATATGTTTTGTAGATTTATTTTCTTTGTATAGCCAAGTAGAAAGAACCTTAAGAAAAAGGCCTGACACATGCTGATTGGTAAATTTGCCCTTTCCTCTTGTTCAGATGACCTGGTAAGTCCAATCATCAGCAGTGGGAAGAAGCTACATCCTGCATAGAAAGACATATTTACTGGATACTTTACCATCAGCCCTCATACTGAACTTTGAAGAGGCCAATCAACTGTCACATACTGATAGGAACATTGATATGAATTGAAATGAAGTCTGTATGAATAATAGAAGACAGATGTTTGCTCACTGTTACCCAACTAATCCCAGCCATCACAACAGCATGTGGCAAACACCTGCTAAGGCCTGCCTTGTCTTGGATGTGCTCCTAGTCACTGAAGGAAATTTCTTGCAGCATCCTGTGGTAAACTAAAAAGCAGAAAGACCTTCAAATGACAAGATATTTGTCTCAAATTACACAGAGAACTTGTCTTTTCTAGTCACAAGCTCCCTGTTTATTTTGGGTTTTTTAAATACCACTGAATAACCAAGCAGTATTAAACACTTTCCAAAACCAAACTTCCTTCATACAAGAAAGCTCTGAACATCACATGAGAGTGCCAAGTTATGAGGCACTTACCATTTACAGGGTAGGACTCAACCACAGCACAGCCCAGCAGCAGAACAGTAAAGAAGGATAGAGCCTTGAATCCAGCAGAAGTAATAACAACCCCTCTCCCTCCCACTCCTCCATTTCAGCAATAGCAACTCATTCTGTTCTTCCCATTGTGCTTTCCAACGCTTCTGTAAACATAGGCAAAAGTCATTGTTCTGAATTTATGCATCACAGACTCATTTGCCCACTGTGGACAGTTGAGCAGCCACTATTTTCATCAAAATATGGGAGGGCATTTTTGGATTAACAGCACAATACCCAAAATGGAAACCATCCCATCCCCAACTAGCACATTTTGCACAATAGATTAACTGCAATTACAAATCTCTTGGAAGTATAGAGAAAATAAGAGAGCAAGACAAGAGTGTGAGAGAAAACACCAGACTGTTCCACGCTGATATGGGATGGGAGTTGCCTCTGCTAAGAGGCCTGTGATGTCTCTGCAAGACTTTCCAGGGCTGATTAATAATGTCTCCTAAATGTGCATCCATTTCACTGGCAAGTCCTCAACTTTTTGTATTCAAACCTTTTTAATGGCATCACACTTCATGTACTTCAGTTGATCTTGCAGTATAATGTCCCATATTTTCCTTTCTAGTCCTACACAAGAGGAAACATACTGGCATTTGGGAGGATATTACATGTGTAAAGAGAAAGCAGAAGTGAATGTCTTGCTACTAGTAGAGCAAACACCAGAGAGCTTCATTTTCATATAAAACAGGGTTTTTAGTTTAATTCAACTGCAATTGCTTCAGAGAAGTTTTATCTGATTTAAATTCACAGGAGTGGAGAATCGGGCTATCACTTACTGCTTACCCTGTTGATCTCCAAGTATCTCCTTATGTAGTTGATTTACTGAAGTATAAGCTCAAGCACAAATTAAACTATTTTAGCCAAACATGTAGCAAATCATGTGAAACAAAGATTTCATAAAAATATATAGCTTTTTGTTCAGGATACTTGGATACTCACTTTTCTGTAAATATTGCCCTAATTAAAGAACTCGCCCATTCTTTAAGATACATTTCATCAAAGGCTTTCACTGTAGAGAAATAGAATTATTCCGCTTTTACAGATGGGAACCTAGGCAGATAAACTAGGAAAAACTTGGGCCAGGGTCTTCCTATGGATTTGGATGAAACCTTGGGTTCACCATTATTCCCTGATACTGGAAAATGGGATTTGGAAAAGAGTGATATGAAGATACATAAACAGTAAAACATGAGTTAACATCAAAATCCTTAAAAGGCTAACTTATTTGTCTAAATTATCTCAGTATAACAGTAAGGCAAAAAATAATCAAAATAAGTCAAAATAATAAATAGCAGCCATCAGCATACCATAGATCTTAGAGACTCATGAAAGATATTATAAGTATTTCTTTCCAGAGTAATATGGATAACAAGGAAGACTGATGGGATTATATTCAACCTTGCAGTTCAAAAATATATCAATAATTTAGCTCTTTAGTAGATGAAAATGATAAAGCTATTAATGAGAACGAAGAATCAACAAATGAAAATCTAGACAATAAATGTTTCTGTTCTGCATTTGAAAGGAAATGGGTTTATATACTTACATCACAAGGGCAACACACTTCCCACAAGTAACATGGAGAAGTGTCAAACACATTGTCTATAAAAGACATGTATCTTAAAATCCATAGGCCTGGATAATTTGGGCCTGAGTGTCCAAGGAGTGCTGGCTAAGTTGTTCAGGGTCAAAGAGCACTAAGAGCACTAAAATGCTCTCAGTACTACAGTGGATATAATCCTGATCCCGTAATCCAAGGGGAAAGGATCAGCTACCTGCTACACCACAGACATACACAGCTCTCTGAGGCTGGATGAGATTGACTCAAATATGCTATGGGAGTTGGCAGAAGTGCTCACCAAGACACTTCCCATCATTGATCAAGAACCTGTTTGACTGGAGCATGGCCAGTGTGATGCCTATCCACACAAAGAGTCAGAAGGAGGATTCAAAGAACTACAGATCAGAACTCCCTGCCTGATCCCACTGCCAGGGAATTCATGGAGCAGGTAACCTTGAGTGTCACCATGCAGAACACACAGGCAGGGGATCAGGCCCAGCCAGATGGGTTTAGGAAAGGCAGGTCCTGCTTGACCAACCTGATCTCCTTCTGTGGCAGGGTGACAACTTAGAGAATGACAGAGAGAGAATCTACATGTTGTCTGCCTGGACTTCAGTAAAGCTTTTGACACGTTTCTCACAGCATTCTCATGGAGAAACTGGCTGCTCATGGCTTGGATGGGTGTGCTTTTTGCTGGATAAAAAGCTGGCTGGATGGCTGTGCCCAGAGAGTGGAGGTGCAGGGGGTTTTATCCAGCTGGTGGTGGTCACTGGTGGGGTTCATCATGGCTCACTATTGCAGGCAGTCCTCTTTATTTTTATCAATTCTCTGGATGGGGGAATCAAGTGTACTGCCAGCCAATTTGCAGATGGCACCACTGGGCTGGAGTGCTGATCTGCTGGAGGGCAGGAAGGCTCTGCAGAGGGATCTGGACAGGCTGGGTCATGGGCTGAGGCCGGTGGGGTGAGGTTTGACAAGGCCCAGTGCCAGGTCCTGCCCTTGGGTCACAACAGCCCCAGGCAGTGCCACAGGCTGGGGCAGAGTGGCTGGAAAGGAGCTGGGGGTGCTGGTGACAGCAGCTGAACATGAGCCAGGCTGTGCCCAGGGGGCCAAGAAGGGCAGATATCATTTATCATTATACCATGTTCTCAAAGCAAATAGTGAATGCACATAGGCCCAGTGTAACAGCACTCAGTGATGCCTGAGGAACCTAGAGACTGGGGCATGTTCCTCAATTTCCACCAAACTGACCATGTCCAGGTACTAGGGAATGGGGACAAGCTTCTCTGTTAAACAGAGATTAAAGCCTTTTTGGTTTTTAAGGAAAAGAAAGCAGAGGAAGACTCCATAGCACTTAAGACACTCATAAAGTCTAAAAAGAGAAACAAGAATGAGCTGGTAAATAATTGGGTAAAGAATTAAAATAAATCTGGCTTTGACGTTTTTCAGAAGGATGAGTGAAAGTTGTTAGGTCTGAGCAATAGAAATATTTACCAGGAGAGGAGAGGAGCAGTTAGTTAGTTTCAGCAAGAGATATACTGAAAAGGAGCAGGATGTTGACTGAGTGTCACCATTAAGTGAGAATACAGAGTACGAAAGCCATAACTCTGATTGGGAAGGCATTAGATAGGACAAAAGGAAAATATCAAGAAAAGAGCTGTGATTCTCAAACTTCACACTGAAATTTAAACTAGAAATAATGCTAACACATCTAGGGTTACTAACCATGTTTAAAACAGTGGCTGATGGTTCAGACATTTTTCACATCTGTAAACAACATTTTGCTTGCACAGAGATTACTGGCTGCAAGAACAGAGCACTATTTAGTGGCTACCAGTACACTGAAGACTGAGAGAACACACAACTTCTCATCCTCAAGAAGAGGGAATAAGTATTGGAATATGATCCCAATATAGCGGGATGGAACGTGCCTGGGCTCTTCTGGCCCTTGCTGCTTGACCAGAGGCGGCAGCTGTGGTATTTCACCACAGAGATACCTCTGGCTGGCTGGATGTTGCAGCTAGGCACTTGGAACAAGTCCAGGTGAGCAGGAGCTCAGTTTTACTGCTGGTGAAAGTCCTTAGGCTAGGTGAAGAGGAAAAGGAGACGGATTCTGCAGAGGGTTTAATCCAGAGTTTTATTCCAGGGTCACAGATCTCTGAATCTTGGTAACAGCTCCACAGAATCCCATGGCCTCAATGTCCTTTTAAGCCCCAGGGGAGGGGGGAGGGAAAGGACAGGTGAGCCACCAACCAGGTGGGAGGGGGAGAGGCTCAGGGGACAAATGACACACGGCTAAGCCAGTGACCCCAGGGCTGAGGGGCATCTTTTGAACTTCTGCCAATCACACGATGCCCTTGCTGGAATGTGGAGCTTGACGGACAGCACCTAGCAAGGGGGTAAGGGGGAGGGGAAAGGAGACGTTGGCACACCTGGGGGACTGGGAAGTCTAAAACAGGAAATTGCAACACACTGCAACAAATAAATTTCTCTAGCTGCACAAGGAGAGACAGACCCCAACTTGCAAGAGCCATCCAGACTGCTGTTGTCCATTTTGATCAACAATCAGCTGAAAAACCACCTCTCCCAGCGGGTGCCTCCTGATGTTTCTTGGAGGTGGGGAACTGCCAGCCCACCTGAGCCCACCATCCCCATTCCCTCCACACACACTATAGGAGAAGCTGAATCATATATACGAGTAAATATTTCTGTAAACCATGTCAGAGGAGACTCTTTGTGTTGCCTAGAGAGAGAGCTAACACTTCAGGGAGAGGCAATACATTTCAACAAATCTCTCTCAAGTGAAAAAATCAGTTTGTTTGTGGGTTTTTTATGTGGCTTGCTCTGGTTTGCTTTATTTAAAGAAATGGTAAAGGGGCTAAGTCCCCATATAACGTGTCCTTTAAGGCAGAGTTGTTCCAACATTTTTCCCTCAGTTTCTTTTAACATGGGAGTTAGAACCCAAATAAACAGAAATGCCACTGTAGAAATGCCACATTCTACAGTGTGTTTTTGAGAAGTAGCTCTTGCTTTTTCTGACAAAAGGAATGTTTCACTTCTGTTAGCACTGCAAAGCCAAATTCAGTGTAGAAAAAGGAGCTGACCTCAGGCTATCCTTGTGCATCAGCAACAGAACTGTCACCTAATTTGCAAGCACAGAACAATTATGATGGGCAGGACAGAAGAGGCAGCCTGGCTTTTAGATTCCATTTTTTACATGAAAAATTGTCAGTAGGAAAAATTATCTTTTATTCTAAGCAAGTGTGATCAGAAAATAGTTTAGAAATAAGTCACACCTATATCCATTTTTCTAGTAATAATGTATATCAAGCTAAAATCAGCAATAAATAAGAGAATTTTTTTAAGCTCAGAATAATCAGTTAGTTCTATAGCTCTGACTACCTAATCTCTGACTGCAATTGACAGTGTACACTTATGCAGCTATGTTTATAAATACAAAGACTATTAGCATTTGGCTAAAAAACTACAAAAATAACAAAAAACCAAACAACAATGAGACAGAGATTTTGGGAGATGACAGTTACAACATTGGGTAAAAGCACCAGTACAGAGGAAAGTGAAATATGCATTTCAGAGGGCTTATAATGTTCACTGAAAATGAATGAATGAATATTTATGAAATTGCAATTATACTTCAAATCCAAAAATTATATTTATGTTTATTTTTCCCTTCTATTCAGCGTCTTTGTTTAACATTTTTAGATGTAAGACATACATATGGACCCAAAACCTGGGTCTGCACAGGCTTTGTTACTGGGTTTTTTTTTTACTCTGCTGATATTATCTTTGAGAACTACTATGTTTGCTAGGGGAGAATCTTTTGCTATTAGCAGAGACAACTAACAGAGGGAAATAATATAAATCATGCCTTTTGAACTGCATCTTGCTCTGCTGATTACCACAGATGAATGGGACAGTATTTCATTATCTTAAGGAAAATATTTTCCTTTGAGGACAGACATAACCTGTAGCCAGACATAACCTGTAGCCAGTTATCACAAAAGGAAGAGCAAAAGGATGGGCAGCTGGACCATCACATCAAAGACACTGTTATGACTTCCTGAATTCTAAAGTGGCTCAGTTCAAAAGTAATGTAAAAGCAGTGCTATACAGGAGGCCAGCCCTTCACACAAGTCCTCACCTGGTCCTCAAATGTGGCCTCCACACTGAAAAACTGAACTGTTTTGACCCAACAATTTAACAGCTTTGTCTGTCATTGGAGAGAAATGAGAACACAACCCAGTCATTATCAAAGCGTCATTTAAGTGAACTCATGTAAAAAGTGTCTGAGCAGACAATTTGCTGCTTCTGAAACCTGTACCTCATTCCTGCCCATTTCCAAAGAGCAGTGGCTACATTCGCTAATGAATACATAAACACAAGGCCAAGTTTGTGTATGATTTTTCCTTTTTATTTGCATTAGAGATTCTTTGACTCTGAGGCAGAAATGAGATCTTAGTCAAGCCCAGACAATGATACAGCCCAGGAAGATGTCCTTGTTCTAAACATAAATTATAGTACTCACGTTTCAACTTTATTTTATAGTTAAAGAAAGAACAAATGAGCAGAGAAAGAATTAAAAGGAAAAAGAAAATTTAACTTTGCACAAGATGCACAACTTAACTGTAATGATTATATAAAGAAAACCTGTTCAGCAAGGAGAAATTCTCTGTTGGCTTATAAGGATTTTTCATATTGCCTTTGTTTTACTTCCATGTCTTACAGGCATTTTTCTAGGATCCTCCCTGAAATATTATTACTGAATTAATCCCTGCAAACATCCGTTCAAAAAGAATCAGGACCTACAAAATCTCTTCAAGACAAAAAGAAAACTCTTTTCTTCAGAAGTTCTGCAAAGTTCCTGGTCCATATTTGTAGGTTCTGAACTGGAAAGAAAAAGAGCAGAAAATAATTGTAACGATATATATAAGGATATATATCCAAATGAGGATTTTTACATACTAAGAAAGGGAGAGATTTCTGGATGTTTTCTGCTTTTGTGAATACTTTTTCAATATTTTATCTTTTCCCAATTTTTTTTCCGAAAATTACTGGTTTTCCATCTTGCCATCTCTTTTCCCTAATATATTGTCTTTCTGGCTACTTATGCATCCTAAATGTTGGGTTTCCTCTACTTTTTCCCAGGTGGTATGGTACTGTGAGTCTTTCTGTTTGGTTTATACTTTGATACAACCCATGCCTGCCTCTTAGGCTGGGCAGGGACCTTCACGATGGACTTCCCAAACCCCAAAGCATTTAACTCTCCCCCATTTGACATCCCCCCCAGCTGCTGAGCTTCAAAACATTACTGCTCCCAAGATCTCTGGATCACAACATGCAGACATGGAGTGAGAGCAATCAGGGTCAGTGGGACTGAGCCTGACCACTCACACCTATCACAAAGTGGTTCCTGCCCACATGTGCTGTGTGGAAATGTTCTCCTCTTCCCCCTCTTCTGCTGCCCTCAGCTGCCCTTACACGTACAAGGCCCATGTTCCCAGATGTCCTACAAGCTGTTTTCTGGTTTTCTCCCCGACCACACTATGTGGTGGTCAAAAATCTCCTGAATCCTTAGTATTCCTCCCATTCTAGGACACTTGTCTGTATGCAGCTTAATTTTGTGGAGGTCTTTTTTGAAGACTTCCTGGGGCTTGCATTCCTCTCACAGTTCTGTGTGCTTTAGTTTCTATTCACTAAACACACTGATTACATGAAATCAAAGAAATTATAGCTAGGACGTCTACATTCTCAAGGATCACATTTCAGGCAATTGTCTGGTCAAAGCAGCTTCTTTTGATCTAAAATGCTATGAGCCTTTCATTCAGGACACCGGGAGATTCAGCAATTTCTGGAAGTAACCTGTACAGCCACATATCTTCTGATTACTAATTGGTAGTATATCATGTGGTGGTTTAACAACAGCTGGAAATCAAACTCCAAATAAGCCTCTCACCTTCCCCCCACCTCCTCTGAAAAGAGAGGGGAAAAGACAGACTGTATATTGAGATAACAATCTACTGAAAGAAAAAAGCAATGGAATAAGAAACCCACAGGAGCGGCAACAATATTAGCAAAATAAGTATGCGAAATGAGAAAGTGCTTCACACACAAAAGGTGTTCACCACCTGGACTAAGCTCTGTGTGGCCACCGGGACAAAGACGTCAGGTTCTCCCTATAGGTTGTGTCCATGAGGTTTTCCCCAGACAAAGACAAGATTACGAGTGCTGCAAGACTCAATGGAAAACTCAGTGGGCAAATCCCCAAAAGCCAGACGGTCTGTGTTGTGCCACACCACTGCTTTGGGTGCTGGATTTGGTCCTCATGGCTGCATCTGGCACTGGCATCGCCACTTTGGGCCATTCCCCACGGCTCTCCTCAGCTCCCTTCAGCTCGGCTCCCCTCGGCTCAGGTCAGGTTGGCCTGGGGCTTGGGCTCGGGCTCACCTCCTCCCTCTGTCCCTGCCGATGTTCCCAAGCTGGTGCTGCTCTCCCAGCGGAACCTCTCCAAAGGTGCAAAGGCGCGCTCTGGGGGAATGGGAATGGAGGAGCCCTGGCACAGCTGGCACCACCCCCAGCCACAGAGGGCACAGAAACCACGCCCACCTTTCCCCAAAGCCACACCCCCAGAACTGGCCACGCCCACACAGCCTTGAGCTCTGCCTCTCTCGCAGCCTTGGCAGAGTCTTGATGGGAATTCCAGCAAATCTGGAAACCTGGAACTGTGTCTGCTGGCCTAGTGGGAAGGCGACTCCATCTCACCAAATTCACGTCAAAAAACTGTTTGAGAGCCTACAGCACTGAGCATCTCTCACTTGATCTATTTCCCTTCTCCTCAAAGCGTCCCTCCTTTCATCCCTAGTGGCTCCCACACCCCTGACAACAAACGGGTGAAAGCACACAGTGCTGACAGGCACATTCTGGATTTGGATGCTGTGATTTTAGCCCTCAGCATTATTGCTAATTTGATTCTCTTGGCATTCCACCGACTGTGTTTGCCTCTAAGTCTCCAAAACCTTTTTTCTCCACAGTGCTTATTTTCACAAGACAATAGAAAGAAAAAAAATTGAATCATGAAATTCCCTCATATCAGCTTTGAAAAGTACATTAAGCTGACTTTTTGTACATCCAAAGATTGTAACCTAAGCTTTGGGCTTTTGCCTTTGTTTCCTATTGTGGCTTAAAGTCCTATTCATCTAGACAAAGAATGGGTGACTCCCAATTACCCTAGGATGAAAGGATGATTTCTTCTTTTTGGTTTTAATGTATTCTTTTAAGATAATGAGCAATTATTTCTATTATATCAAATGACAGAGGAAGGATTTCCCTTCATCCTTCTTTATTTGGTTATTCCTCAACTGGAAAGATCATAGTCTACCTACTAGCACAATTTTGCAGATACTGTGGGCAGGGGCATTCTCACTGTGGGCAATGGAGAAATGAAAGTGATTATTTAAGCCACTCCAGAGTAATTAATTTTAGGTTGCATATAAAGTTATGGTGGGGATCTGGAGATACCCTTTTTTTGCAGCATGCAAGTGCATGTCAAACACTTGTACACTGTGAAAATACCATACATACATGAAAGGCTCATTTTCAGTGGAAATGAGCTTAAAGGAGCCCTCTCAATCAAGGATCCCACTGAGAGTGAATCTGTGAAGAGAACTCACTCTTCCTACTTGTGAAACAAGCTGAGAATATGTGTAAGTAGAGTAGAAGAGAAACTTTCTGCTCCTGAAAGAGCAGATTTACCAGGATGCAAGAGCTGCTTTTTCCCACCCTGTATATAGGTAGAATTATACTACCTAAAATTCTGTTAATTAAAAAACTTACCTACTTGGTTGTATTTTTGTCAATCAACCATGAAGGACCCTTTCTTCCATTTCATAAGTCTGCATCTCTTTGAAGAATAAAGGATATTCTGAATGGCTATATATAATTTCTCCTCTGGGTCAGTGAATTTTAACATTGCACATACATTTGGTAAAAAATTGAAGAATGTTAATTGTCTATGTTTCAAATAAAATGAGATGCTCCATTTATTGTAACATCTTTTGTCCTCCTGCAGAGTCCTAAAGCATTTTGACAAGTTCTGCCCTGACTTATAAGCACTCAGTTCTCAGAATGGCACAGTTAGATCAATTAGAATTTGTAAAATTATTTGAGGAAAGCCAGCATTTCTCTGAAAATATGACAGATCTTATCAAAAGCTTCAAGAGTCTGAATAGCAGTACCAGGCTGAAAACCTTTGAAATGTACAAGCCAGCATGCACCCAGTGAAGCTGAGTTAGATGGCACAGGGGAAGCATTAATCTGCCTTCAGGCTCCAAAACAAAAAACCTCCACTAACAACAAAATTATAGTTGGGCATTAATCCAGGCAAAGCAACTGCATACATGTGTCTGAGGCTCCCTCCTGGGCAGGAAGGGTCAGTTTTATCCCTCTGTCCAAAAGGAGCAGCGGGGTGCCATTTTTGGGGGGCAGAGGACAGTTATCAATCCTTCCAGTAATCATAGGATCTGCAAATAACAACCTATGGGCTCCTCTGTTCTAACTGCTTTTCAATGCAGGAGTACAGCCCCTATTGTATTCCTGGCAGCATTTTATCCAGTCTGGCTTTTCATCTTCAGTGGGACAGAGTATCTGCTCCTTCCCAGGGGATTTTTCCATGGCTAATAGCTCTCATGGCCAGAGGGTTTCCTTCTCTAAATTCTCTTCTACTCTTCTCAGCTACCTCCCTTATTGTTAAGTCATTGTACATAATTCCTCTGTATTGATGATGCCTCCATCTCTCCATATTTTCATCCATAAAGTTGTTGCAGTTTATCCTCCTTTGAGAGTTTAGCTATATTTTAAATAGCTCAAAAAACCCCCAACCTGTCTATGGCTCATCTCCACAGCAGTACTCCTACCATCATTTGTTATGGAGCATTCCAGAATATATTTCATGTGTAACCATTGCACCTTATGTACAAGGAGATTACCAACCCACCTTTTTGACATGAGTCTGTACGCAGCCCTGTTCCACCAGTGTGTTTTGGTGCATGGGTTTATGTATGTTAAGCACAAACTGAGCAGTAAGACAGTCTGTGAATGCCAAAAAGTAGTTTTCTGTTGTTTGTGAGATGCTTTTGTAAGCCTCAACAGAGAACAGTAGATAGCTGCTTCTTCTTCTCAAACAATTCTTTGAGATTCAGCACAGAGGCTTCATATGCATTTTGTCATTTAGACAGCAAAAGACATGACAAAACATAACTGGAAAAGTCTAATTTACATTATACAGCAAATTAACTCTGGACCAACACCAACTCTACTCCCTCCCTTTAAACTTTCATGTTATCTTCCCCATTATAAGTGGTTTTCGTTTTTTCTAGCTAAAGAGTCAATTTTCTCTTCATCTTCTGCTGCAGTTGTTCTGTGTTTCACTGTGTGCTCAGTTCCTCCCAGGCATTTAGATCTTGCTTGTAAATGCTGATATACCAAGCTCATTACTCCCTCTCTTCAGTCACCAATTAAAGCACCAATTTAGACTCACAATAATCCTTTTCCCTAGTAAAGATCATTAAAGGCAGTGTTAATGTGCTTAATGATCCTCCTACTAATGCAGTTTCTTTCCCAGAAACCATAACCTTTGCTTTTGCCTCTCCACAGGAAGGATGTTGTCAAAGATGTAAGTTTTCCCAGCCTGTTTCTTTTCAAAATAAGCACCAGGATATTTGTGAATGAATGTGTTTCATTTTGTATGATCTCAAGACTTTATGACACAAATATCTCTGAAAATCTTTCAGTAGCTATGAAAAGATCCCAAGGAATCCTAGCAGGAATAAGATCCCTGCAATTTTAAGCAGTGATTTCAAAAAGTAGGAATTACTTGTGCAAAGTAGGAGGCTATAACTTCTGTAAGGGAAGATCTGTAAAGAAAGAGCTATTCAAGGACTCAAACAGAGAATGAATTCATTATGCACTTATTAATGGCCAAACACAAAGAAATTATTTAGTACAAACCCAAAGATATTGTGTCTGTGTTGCACTTGTCCCTATAAAAAAGCTATCCAAACATGGATTTCTATGGGCTGAGTTTTCCTGCTAAGCAGGTGGATAGCCAATGAGAGAGACATTCTGTCTGATGGCACTTTAGAGCATACCAGACAATTTGCTGAGTGTTCATGTAAAAGCCTTTTTTAAGCACCACATGGACAAAGGCCTCTGCAGAAGAGCCTCTTATAAAGAAATTACACACTGATTTATGCAGAACTGATGGCCACCTTACCATTGTTTGTCTGCAAACCCAGGCATGTGTGAGTGGTTAGAAGCTTCTTCCAGTCAGGCAAAGAAGAAAAGGGAAGGGTAAATTCCTGCTTTTAAGGAAGGAGGGCAATGGACTTGCAAGGAAGGACAGAAAATAAAAGGAGAATGGACAGGAATACATGATGTGAGAGAGAAGACAAGCAAAGTAATAGATGGTTGAAAAGAAAATGGTTGAAAATAGATGGTTGAAAAGAAACTGTAAATTCGTCTCTTAGGGTACAATTAGTTTCTAACATTTCCTATTAAAACTTGGCAACTAGATATTATCATATCATTGATCTTTTTTATGACTTTCTTCTAGTATGTCTTTGTTCAATTCTCTGTTTGCCAGCTTAACAAGGCTGTACTGAGAACAGACACATTAAGGTTGTGAAGGGCTCAGGTGCTATATACCAGTTCCCTGGGAAATGAATGAGATAGAATGTAAAATGTTTAAGTTCTAGGCATTTCCTTCTGACAGATAGGGTGCTTTTGTATTCTTAAGTTAAGTTCCTATATTGGCTAAATATAGACACACACATTGGTCTTGGAAACTGCAAGCTATAACTAGCTCTGACAAACCACCTGGTATCTTACTTGCATTTTATTTCTACTGTTGTAAAATTATCCTGATCAAGACTGCTTCTTTCTACACTGCAGAGATATTCCTCCTGCTTCAGGCCTCAAAGCAAATTTAATTTGTTCTCAAAGTCCTGTGCTAAGGACTTCACAGGACCACAGTTTTTTTCTTGGAATGAGGGCTGTGATTTTCATAAGGTACCAGGAGAATCAGGAGGCCAAGCCAAGAAGGGTCAAAGTTGTGAAAACTCCATTGCTGATACCAACTAGTGCAATATATGAACTTGTTTAAATCCCATGAGCTAGCTGTAACTTCCCCAGAAAGGTTTTTACATACTTCATCTGAGCTGCTTCTCATTTCTGGATTGGCACATGAGCTTCACTTTCCCTTTTGAGTACTAGTGTTAGGGATCCCCAAGCACTCATCTCACTAGATCAGAGGCCAGCAACTTTCTGATTCAAGCTCTAAAGCTGCCTTTTTGCAAGAGTTTGCATGTAGAGAAGCCCCATGAATGAATCCAGATGAAAGTAACAAAGTTTTGGTTAGTTCTTTCAGCTTTGTTTTAATAAAAACAAAAGCATATTTTACCTAGGACAAGCACCTCAGATATGATATTTACAGTTTTCTTCAGAATTTCAGTTTGCTTTCATTGCTCAAGAAAGCACAGTAGTTTCAGGCTCAGGTTTATCCTTGTTTCATGTCCTAGGATTTACAGATCTTTGGGTTTAGGAGTATAACTAGGAGCTGGAGGAGACCTGTGTCCTTGTAAGCCAGTAGGCAGATAGTCACTCTGCCTGGGTGTCCCCACTAGGAAAAGAGTTTTAAAACCCCTCTGTAAAACATTTTTGAACTACTAGAAGTACTGTTATTGACATAATAATTGGAGACATTGTAAGTGTGGAAAATATTGTCTGTCATTTAAAGAAAGGAAAACACGTGAAAAGGTTTGGGTGAGTTGCCTCATAATAAAACTCATTTTGGAAATCTCTCATGAACATAATGAAGCAATGTGGGGAACTTGATACTGAAGAGGGAAGGATGGTGTGTAACCAAATTGCAACATGGCATTCTGATCCACATCAGTTCTGTTAATGTTTACACAGTCCAAAATTAAGAAATCAGGGCTTGATATTAACTCGTTCTTGAATTCTATCAACACAGAAGAGTTGTATCTTATAATGTTCACAGACAATTCCTCAAGTAGAGAAATTTTACCATGCACCAATCTTGATTATTGGAATGCTGAAAATGGCTTCAGCTTCAATATTTTTGTAAATCGAGGCTAAATATAAAAGCCTTACAATCTTCTTCTAATCAAAATATATTGGTGCTGTCCAGGATGCCAGTTATGTGGTTGCAAATGTGACATGCAAATTTCTTGCAATTTGAAAGATTCCTGCCCACAAGTACTGCCAAATTGCAAACTACAGTATATAAATACCACACTTCTGGAATAAATGGTTTTAAATATCCACCTGGATTCTTTATTTCTGCACTGCATGTGTTTTGTCAAAAGGGAGAAGATGCTGCAAAAGCTTTTTTTCTTGGAAGACAAAACACACATCTACAACCCTGTCATGATTTTAGCTGTGCATACCCAGGTATGACTGAAAATGCAAGCAGATAGGAGTAACCTTTAGGCTGCTGCTGAAAACACAGAAGGTAGTAAATTGGAGAAAGAGGAATGGTACCATGCACGTGTGCACACAGACACCCACCCACATGAGAGCACTAACATCTTGCAACCATTACTCGTCCTGTGATACAGACATAATCTAGTTAAAATGGAAATGTATTAGGAAAGTCAAACAATTAATTGATCCAAGAAAGGTTGTTTCATGTTTTGTGTAAATCAAAGCTAAAAATTCATTTGAGGGACACTGCCGTATTGTAGACTAAACAGAGTTTGGCATGAGCACAGCGCTTGGTGTGGGTGTTAAAGTTGTTCTGCACTACACATGGTCAGTAATCCTCAGCAGAAATGTTAACTCAATTTGTCAGCATTATCTTTATGTCAACAGTAATGCTTAAATATTTACAATAGACATAGTACTCTGAGGGTTCGTAACGCAAGATAAATTGGAAAAATGTTAACAAAATGGATGGTACTAATACAAGCCCTTGGCACTTTGTACTCTTCAATTTTATATACAAGAAGGTTTGCCTGAAAGTTGGATTTTATTAGGCTTTACAGTTTATTTGCTACCTCCAAGCTCTTGCTAAAATGAAGCAGAAATTTGTATAACCCTTATAAAAACAGAAATGTATTAGGTTAATGATGCATGAGTACTGAATCCACAAGTAAGAGGACCAGGTTTTTACATACGTGCTCTGGACCAATTTCAGTCTTGACATAAATAAGCATGAATAATATAGACCTTAAACTGAGTTGCACCTGTTTATATACTGACAGAATTTGTCCCCACAACCTCAAAGAAATTATTAATATGCTGCATATCTTTTTTAAAGATACTGTTTCCTATACAATATCATTCAAAATACATTACAAGAAAAATTAAAATACTATAAATTTTACAAACAGATAAGAACAAAAAGAAACAAACAGTAACTTGGAGAAAGTAGTTTCATTGCCACTTGGAAATTAGAGGAATGATATAATGATGAAACAAGATAGCCTTCCTAGACACTTTACCTTTGTTACCCTTCCTTTTTCAGAGTCCTTGCCATATATTCCTCTAATTAATTCTTCTAATGAACAATGGCTGTGAAAGCCAAGCATTTATTTCAATTATGTGTAATTTTATCACCCTTAACCTTTAATCTTTTTACCTCTTTGAGTTTCTGGTTCTAAACTGTCCCTCAGCATTTGCTCACCCCTATACCCATGTCCTCCAACTGTCCCAACCACCAAAGTCTGTCCAGTACTTCCTCCAGTCATAATTCAACAGATAGCAGCACATGAGGAATCTCACTGCCCACTTTGACACGATGTTTTTTAACAAAAAAAATGTAACCATGCCTTTCCTGGATGAGAGAATTGCATTTTCCACTTACAACATTTGTGATGGCTTTAACTCACTTTCATAGACCTACATGTCATTATTCCTACTGTTTTCTCCATATAGTGTTTTCTCCACCACTTTCTACAGCTAGTTCATTATCTGTTGTCTTGCTACTTCTCATACCAGAACCTCTCATCTTGAAAAGTTTATTTCTACCTGCCTCATTTTTGCTCTTGCATTTAAGCCTGAAAATGTTTGGAGATGTAATTTTTTAGGTATTCTGATTGTAATAAGAGGGGAAAAGTGACATAGCGCAGCAAAATACTGTGACAGAAATAGAATTTCTTCCATTCCACTACTTATGTTTACATACAACTTCACTGGGTGCAAATCCTGAATGTTTTGCTCAAGCAGTTCTTGTCTCCTTGTTTCTTCAACTTTCATAACCTGTCAGTCATCGTTTGACTGTAATATTGTAAATATGAAAAAATAGTCCAAAATAATAATAATTAAAGGAGAAGCTGACATATTTAAGAAAAAAAAATCTGTAAAAAGCATATTTCTCTTTTGTAAATGGCTGACCAAGTAGATTGTCAAATTAGTAAAAACTCAGTATCAAACACCCCCAAACATTTTTGTCCCTGCTCCGACAGAGTACTAAGTCAATTAGTCCCCCCTAATTAGTCAAGGGACTAATTGCTGAGAGAACTGACATTGGAAAACAGGTTTCAAAGCATTTACTACAGACTATAGTGTCAGACAAGTGATATTAGTTCATCAGTTTGCAAGGTCCCTGCCTATTTCCACACACATTTGCTTTTTTCTCTAGGCTCCTCATAAACTGGCAATGCTTAACTTTTTATTATTCTGTTTTAAGCTAATCATCATTTAAGCTACATCCCCAAACAGTCACATAGTTCTACATAAAAAAGAGTATAATGAGAAAGGGGTAAATAAAATCCAGCCCTTTTCTAGTCACACACACACATTTTGTATCTATAGAACACTCACTGTTCTTTAATTAGGAAAGCCAGCTGGGATTTGAACAGTTCTTTGAAGGAAGCACAGAAGCAATGTTTAGAAAATGTATGAAATACCATCTTTTCTTTGAGCTGCCACTCAGGCTTTGAGTCTTTTGCCCCATATTCTATTCGCTATTCTTATTCTGGACCTGTGATATCCGATTCCTGTTTCTGTAATTTCCATCTTTTGTTCACAAGTCTATCTCTCACAATAACACTATTCAGATAAGGTATGTCTTTGAGTAGGCAGCTACTACTTTTTTTTTTCCCCTCCTTGTAAAGGTCCCATTAGTGCTTTGGGATCCTGTGATACAAATGTACAAAGCAAGAGCCCTCCACTGAAATATTTCAGCTCACTTTTCAGTGCAGCATCAGATAGCATTAGCAGGGAGTTTTTATAGTTTACCTTGCAAATGATGGAAACCATTCTCTGTTAAACAAAAAGAATTAAGGGAGCACAGCAAAAGATATACTTGTATTACATTGCCAGTGCGTTATGATGTCTTGGCATTGAAGGAAAAATGTAAGAGGATTTTCCTAGATAAAGCACCTTGCAAATACAACATATGCATGTTGTTAAACTATGCCCAAATATTCATTATTCAATTAAAATTGTATGCTTTCAGCAGTTAAAAAGTAAAAAAAGATTACAATAATGACTTTGAACTGTACAGAAAAAGACCCGGAATATTTTTATTATGTCTCCTTTCAATACAAGGATTGTAATTTTTTCAGGTACATGCTGAGCAGAAAAAAGACCAGCACTGCTTCAAGGAAAGCAATAAAACTATAAGAAAACCTGCTGTATTTTAAATAATTTTAATTAAAAATAAGAAACTGATGTTTATTTCTGTAGATATTGCACAGAAAATATATGATGCATATTTATTTAGAGAAGCCAGAAGTTGCAAACTCTTGGATCTTTGCCAGCTCTGTACTTTGTGACTTTAGGCAGACTACTTATATTTACAGATATGTCACCTTATCTACCTGTAACACAGAAATGTTACCATTTGCTTCAAAGAGACAATTCAGAGATGTAATTTGGCTTAATAGTATTTGTGATTCTTGGATGAAAAATATTTTATCCATGTCCAAGTTCTATTTTCCAACTACTTATCAACAAAAAACCAAAATTCAGTGAGATTCCTTAGGCATTTATTGTTGGATAAAATTTAAAATGGTACAAAATGAGTGGTATAAATAATAATAGTGTAATTTCAAGTCTTTTTTCCAAAATTAGGTATTTCTTTATGGTTCTTATAACAAAAGAAGAGTGATTAAATATTTGTTGCTAGATTGAATAATCACTTTAACACTTATCCAGTAGCTTAGGACATGAAGAAATTAAAATAGTCTTTATCTGTAACCAAACTGACAATAATTTTGAAATATATTTGTGAAAGTGTGAAATGTGTGAAAGTGTGAAATGCCAAGATAAGGCATTTTCCTACTATTTTATCACATTGTAATTTGGAAAAAAAATAAAGAAAAAGAAAATATTTTTTGCAGAATTTTTTTTTCTGCAAAAAGCTGAGTGTGCATATTCTAATTGGACCTCAGAAGATTGTTTACATTAAGATCTATTTCTTTTTTAGTTTTTAGACAAGCAAAGTTGCAGGGACAACTAATTGTAAAAGTAATCAAGGGCATTTAGGTCACTTACTATAATCAGGTGAATAGTTAAGCAGCACCAGTGGCTGCTATTTTGTGGCTATACCTAAATTTATATCTATAAAGTCCATGAAAACTTTAATTTTGGGTGCACTGTGTATACACCATACAAAGACACATTTCAGCAGAGTGCTCACTGAATTTATTTAGATGGTATTAAACACAGCTGTGTCGAGAACTGAGGTTAAGCTGTGCCTGAGTGCTCTGCTGGACTGGAGGTGCTTATTGCTGCACTTGCTAATGTGGAAGTCTGGTGCAGTCAGAGCTGAAAACATGATTTTAACAGCTTTTATTTTAACAAAATAAGCACCAATAAGCACTCTTCTGAGCAATGAAATATGAATTTTTTGACCTCACTGACTCGTTTCTCTTTGTCCTCTCAAGCACTTCTGGTCTCAGCAGTCAGCAATACAGAGACACCAAACAGAGGAAGCACATCTGCTAGTCATGGCACCTACTCCCTGGCAGACTGCTAGCAGCAGTTGGCTGCAGTTTCAGCTTTATCTAAAGATACGTCCCATATTCAGGCTGTTATGTGATCTATCTTTGCTGCTTTCTCTTCCTAAAAGCTTTCTCCGTTCCCTGAACTTCTCTGCTTTTTTCACATTTGTGAATTAGGTGCCATATGACTTGCTCATGAAATTGCTACATAGGCTGTTTTACAGCCCTGGGGTGTGAGCCAGGGATCTCCCCACATTTGTGTGCCTCCTGCCTCTAAGCAAGCAAGACAGGAAAACTAATTACCCTATGGGCACATTCACATGCTGGGACTGCAGTTCCAGTGCAGGAAGGTCAAATATGCAAGCTCAGACTCTTGCGTGCCTTTTCAAACCATATTGCTGCTTGCCACACAAGTAGGGAGCTCGTAGGGAGCATGTAAGAATTTACAAGTAATGTTGCTGAGAAACTTATTTTCAAATCCTGGTCCTCGACCTGTTGCCCCAGAGCCTGCCAGAACCACAGGAGCTGCACGCGTAAGCACAGCCTGTTGTACTTCAGGGAGGATTCAGGAGCACATTTGATTTGTTATGTTTACAGACAAGGGGCATTTGCAGGTGCAAGTCAAAGCCACAAAGGCACAGGAAAGCCTCACCAGTGCACGCCGAAAAGGATCCCTTTGATCCCTGAAGGTGCACTAATGCACTGCTGCAGAGAAGACTCTCCTCCTGTGTGTTTGAGAACATACCATGATCAGCTTCAGACACAGCTGGATAAGCAGGAAAGAGCAGCTAGCCTCCTTGAAACCCAGTGTCATACTTGAAACTATAAGAGGTGGATAAAATAGTAGGCTTTCCAAAATGTACTGAAATCAGGGGGAAAAAAAAGCCATTTCAATGGAGACTGAAGAAGGTCTAAATTGATCATAAAAATACCTGCACATCACTTTGTGTATGTGTTGACTCTAGTATTCTTTTTTTTAAGAGTTTTGGCCTTCGAATTTACCTGAAAAGACTTCTCCATAGATGTTCCAAATTCAATCAGAGACAAATTCTGTTTCCTAGACTTACTCCTGACAAATACTATAGCAGGCATTGAATGTAGTCTCCAGTTCAATGCTTGGGTTGCTCTAGACCATCAGTGCAAACAAAGAGCTGCTACAATTACTCCTTAGGATTGTCATAAAGATAGAGGGGCCATTTTGGGAATGTGCATGTGCTCCAAACTTCCTTTGTCTTTTTATTTACCTTCAGTGCACCTTGAAAGAAGTCCTGAACTGACAATGGCTTTCCCATAATTTAAATGCGGGAATTTTTTGTAGGTTTTAATATGTGCAGAGAGGATTTTATTTTTATTTGAGCAGAATGATCATTCAAAAATGAAATTATCATTTCATTTTTGAAACTTATATAGAAATTATCTGTCAATATTTCCAAATAAAAGGAGAAAAGGAACTAGAGAAAAACACACTTTGAGGAGGGGGAGTATTCCAAAGATCTACAGCAGATTTCAGGAAGTACCTTGGAAAACAGGAGAGAGTTGCAATAACAGAACATGTGCAAGTCATTATCTTGTCTTTACCAAAGACAGTGGTCTTTCTGGTTGGAAGTGGACCACATTTCATACTGAGTGAGTAATTTGTCATGGATGAGTAATTCCGTGAGTTTTAAGCTCCTTTTCTATTTATCAGACACCTGTGAATAGATCATTTTCACTGGACTTAATTGATATTCACTGAACTGGGATACTTGCTTAGTTCATCAAGTATTTTTGCATATCTGAGATTTGAGTTATTCTACTGAATTGTGATCAGCTGAATGAGTGACCAAGCATGTGATGTGCTTGAAAGCACAGATCATACCCACTCAAAACACACATTGGTCTAATCTATTCTCTGCTTGGAAAAGAACTCAAGTATTTCTATGACACATATTCTGTGTACACCTCGAAATTATTTTCCCACCAAAATCCTATTATTCACATAATTCTAATGCATACAAACTCAGATAAGCTGCATAGAAAAAAGCACATCATTACCTGATCCTTAATCACAATCAATTCAAAAGCTGTTTCAAATGTTAACATATATGATCCATAAAAATATCTCCGGTAGTTCAGCAAAAGAAGAAAAGGAATGTGCCAAGACAGGAAGGGAGAACTCTAAATTACACAGTAGATTATGGATTTACACATTTATCAAACAGAAAGAAGGTGCCAAAGCACAGTAGTCTGGTATCTCTTGTACATCTTAAATATCCTCCAGAAATCTTTATTTTACACTGAATCCAGAAGATAAGGGAAGAAAACTGTAATTTCACTCCTAGAATCTGATACAACTTGTGTAAGAAATGAAGTAGTCATTTTTATTTATTTAAAATATCACCCAGACACAGCAAAAGTGTCTTTTTAATTATCTACCTGACCATAAAAGCAGTAATCAGGTAAGTGCTGAAGATACAGTTGTTACAGTAACACATTTTACCCATTGTATGCACTTCAGTGATGAAAAATATCTGCTTTTATATGAAAAGACAGAAAACCATAGAAAGTGTTCAAAAGCACTGGTTTCCTCAACAGGACAAAGGTTTTTACGCAAGTCAGGAATATTTTGGAAACTGAGATGGGAATTCTGCCCTGATTATCAGTCCCCAGAGAGAGAAAAGTACATTTGATGTTAATTGGTGAAAGAAAATAACCGTAATATTCTCACTGTGGGCATGTATTTTTCATATAGCAGTCTGACAATATTCTCTGCCTTCTTTCCCTAGGTGTCACAGGAAACCCAACTATCAGGACTATACATAGAATTGACTGAACACTCTAAAGTATTTGTTTCACAGTAATGATCAGCTGGGGTTCTTTGTGCTCTTCACCATGAACCAAGTCTTTGGTGATGACTTCAAGCTCTGAAGTCGAATTATCTTTGTGGAGGATTTCATACCACATCATAAATATATCTGATGCAGTTTCCAGCATCAAAATAAGTGATGTGCAAATACCCATGCCATGGTGCTGCAGCATCTGCCTTACGTATTTTTTTGATACATCAGATCTGCCATGCTCTTTTTCCTCTCTCCATCCTGTGGAAACACAGACAACAGATAAATCTGGTAACAAACCTCCAGGACTTGACCCTAAGAGAGAGTTCATGAAAATGAAACATACTCAGAAATAAATTATCAAAAATGTAAATTACTAAATATCTTGTATTTGTAAGAAAAATACAAATACCCTGGTGGGGGTGGGGGGGGGAGGGGGGCGGGGGGGAGCCTCTATGAGCCTATGCTGTCTTTTGTTCTTACTCCATAAAAATATCTCATGTTGATGATTTTGGAAAAAAGCATAATAACCAACATGTGGTTAGACAGGAAAGCCCAGAGGAATTAGCAAAATCTGATGAAACCCTGAATAATTTCACTTATAATGGTCTACATGTGGGCAATACACACAGGCAAGCATTACCTCAGGGAAGGACAGAGCCACAATGTTCCACATTCACTCACAGGATTAAGAGCACCAGTCTGCCACATTTAACTTTGGTTGCCTTGTGACAATCCTTGGAGGCCACTTGGTTACTCGCTGTATTGCCATTTCTAAGACAGAAACTTCCTCTTTCCAGGAGCTATCGTTGATTGTTTATCTGACAAAATAGGCAATTCTCTGCAATAATCTGGAGTCAAAAACTTTCTAGCCTACTTCATTGTCGTTCTGTGCTTTTTTTGTATGTGTCTCCTCATTCTTCATGTAGGAGGATGTCACTCCTACATATTTAAGCTTCTTCACTTGACACTTGTGCTATACGAAATGGAAGGGTTGTGACATACTTGATAGTAAAGTAAGAATGGCCATTTTACCCTTGTGGATTTCATAAACACTTGCCTTAGGTGGCGAAAAACATTAATTAATCATCAATATAACAATGGAAAAAGAGTTCTCTTACTGAAGTGAAAATGGAGCAATTTCTGTTGCTCAAATCACAACAGCTGTGATCATTCTCAGCTAGGAAATACAGTGTGGAGAGATAGTGAGAACACTCTTTTAGGTAAAATCTTGGCCCTGCTGGAGTAAAGATGAAAAGTAACTATCTCAATAGACCCATAGTTTGACCTTTCCAGAGTCAAAAGAAGTTAAATGTTTGATTAGCCAGCACTCAAAATGCTATATAATATCAGGTAAAAAATTCTCAGTTCCAATTTCACTCATAATGCAACCTCAATTTTATACACCCTACTTAAACAAAAAGTAGTATTTTCTACTTTCTTAGCACTAAAAAAAAAAAAAAAAAAGAGAGAATTTCTGAAAACCACAAATTCTGTGACAAAGTTTGTTAAATGAAGACTGGCTGTATAATAAGTACCACATGAGAGAAAACAAAGCCAACACCCACCACCACCATTCCTGTCTACTAAAAACATGTAGGAGGATGTTTTATGGGGTAAAGTATAAAGTGTAGAGACTACATTTAGCAGAAAGTCTGTGGCAATGCTGTGGTGAGTTTTAACCGGTTTCTGAGATTTTGAGGGTGGTTTAATATTTTCTTGGTAATGCGATTTGCTTTTAGTTTGGGAACCCTGGCTGTTAGCTATCCTGTATCAGGGCATGGTTCTGTTTCCTTGAAAATACCAAAATCTAACATTTCAAAGAATTGTCTAAAAATTTATAGTAAAGGAGTAGCTGTTATTTACCAACAAAAAGAAATTGCATGTGAATGGGACTCTCTTAGAAACTGAGAACTGGGGGTATTTGGGGGAAATGTAAAAAAACTCCTTAACTGTATATGGACAAGACAGTATAGTACAGATGCAAAATGACTGAAAATAAATTGTCACATTGGTTCTAGAAATCCATTATGAGCCAGAGGTTAACGAGGAAAAACATTGCTACCTAATGAGAAAGACTCATTATGATATAGATAATGTATAGAGCATGTAATGTTTACTTTGTTTCAGATTATTCTAAAAGGCCAAGTCACTCTTACACTAATAGAATTAATATCAGAGATTTATTGGAAAAATTAGATTATTTCAAATAATCTGGATTTTAAATCTAGTTCTAGAAAACTTTGGAAGTCTTGTCCACAATATTCATCACAGTTTCCAATAATCTTTGCAAGCCTGCAGGAATCAATGAAGCTCCATAAATGGGAAATATTTTGTCTATTTTAAAATTACACAAAAAAAAAAAAAGAACTGTGGAATGTTATGAACTGGTCAGCTTAACTTTACTTTCAAGGAAAAATAAACAAAACAACAAACTACTGGCAAATAGGAAGGTAACAGTTGGTTAAAGAAATGAGGAGATAAACAACATCCAAGACAGACCTGCCCAGTTCCTGTCAAATTTTCTTATGTGATGGCTAAGAGATTGTTTAGATGGGGAGAAAAGCAGAGGTCTTAGCTTTAGTAATGATATTTGTTGACACTGCTTCCAGAGTTATAGTACAATGCAAAGTTATCTGCTACCTTCAATTTCAGCTTTGTGGTGCAAAGGAACGACATGAACTGATTGTCAAAATGCTGTGCCTGATCTAATAAATCCTGACAAACATTATCCAATCACAGATCCCTATGTGGTAAAATCTAATCTGAAAAAAAAATGAAAATGTGGGATCAGAAAAGCTAGCAATTAATAAGAAAAGCTGTTGAGCCTTATGAAGGAGTCTGTCCTGTGGTCGATACCAAGTGGTCAGCATGGAGGATGAAAAAAACTGAATTTCAAATTAATGATTAAGATCAAGCTTGAGAGATATGAGAAAGTTCAATATGATCTTGCCAATTCAAAGAAATTTGTAAAAAAACCAATGCAGCAGACAAGGGAGCAACAATGGTTTTTTTTTTTGGGGAACAGTTAACCAGTTTAGGAATACAGGACATTGCACAATAAGTAGCAGACCACAAGCTCCATAGCAAGCAAAAATTTCATGCAAAGGAAAGACCAATGGCAATTTGAGGCATTTAAAGAGCAATTCCACCTGCAGAAGACTCAAAGTAGTCTTTCAATTGCAGTAAGGCCTCAGGAGGAATATGTTCTCAATCTCCTGTAGAGATACAGATGAAGGAAGAATCCAGAGGAATTCTGCAGTGGTAAAGTGACATCTGAAAAAATGTGACATGGAAGAAGTGATTGAAAGATCCTGGGAGTGTTTATCTTAGATAAGAGAAGATTTGTGGAAAGCAGAATAGGCATCTAGACTGCTGCTAGGAAGATCAGTAGGAGAAGGAATGCTGCTGTATATCCACTCCCTAGAATTTTGGCAATAGGTCTTGGAATGGGACAGAATGAAAAACGGTTGTATCTCTGTGTCACAGGAGAAATCAGACTAAAAAACACCCAGAGAAAGAAAGACCCAGATCCAGGGCATCAAGAAGCCAAAATCCCAGGATGTCAGGAGTAATCCTGAAAAGATGGCACATGCTGTTGGGCAGTCCTTGACAAAATCTAACAGACATAAATTATACAAGATGAGGAGCTGTCATAACAATAGCTAGATAACCTATCACAGGAACTACCAAGTGCCTTGGTAAAATGTCACTCCTTCAGAGACAATGATTGAAAAGTTTTCATGCTTTAAATTTTTCCACTAGCTTTTCTACCAGGACGTTTAGAATTCATTTGCATGGGAAGTTCGTCAATAAAAGGTTTCCCAGTTGCAGCTATTACAAGTAGTTGTACCAGCCTCAGGTGTTTTTGAAATAGTCTGGACAGTTACATACGTATCAAAATTATTAGAATGGGCTTCTAACTTATTATCACTAGAGGGAGAGGACTTGCAAGAGAGGAAGAAAGTGGCTAAGGACAGGATAAATGGATGTCAAATAAATATTTTATTGTTCCTTTTCTGCTTATTTTATTTTGACTACTCTGGTTTATTGCCCCTTTTGAATGTGTCAGAAGCTATACCAAAATGAACACTCCTCCATAGAAGGTGAGGCTGCAAGAGGTATGTAGGCTGTTTTTATGATAAAAGCTCCTTTAAACATTCTAGAATTGTGAAAAAAAAATTCCTAACAATATTCAAGTGAATACATAAACCATCGTCCTCAATAGACAGCCAAGATCTGATGCCAGGGACATAACTAATCCAGGCAGGGAAATAAAGGAAGTTTTCTTTTCTTAAAGTATAGTGTAGTGACAAAGCTATTTCATTTTTTAAAGAGAAAGAATCAGAAAATCAAGAAAAAGGTTGTTTAGGAAAATAAGGAAGCAAAGGTAGTAAATCCAGCAGTTTGAAGAAGGTGACAATACATAAGAAATGTTTAGATCACCTAAGATTAAAGTTGTTAATGAAACTTAAATTCTCACATCAAATTTAACAGTTTGGAACTGGGCTTCATTGAATCCTGTAAATCACCAAGTTACACACTTGAACATTCCTAAGACACAGATTTTCCATTTAGAAGCAAAACTCTTTGTGACTATAAATGTTTTAGCAATGGAGTGGAAATTATTACAATGCTTTGCATTTGTATTCTGCCTCAACAGGAACAGAAAATTTACAGCCTGTGCATGTCTTCCTGTTTTTTGTTTTCATGGTGGAAAGAAGTCAAGGGTCTCACTTTGCAGGCCCCAGCTAGAAGTCAATAAGAGCAGGAGCAAACCTCCAAGCCTCGGAACACCAGACACGGTTACATCACAAACTAAATGCACCACTTGGATTATCTGCTGTTTAAAATAGAACTCTTTAGCATGCTATCTATGTGAATAAAAGCATAAACATTTCAGCTATCAACTCATCAAAACCACTTGAGCAAGCATAAAATATCTTCTTGGCACCAGGTAGTCACTCTGTCCTCTTAACACGATTTCTCTCTTTCGAACTTACTCTTCAGCCACATGCTAATGGGTTCATCTTAAGATAGCAAAGCCATGCATGCTTTTAATATCAGACTTCCTTGCATTGGCAAGAACTACAGATTTTTTTGCTGACAAGACATTTTTACAACTATATGAATGGTACATCTTTGTTTGTGGGAGAAAAATGAGGTGAGTAAGAATTCTGAACCACAAATGATGCCATGTGAGTCTAAACCAAGTGCAAGCATTACAAACCACTTCAAAAATGCAAATGAAGTAAAGTGAAGAAGAAAATGAAAGTGCAGCTCATCCCCAAAAGTGCTTTCTTTGTCTTTTTTCTCTAAATAGCCTTTATTTTTTGCAATTTGGTTTACATTTCCATGCTTATTTTCGTATTTTATTTTTTATTTTCCATGTTTGCTATTGAGCAAGAGTATCTGAAGCAAATAAATTCTTCTCATTCATCTATTCATCTTATTTTTTTAATTTCTACCTGTGTCCTTGGCTATTGTTATTTATTTGTTTCGAAGGACTAGGCATGGCCTCTAAAACCACAGATCCAACCCTCCCTGGGGCTGGTCACAGAGTCTACCAAGCACAGACTGAAACTCTCTCATGACAAATACTGCTGGTGATTGAGTGCATCATGAAGTGGAGCACAAGACTCCTTCTGCTACAAGAGGTTTGTGATGACAGGCTTACAAGGAAACAAGGATGTCTTCCCTTTTCATCCCTAAGACAAATCAGCATGGGTTTCCTCTGTTCTGGCTATCCACCAGAAAGCCCTCACCCATTACTCTTCCCAGTTCCCTTCGCAGGCAGGCACATACGATTTTCAGTCCACTCAACCATTAACATCATCCCTTCAGCTGCACTCGTATATACACACACCCTCTTCCCCATCAACAGAAAGCAGAAAAATTAGAGGCAACTGGGGAGAGCAGATTTCTCCCTAAATCTTTGTTGCTGAAGACAGCAAAAGAGCTTAATGAGTGCCTTGGCCCAGAGCCCCAGGCTGGCTTGAGCCGGCTGCTCCTGCGACGACAGCATCAGCACGGTTTTATTCTCAGCTCAGTCAGCACCTCCCCAGCAAAAGACTTCAATCGCACCAGATGCTGCATTCACACAGCAAGGGACACTGTCTTCCTGTCTATTCCTGCGGGTGACATACCAGAGAAGATCAGGGAGAAATACAATCAAAATCCACGCCTGTCCTGGACTACTGTGTTTTGGATTTGTATCAAATTCCATTTAATGTCATCCATTTCTGTGGTCTCTTTTTTCCCCCTGCCACCAAGGTCCTCTCAGCTGTCCCACTGACAAGTCGGCCTTTTTCTGATGTCCCCAAACGCCTATATGGACACAGTATCAGATAAGCACTGGGATGAGTGACTGGGTTAACTGATAAAGTTGTTAATTAAAGCTCTGTTTTCAGCACTGATGAAAGATTAACTGGGCCAAAATTTAGAGCACAGGGGAAGTTTTACTTTTAACAATATACACTGTTTGGTAAATAAAAGGCTCGAACAATTTCAGAGATAGTTGTGCCAAGAACCTTGCAAAAACATTTTCCTCCTCAGAGAATTACACAAACGGTGCAATTCACTGTAAAGCTTTGTAGGTTTAACTTTTCAAGTCTCTTGTAAACACTGAGGCTAATTCACTAAAAACACTATGGACTGAAAGCACAATCATTTCATAATCTTAACCATTCATTCCCAATTACATATTCCTAACATTTCAAACTGGCCAAAAATCATAATTACTGGAAAATTGAAAGAGGGTTTAAAAATAAATTCTGTCTTCTCCAGTGTAAGGTTAGATATGCAGTTGTTGGCAGGACTGTACATGTAAGATAATGAAATCATATTGGTATGGTAGTGACTACACTAATACTTATCTTAAACTATGAAATGGACCCAGTATAAACTGCATGAGTCTCAGGATGAGGTGATTGAGCCTGAACTGAGTTCCTGTGCAGTCCATAGAAAAGCTGCTGCTTTTCTTTCTGGCACTGTCACAATCACAAAACAGTTCATCATTACTTGTTCTATAAAATACTGTGGAAAGTCTAACTAACATAAGCAGATATACTCCTGAGGTTTAAAAATGTTCTTTGGTGCCCCAAGTGCATGCACACCTGTTTTGTTACTTGTTCATAATACTCCCAGATAGAAAAACACGTAGGTAAATTGTGAAGCAGTGTGATGAGCTAAAGTGAACTGTGATGAGCTGGACTGTCTGAAAATAAGCACAGTTTTCTAAGCATGTTTTTTATTTAAATGCTGCAACAGTGATCATTTACTGTGAGGATAATAGAACAGATGGAACATTTAGCTGACCAATATTTACTGGTTGCACATGCAGTACATCAGGACTTTTATAAGCATTGAGGTAATGACTTTAAATCACAGCTTGTTTTCTTCCTTTTAGGCAGGAACTGTTAATAAACAGAATAGAAAATGAAAGGTGATTGCCACTAAAAGATTACACTTACGTCTTGACAACCTCGCATTTGATTTGTTCAGTTTTCATAACACGAGCCTGGGCTGTCAGGTCACAATGAAAGCACTCATTTATAGTCTATATTAAGTTTAATTTAAAAATGCGTGATGCAGAAAATCTGATTGTATGTTCTGATCTGATCCCAGATTACAAGGACCTGAGAGAGGTGCCCAAAATGGCCCCATCTCTACTGATAAATTCTAAAGGTGCTTTGTTTTGGACTACTCATTTAAGAGCAAGGTTTAATTTGTTGAGACTGTGCTCTGTTGGCATTATCACTTGAGATAATCTACATCAATACACAGGTTTTTTAAATGTCAGAGCCATCACTGATGGTGTTTTTGCTGCTTTCTAATTATATTTTGAAACAGGTGAACTCATTTCTTCCAGTTACCCTACAGTAGTTAATTGACCTCTTTGTGTTGTATTTTCAGGAACCATTGAGAGAAGTTTATATTGTAGCTGTGGTCTGTCTGTGATGAGACAATTTCAGAGAAAAATTAAAAGCCACATGCATGTTTCTTGGTAAAGTGTCTGGCTTATATTAATTATCTAAAGCTGTTTTGCTACACAGATATCAAGTAATCATTAAAAGCCTGGCTTGACACCACCAAGGATGGAATATCTTCCCTATCCATGGAGCAAATAGGTAACAGCACCACAAGTACACAAAACTGAAAACACAAGGCCTATTCCCTAATCTGGTCCCCAAATGGAGCATGTCAGGTGGCACTGCTGTGTGACTCCTCTTAATTATCATTCACATTCATAGCAACAATTTTGTATTTCAACAACCAAGGCTAAATTTTATAAGGTTTTGCCAGTCTTTTTCTTTTTCTTCATAAACACTTACCTTTTTCTTCATAAATATTTATCTCCTTACGAAGCTCTGTATTCATATTCCAGTCTACTTTTTAAAAGCTTTTTGATTTCCTTCCTTTCCTTCCAAATTAATTTCTATTTTTATTTGAATAATTTAAATATTTCCCCTTTAATTTCCAAACTAATTTATTTAGTTTCCAATTTTTTGCCACCTCCTGTTCCACACTGATGCCCACATATTTTCAAATTTTAATCCTTACATATTGTTTTTTACTTAAGATTGTTGTTATCTAAAGCACTCTAAATTGTCTGAGAAGTAATTGCTCAGAGATGTGGCAGTGAAAGGTCCATGGAGAGTTTTGTTAATAATTTTTACATAAAATGTACAACATAATAATTTTATGACAGTGAAAGGAAATCAATTAAATCAATAAAGCAGAAGAAAATATGGAAATTTATTTTATTTTATAAAATATATATTAAGGCTATTTAGATTTCCAGATTCAAAAGGAAAAACTCTAAAATAATACTACTGCACAGGGTAGTGCAGTATGATGAAAGGATGATGAAAAATGAAACATGCACATAGAAAGGAAGAACTCCCAGCCTAGGAAGAGTGCCTTCAACCACAGACCTAAAAAGAATGGACAACTCGTTGGCTCACTTCCACATACAGATAAGCTGACAACAAAGAGAGGGACTTGAAAATGGCAGAAAATAAACAAAAAATTCACAGGTCATTTCTGTTGAGAGAAAGATTCAAAACTTGAAGAATTCAACAAAATCTGTAGTTTCTCTGTCACATTTTCTTCACACCTTCTTGATTCTGTAATGTTGCAGAGCATTTTGAGGGCTGTAAATAACAGAGATGTGGAGAAGGGATTGTTCTAGCAAGCCTGTCAGACACATATGATCACAGATGTCTGCCCTCAAGTACCTGGCTTATTCCAGGTTGTGGTATGACTGCCCTTCAGGTAAAAAGTGTGTGTGGGATTTGCCTTTACACTTCAGCTCTAACCCAGCTGAAGGTTCTATGGATGGGGTAGGAGTAGCAGCAAACACTACTACGTATGCACTGATACTGGCAGAAGCCCTGAGAGGCAATGCCCTGCTGAAGTGGAAACAGGAGGCTGGCCAAGCAGAGTGCATCAGAGCAGGAAAGCAAACCCTGTGAACACAGGAAAAATAGGGTGAGGCAAAGCACTGTAATTTTGAAGTCTTCTTTACACAAAGGCCTGTGAGTTACTTTGCATGAACTGCTTTTCCTCTTAACTGTGATTCCTACCTATGCAGGAGTTGTACTATCAGCGTCTGCAATACCATTTCACACTCCACCTTTTTCTCTCTAGCCAGCAGCATGTGCTTGCTATCTCTAGCAGGCTGCTTGGACTAAGATATAAACGTGATTTCTACCAATACTATGGACTGTACAATACAACACATATGAGCAAACTATTGTCAACACTAGGAACCATCACTATATTTATGGTGACAACTGTGTGCATCCAATGGGCAATTAAAATAATTTGCTATTTAAATAAATCAGCTTATTTTCTTTTCCTTGTTTCTTCTCTGAATATCCAGTCAATTTCTAACCCATGGGGGGTTTTTTGGAAGTAAAGAGGTTGTTTAGAAAAAAGTAGAAGAAAACACTTAATTGTCCACTTTCCCTCATAGCACTGCTCATAGGAGCAGTGAATAAAATCTAGCTTTCACTGCCTTCTCAAGAATCTTCCACGATTTCTGACTCCACCAGGTAAGTTTCAAAGATATCTTCCCGGGTAAGACATCAGATGTTTCATCTATCTCCTGTCCTGTATCAAGACACGGTGCTGCCGTGGCTTGATACTACCATGTATGCAATGCTCTGATTTCCGATCTGCTTGATTAGAAGCACACAGTTCTTCTCAGACTGAGACAATAATCTTACAAGAGATCCTATAAGACCAAATGCCAAGCCAGCTGGAGATATTTTCCAATGAAGTAATTCAGTTATGCTGTCTAGTCAGAAATTTGGTTCAACACAGTATATCAGAGAACAACATCTTTTATGGTGTACCTCACAAGCAGCCTGTGATCCTCTGCTACCTACACACCCCTCACAACTAAGACTTTACATATGGCAAAAAAAGTTCAGCTCCTCTGGTGCCTTAAGCAGGGTTCATAACCTATGAAAATGGCAAAATGCACTTCTGGATCAAATATCCCTTCAAACGCTCTGACAGGGAGATGCCTTGTTGTGACAGACTGGCTTTTCCCCGTGCCTGCGGGGAACACATTAGCCACTTTTCCTTCCAGCAGTAAGTAAACAGCCAGCCTTCATGTATGGCCTCCAAAGGAAGGTTCTTTGCAGTCATGTTTCTACTGACAGCTGCTATTTACATACCTTTGAGAAGGGCAATGAGTCTCAGTCTCCATATAAGTCAATAGGCCTGCAAGAGTTCTAAATCAGGGAATAATATTTCTTGCAAATAAGCCTAGAGTATTTAAAATAATCCTAAATAAGACAGCATGATTATTTCTCAAAATAGCAGGAGAATGGATTGTCTGGAAAGCTGGATTTCAGTTCGTCCAGATGCATGCAACAGAATCACTTTTGTTTTCTTACAGCTGTTAAAAAGTTATCCATCTTAGATTTCACCATGGAAAATTACCAAACTCAGGGCTAGTCATGAATGGCACTAGAGTCAATTTAATTGAGACAAAAATATGTCTGAGACAAAACTGATTTAAAGGCAGAAATTATTTATAACACTCTCTCCCCAGTTTCAGCTCTTCTTTCCCCTACAGTCCCTTTAAGCTCAAATATCTGTAATCTGGCATGCAGCTAAAAGAGGCCTCCATGGCCTGTCTGAAAAGACAGAAGAAAGAAGTGTTCATGTATTAGAACAAAAGAATTTGAATAGGTCTCCAAATATTAAATAAGTACTTACATATTTTCTTTTTCTACCACACATGACCACTACTGGAGCTGAGCAGAAAAAAAGGCACTCTTTCCTGTCCTTTCTAGCAGACAACAAACCCCATAAAGCCAAAAGATAAAAGATAGCAAAACAGTATTTGGGGGCTTTTTCCCCACTGAAATCACATATTTTACCAAACATTCTTCTGCGAAAGCATTGCAGTATTTAACAAGTAAAATAATGCTATGGGAGAAAGATGTTCACCTGTTATCTTCTTCATAGCCTTTGTCTGCACCAATCTATTCTAGATTTCCAGCCTTAGTCCATTCATCTCAATTTAGAACAGTTTAATCATCTCTTTGCCAATCCCACGGTGGAGTTCTAAAATACCACTGCAAAACAGCATGCTTGGATCATCACAGTAAATTATTCCCATGGTGGCATTTACAAGTGAAAACTGAAATAACATTTTAAGAGCTTTTCCCCCCTTTTTTCTTTGATGCAAGTGTTCTGCTGCTTGGAAACACTGCCAGACTCGGCATTGGGTGGAGTCCTCTGTTGAGCAGAGACCAGACCATGCAAGAGGTAACAAAAGAATTCAGTCCCATGATAAATTAAATCCTTGGCCTCTCTTCTCAGAGTCAGCAATGATCTCAGCTAAAGCCAAACATAGTAGCAGTTTTTCTCTGTGATGCAAATCCATCTTCATGATGATCTGGACCAAGACAATCTGAGAGGCTTTAAGTTAGCTACAAATTGAACACTTTTAAAGAAAAGAAGTCAAACTAAGATGAAAAAAAGATCAATAAAAGAAATAATTAAAATACTGACCGTGCAAGACAAAGCCTGGTCTCTGGAGCACATGAGAGCTCATCATCTTCTCCATTGACTTGGAAAGAACCTGAACAGCAAAGTGGGTTAGAAATTGACAAGCACCATTTGTAAATACATCAGGAAGTTGTTAATGTGTAAGTACCTCTAAAACAGGTGGGTTGTGGGGAAAAAACGTTATGGTGCAGCAGTGTGTCATACTTGCGGTGAAATGACCCTGTTCCTCCTTTTTAGAGACTGAAAGTGTACTTCTGCACTGGAGTCCATCCACATTATCCCAGGAATGACTCCTCCTTTGGGAAGTGTCATTCCGGCATATTATTTACTCATATCCTTGCTTGCTTAAGAAAGCAGCCAAGATCCAATGGTCTCTGATAATCTTTTTTTACTGGAAAAGTCGGTTTTCTACCAGTAAAGTCACTGTTTTGACAAATTATGTAGAGGAGCCAGTGGAGGGTGGAGAGTATGCAAAGTACACCACTCCCAGTTGAAGAATGTGAGCAAAAGAATGACAGAGACCATGATAAAAGTTGATCGTGTGAGTAAAAAGGGCAAACCACTACCACATGCATGATGAAAAGTCAGGAAAGATGTTGTCCAAAACATGACTCCCAGGAGAGATGAGATCACACTAAGCGGGGGAGGAGGGTATGTACAGGATGTTGTTTTGTAACTGTCTAGTGTTTTCCAGAGTAAAAGTGATTGTGGTTTGGCTAAACATAAGTTTCTTGCCTACCCACTGCTTTATCCCTAAAGACTAAAAACAAGAGCTCCACCAGCAGGTAGGCTCTCTGGAAATGCATCCAAGCAACATGGTGTTGGGCATGCCTCTTGTCATTGAAGTCTGTGTCTGACCCAACCTCCCTATTGACATGGAAGGGACTGCCCAAGAGTTGTAGGACTGCCTCACAGCCCTGAGGGATAGAATTGGACTGACCAATACCAAAAACTCAGAACCCCAATCCAACTGATTTGGTCACAAAACATCCACTCTCACAGTAAGAAAAGGACTGCAACATGCTGCTTCCAGGCTAGGTCCACATTCTAAGCAAGTTAACTGCTCCTTCCCAAAGAACTGACAGGCTAACAATTATGTCACTCTAAGAGTCAAGAGATTTTGTAATATAATAGCTCAAGTGTTCTGTAATTTGCTAGATTCTTTATTTGTGTTAAATTTCTTTTGTAGGGGCAGAGCTTTAGAAGAAATTTTAGTAATTTTTAACTTTTCTGGCAGTAAATTAATCCAAGCTGCTCTTAGAGGCCCTTTTCCTTCCTTTACAGACTTCTCATCTCTCATCTACTATCCACTCTCCTGAAAATTCTATTATCTTAATCTCATTTCATTTGCCAGTATTGCTTTTCTTATCTTTTACACTCTTGACTTCACAATGTAATCGTTAACATTTCTCCTCCGCATTTAATGTTTGATTCCATAGCTGTATCTCCTTCTTGCTTTGCATTACTTTTCCTAGTTCTCTATTACATAAGGCCTTCTAGTCTGTTAGTTTTTGCAGAGTCAGCTTCCTTAAAGGACTCAGCCTCTGTTTCCATTACTGCCAATGATAAGCTCTGGCATTCTGTTCAGACTATGAGTATTGATACTAATTATTCTTTCATTCTTTATCTTTTGTTTATCCCTTCAAATATTTTATTACATCTTGTCAACTGCTCTGTCACGCTACTAAACTTTCCTCTGGAACAGCATAGTAGTTTTCTTTTTCTAATTTTTTAGTCTCACTCTTTGCTCAATAATAAGACTGGTTAAGTTCTAAAAACTAACACTCTTGTACCTATTTTTATTAATATTTTGTCATAGTTTAGGAATGGTACTCTCTAATTTATTGCTCCCTCCAAACCAGGAAGCACTGCTTACTCCTCCCTCCCTTCCTTGAGGCAGGGACAGGAGAATTGGAGGCACCAAAGGTAAAGATCACAGGTTGAGATAAGAACAATACACTAGAAACAGTAGTGGGATAAGAAAATGAACAGTAACAGTAATAACAAAAAAGCACGAGAGGCAATTGATTCTCATGCAAATGCTCACCACTATACCATGAGGAACCCAAAAAGAGCTGGCCGTCCATACCCTAACTTGGAAGGGACTCCCTCCACCATTCCCAGAAAAAGAGATGAGGTGCTACAGAATAAGGTCTGGATCCTGGCCGTGCCCCCTCCTGGTTACTGCAAACGTTAACCCTGTCCTGGACAGAACCAGGATGTGGTCCCACCTGCCAGTGTTAGATTTGGGTTTTACTTCAGTTAGAAAACCACAACACAAAAGTGAAACAATTATCAGTTGAAACAAATTTCTCATCCCTTGTTTTATACTTAAATCCACTACCTTGCCTTGTATGAGAGAAATAACCCTCTGAAACCTCCCTATTCCCTAATTTTCTAGGTTTTCTTATTTCTACATATTCTCTGATATTGCAATCCATTAAAACCACTGTAGGCTTTGTAACTACATTTTGGAAGTCTGCAAACTTACACAGCTACACAGTAGGATTTCATATTTCTGCCTTTCTGTTTCCTATCCCAGTCTTCTCTAAAGCAAGTTTACACTACTAAAATGTATTTTCCTTGTGAAAGCTATTTCTTGTCTTTACTTCAAGGTTCTGTCTATCTCTGTTACTTTTCATCCACAAAGACTTGCATCTATCTGTGTCTGCATGCCATTTTTGTTTCTCTTTGCTATTGATGCAATTTTGGTAATTACCCCATGGGAGAAAGTTGTCATATTAATTTTGGTTTACAAACTGCTATAAAGAACCTTCCTGAACAAAAGAGTTTGGGGCAGAAAGTGTCTTGCTTTTTTTCATAATTCACTATATAAATTTGTTACTATTGAGCAAATTATTCCAAATTACAATACACTCTCAGTAACAACTGCTCTGTGATTCCTTACTTGGGATAATCAGAGCTCAGAGGAAGTTAATGTGTTTTCTTATACCCCATGCAACATTTAATGCAGTCATACAGTGCCTATCAATGGTTGAAAGGATCCTTTAGGGTCACCCATTCCTTAGGTTCCCAAGGGAGTTCCAGAGGCCCTGCACAGAATATGTGTGAGTCTCACTACACTCCCAGCATTGACCTAGGGACCAAAGACAGCCTAAGGATGGAACAAAAGTGTCTGATGTCCTGTGCTCACCTCTCGTAGCTCCACACAGATTGGAAATTAAATGTCACTTGGCTGACACATCAAGTTCAATGAGAACTCAAGAGCACTGAGGAAAGCAAGCTGTTTGTTATCCATCTGACTTCCCAGGAGCACAAAGGATAGGACCAAATGTTTTGCTAGCAAGATGGATCCGCAAATCATCAAGATACACAGAGTGCATATAAGGACAATCTGCCTTGAAGGACAGAGTACCTTACACATCATTAGGACCACACCATGCATGTAATCACCTAAAGAGGTGGATAAAACAGCACAAAGGGTTCACACAAATATTATCTAATCCAAATGCATTTCTTGTTTGGCTGTGTCTGGACTCATTGCGACAAGAATCCAAAGTATACAGCTGTCCAACATAAAATACATGTAAAAACCATCCCAACTTATCTGCTAATCTCACCTAGTCAGCTGAAGGCAATTTTCTAGTGCCATAATCATAATTTAGATTTATAACCGAATATATTTAGCAGACTGTTCTTTTGGGGACAGTTACAATAGACAGCCAAGATCAAATAGTTGATAAGATTTTACGGCCACAACGGCATGTAAAAAAAGTACAGGCTGCAACCTCAGAGTCATGCAGTAGTAGACCAAGGTGAAGGTTTTCCAGACATCCAAGTCAAAGAGGAATGCAACTCCCTTGGTAAGTTAACAGATATACCCAAACTGGACAAAGGGCTGAGGAGGAGTAGTGCATTTTCCTGTAACAGAAAACAACTTCCAAACCCATTATCAGCTGTGAGATGTATTTTCAGCTCCCACCAAGGTCGTAGGGGAGACCAGTGCCTCTATATGGAGGCTTTTAGTTCTTTTCATGCTTTGGTAGTGCTGGAGAGAGAGAGACATAAGAGTAGCATAGAACATCAAGTGGATTCCTACTTTTGTCTTTTCTCTCAACAAGCACAAATAAACTTTCATTCTTGGAGTGCCCCTTTATGCCTAATCAATAGGAACCCTCTTTTTGTTAATGTGGGGGAAAGAGTGTGTGGGGTCTGAGTGAAAAAAGAGCAGGGGATGTTCAGACATACTAAGCCGGAAGGTCTCACACCATAGGCCACCAAATGAGAGTGGCATTGCTGGAGGTAAATCAGCCTTACACCCCACAGCCCTTTTCCACACCATGACATATCCTTGAATTAATTTAGTTAACATTTTGACACAAGAGAGGACATTTGAAAATGAGAAGATTCAATTGTAGAGATAGGAGAGCTACACAATTTTGGTTTTACTCATCAGTGGGAAGGTAGGTTTTATGTCTGTGAAATTGGCAAGACTGACTTGCCTATGAAAGCAAGGTTAAAAATTTTACATTCTCTTCTGTAAAAGAAAAACATGTACCAATAAATAAGCTCAGAGATATTAAAGAGAGATGATTTTCCATTGAGACCTGAAATGAAACTACAAATTTAATTAGATTTGGAAGTGGCATAAATAAAGATTCCAAACATTTATTATGATGGTCTTAGTAATGTTCATTACCATCTGTTATAAATAGCTACAAAGAGAGGTTTTAGCCAGCTAGATGCACAGAACATCAGTGGCCTGCAGTCAGAGAGGTCAGTCAAAGCATTCCTTTGCATTAACATGGCTCATGACCCCAGTTCCTGCCCAGCTGCCCAGAGTTCCAGCACTGCTGTGGCAGCTATCAGTAGCAACATCAGTACAGCATCATGTCAGCCCTTGTTTTCACCATCAGTTTGCAATTCCTGAAGACTTGATTCATCCTCCTCTGGAAAAATTCCCCAGCAAGAAGTGAAGCCACTTATTCTTCTGCTTACTATTCACAACATCACATAGAGCAGGAGAGGAAGTCATTGTTGGTAGCAAACGATTTCCAGAGATATGACCAGCAAAGGTGCTGAAGACAGGGGCCTGCAGTTCTCACTGGCATTGCATCTTTGCTAATCTGCATTTACCTCCCATTGATATGAACAGATTTTCATCTACAGGAGTACATTCTGTCATGCTACGTGGCCTCTTTATGAGCCACTGTAGTTTTCTGGTGCCTTGCTTAATAAAAAGAGAGTTTACAAGCAAAATCTCTTTTTGGTCCTCACAACATACTATGCATTTTTTTCTTTCATCTTTGGACTGAAATTTCTAAAGAAATTAAATGAGCAGGGCAAACTAAATCAGCAGAGCATAATGTGACCATTAGCGTATCGACTGTAGTGTGTGCATTTATGAACCTGTCACTCAGAGATTAGACCAGACATGATTCTCTCATCAAAGGCTTCAAAGTCAAGCCTGAATACTCAACTGACTTTCCCAAGATGGGATTCTCCTACTCTCAAAACAATCATGTAATTTCTGTCTGTGCTGGAGAACCCTCTCATATAATGCCACATCAAGTATCATTAGTTTGCATTACTGAAGCCAACTGCTCCAGCATCAAATTTTCTGGTAAGTTCCAGTGTGGCTGACTTCCTGCCTTGCAATTTGCTGACAGAGAACATTAAGGCATCTTTTCCATATGTGTTAGGACTGCTGTAAATTCATTTACAGTTACAGTGAACTGTCATCCAGTGCAGCCCAAAGGCTTAGAGCATTTGCTGGAGAGCTGTATTCCTAAATCAAGCACTGGGTTACTGTACTGGCACATTGCTTAGCATTTCAGATAATCTTTCATCTAAACTTAACATCACTATATTTATTATACTTACTTCACAAGAATTTGGTAAAGTTTAATTAATATTTTTAAGTCTTCCGGCTTAGATAACAGTTCCTGATAAAATGCAAAGTATTATCACACGTATTAAAATGGCCTCAAAAATTTATAGCTATATCTGAAAGTAGTGTTGGAACCATGTTAGGGCACTCTTGTTATCTTGTCAAGAGAAGCTAAACTGCTTGCACAACAAATAAAACTACCACTGTGATGAACCGTTCTGCTCATATGTCATAAAGATTGATGCCGTATTTTAAAATGTGGAAATTTTTCTTTTTTTCAGTTCACAGGTTTTTTAGGGCAAGGCAATGCTTTCCACCAATTAGAATAGAAACTCAACTTTTATTCATAAAGCTCAAAGATGTTCTTCTCCAGGTTAGTGGAATTTCACCCTTGTTAGATCCTGCTTTTTACTTCTGTGTTTGAAGTTATTAACAAAGTCAAAGGATACGGTGTGACATGTAGGGAAAAATGTAATAGACCTTTAGCTGTTCATGCTGGTCAGATGCTGTCTTGGGCATAGTGACCACAAAAAAGACAGGTTTTGATTCTTACCAAATTAAAAAAGATGAACAACAAAACCTCTAGCTTCCAGAGGGTGGCCTTGGGCAGTTCAGGACACTGCCTTGGTGAGTCCCCTGGGAAACAGTCCCTAGAAACAAAGGAAGACTGAAAATATTTTAAAAGGGAAATCTTAAAAGAACATGAAAGCAGGCCATACCTATATGCTGAAAAACAAACTGTTGAGGAAGACTGGCCTGCCTGAACAGGGAGCTGTTACTGGAATGCAGAGAAAAAACACCTTTTGGAAGGTGTTGACCTTTGGAAGAAGGGGCAGGTGACTCAGGAGCGTACAAGAATGTCATTACGCCATGCAGAGAGGAAATTAGAAAGAAAAACCTCAGCTAAAAAAGTTTTTTTATAAATACATTGACAACAAAAAGATGGACGAGGAAAAAATCTCCATCCTTTATGGACATGCAGAGGAACACTGTCAGGAAGGGTGAGGAAAAGACTGAGATACTTAATGCCTTTTTTGCCTCAATCTTTAACAGAAAGACTGGTGATCCTCAGGGCAACAGGCCCCCTGAGCTGCTTGACAGGAATGGGGAGCAGAATGAATTACCCATAAAGGAGTAGTCAGTAACCTGCTGCATCACTGAAACACCCATAGCTCTAATGGGCTGGACAGGATTTGCCTGAGGGTACTGAAGGAGCTGTAGAAGAGTTTACCAAGACATTCTCCATCCTTTATCATGAGTCCTGGCTAACCAGGCAGGTCCCAGTTGACTGGAGGTCAGCTATTGTGATGCCCTTTCAAAAGAATGGACAGAAGGATGCAAGGATCCTTTGGTTGGGCTTTTCATTCCCAGGAAGGTTATGGAATAGATCATCTGAAGAGCCATGATGCAGCACATACAGAACAACCAGGGGATCAGGCCTTAGCACAGGTTTAAGAAGGGCAGGTCCTGCTTGACCAACCTGATCTCTTTTGATGACCAGGTGACCCTTGTGATTGCAGGAAAGGCCATGGATATTGTCTACTTCAACTTCAGTAAAGCCTTTGACACTGTTTCCCGTGGCACTCTCCTGGAAAAGCTAGCAGCCAAGGCTTGGATAGATACACACTTTGCTGGGTTAAAATCTTGTGGGATGGCAGGGCCCAGACAGAGGAGGTAAATGGATATTAATACAACTGGTCACAAGTGGTGTTCCCTAAGGTTCAGTGATGGGGCCAGCCCTGTTTAATATCTTCACTGATGATTTAGACAAGGGCATTGAGTGCGCCCTCTGTCAGATTGCAGATGACACCAAGCTGAGTGAGAGCGTTGATCTGCTGGAGGGCAGGAAGGCCCTGCAGAGGGATCTGGACAGGCTGGATCATGGGCTGAGGCCGATGGTGTGAGGCTCAACAAGGCCAAGTGCCAGGTCCTGCCCTTGGGTCACAACAGCCCCAGGCAGTGCCACAGGCTGGGGCAGAGTGGCTGGAAAGGAGCTGGGGGTGCTGGTGACAGCAGCTGAACACGAGCCAGGCTGTGCCCAGGGGGCCAAGAAGGCCAATGGCATCCTGGCCTGGATCAGCAACAGTGCTGATATAGCAGAACTGGGGCAGGGATTGTCCCCCTGTACTGTTGAGGGCACACCTAAAGTGCTGTGTACAGCTTTGAGCCCCACAGAACAAGAAAGACACTGAGGTGCTGGAGCAAGTCCAGAGAAGGACAAGGGAGCTGGTGAAGGGTCTCGAACACAAGTCCTGTGAGGAGCAGCTGAGGGAGCTGGGGTGTTTAGCCTGGGGATAAGGAGGTTCAGAGGAGACCTTATCAGTATCCACAACTGAATGAAAGAAGGTTATAGCCAGGTAGGGGTCAGCTTCTTCTCCAGGCAACCAGTGGCAAAACAAGAGAAAATTACTTCAGGCTGTGCCAAGGGAGATTCAGGATGAATTTCTTCAGAGAAAGGGTTGTCAAGTATAGGAATGGGCTGCCTTGGGGAGATGGTGGACTCAACACCTCTGGAAGCATTCCTGCCGTTGGACATGACAATTAATGCTGTCTATGATTGTGTCAATGAACACACCAGGTTGTGTTCAGTCAAAGGTTGGGCTTGATGATTTCAGATGTCTTTTCCAACCTAAATGATTCTGTGATTGTGTGGGGCAAGTACATAATATTAGCAGTGACAGAGTAACTAACATTACAGACAGCTTTTATGAAATAAACTATCCCCCTGTACGGAAATTCTTTCCTTTTTCAAAGAGCAAGACTAATGACTGAAGGTGCTTGCCTCCAGCATTGCCCTGATAGTGAGGGACTGAAAACAGTAATGAAATTCAAATTATTAATTTTCAACATGAAAAAAATTACTAACCACAAAACAAAGAAACAACAAAAAAAAGAAGTCATGATCTCCCTTCACAAACCTCAAGCTTGGCCATTTCTGATATAAATGATGGGAAAACTTCCTTTCTTGCCTTTACTCTTTACTGTTAGCTAAACATCTGTCACACACATTCATCTCAAATCACAAATAAGGTAATTGTAAAGATCTTATTTAAAGATCATCTTAAAGATGATAATCTTTAGAGATGTTCTTTAAATAAGATCTTTAAAATGCTCATCTTAGCCTCCAAGCAGAGGGGAGAAGCACCTAGTGAAGACAACAGATAGGATTCAGAAGACTTAAGTTCCAGGTTTACCTGCATAAGGGCCAAATAAGGTTTTGAGAAGTGGAAAAAAACTGCATTGCCAATTCCTAGCAGGCGCTCCATAAGATTCTAGCAGTAGCTAGATTATCCTAAGGCATGCGAATACACAAAATCCAGTGTGTCCATCCAGTTTGGTAGGTGCTGTCAGTAACAATCTTGCTGATCTATAGACACACTGCAATAATGCAAACAAGTTCACCATTTGCGCTTGAGAAAGTATTAGAAAATCAACTTAACACTGGTAGCCATACATGCAACTACTTCTGAGTACTGTTTATGGTTTCACAATTAGTAGTATTTAATCATAATATTACAAAACTTTCAATCATCATTTTTGAATGGGGAAGAAGGTAAGGAGGAGGAAAGGAAAAAATAAGAAGGTAAGGAGAAGGTAAGGAGAAGATAAAGTAACTCTACTTACAACTGTAGAAATTTAAGGGCCCTAAGTAATCCAAACAAAACTGTATGGTTGTTCTCATCTTCTCTTTCATAGTGTTAGCAACTCACAAGTTTTTATCAAGAATATTCCAGTACATTATAATTTTCTCATCATCAAAGCTCCTGGAGAATCTTAGTTTATGGTTTACAAGAGTGGCATTCAGCCCTTACCTTAAACACTCAGCTTGTATGCCCAAGCAATTAATCCCTTCTACAGAATTTAAGCAGACAGAATCTCCCTTTACAGGCCTCCAAAGACACTCCTTGTTTGGAAAGACATCCTGGAAGATTGTCCTGATGTGGTTAAAATGAAGCCACAGGTTAGGTGACCTGGGCACAACATGAAGTTTCTCATGCTGAGGTTTAAAAAATGCCTGAATTCTCCTTATGTCTAAAAGTTCAAAGTCCAAGGAGAAAGCATGGGGCATTTTATGATGCATCAAGTCATGATTTTTAAGTTACTCTCAGTATCTTTGAAGTCTGTTTATTTAACATCCAGAAGTACTGCATAAGCTCTTGGATAAATATTTCAGCTCTCAAGTATGGCCCATCACATGTTTTTCTCTTTAAATGAAGACTGAGCAGTTCCTTTGCTTGATGACATTAATGGCAAAGGAGCAAAAGGCTGTCTAAGAGTAAGAAGGGCTGACCACATGCTTCCATGCACTCTCAAAGCCAGAAGGGAATTCAGTGTGTTTGGATGAGCAGCAGTGTGTTTGGTGGCTGGTGTTTATGGCCTCTGCTGTGTTGAGAAACAAAAAGTGAGTTAAACACTGAGGAATTTTCTTCTGTAACTTCAGTGTTGATGATAGGGATTTCAGTGCTGCCATGTGGCTGACCAAAATTTCTGCTCACTGTGAACATGCGTAAAAACAAACACAAGAATGTCGAGTTTTGCAGAAACCTTGAGCAGGGATTTTATTTTCTCTTTTAACAGTCAGTGAACTTACAGGTGCATCTCAAGCACTTCTGAGAGTGCCCCTGCCACTCTGTTCCTCTCCAGTACCAACAGCCGTTCTGCGTGTTTTGCCTGCCTTGGTCACAATACCCCATAGAACAAGGGCCTAGATTCTCCCCATTTTATGATGTTAAAAATGGACTGTCACAAGGCCATCTGGTATATTCTTTGAAAGGAATTTGGAACATATTGTTTACTGGATGTTAGCAGCTACTTGAAATTGAACTTTTTCTGTGTGTATACATTACCATCCTCCAATCCCACAGGAATTATACACAAATATCCAGTTCTAGTGATGGAAAACATGACAGGGTGCATTTGGCAAGGATTTTTCATTTAGAACTGATTCCCTTGCCAGGAGGTTTCAAGGCTCATGCAGCATTGTTCATATGGCACCTACCCTTCTGCAAACCATCAGTGTGGCTGAAAAAGCTTCCTGATTACATCACTTCTTTCATTTTTATACCATTTAGTAAAAGTTTGCTCTGGTGGGAAAAAGGTAGGATTGTTTGCCTCAGCCCCATTAAACTTTCTCACACAGCCTCCTGAACCAGTTCAAATAGATTTATTTGAAAAACTCCTATGTAATAAGAGGAAGAATGGCCCAAAGCAGTGATTTTTGGCCTTTTCCATTTCTGGATCTTCAAAGTTTCTGCAGAAAAGATGGGAGACATGTATGGCAAACATAAGCTAAAGAAAGCCTTGATTTCATTAACTGTATTTCATGGACTCCTCATAGAAAAACACTGTACTAAATAATTAATCGCAGAGCTTAACTCATCCAGCATTTTTCTCTATAAAGCCAGGACGTTAGTCCTGTGCAGGGTTGCTGCCCATCATTTGGCCTATACAGCCTTTGCAGATAGTTATTAATAAAATCCTATCATGGAATAAAGGAAAAAATGTCTTCTCTTCAAAGAGACATTTTTCCATATGGCCTCAGCCTCAGGAGTACTTCAGTCTATAGGTTTTGAATGTATGTTATACATACATGCAGCCTACCCATTTTTAACAGTGGAGAATCAAAGAGCAAGGGAATACCATTCCATGTATTTTCAGAAACTTAATTGCAAAAGAATTAGAAACACACCAGAAATTTTCACTTCACAGTGGAGAGAAACTTCTCAAGATATGATGTGAAGCAAGATGCTCACATAGAGCTATAAATAATAGAACATGATGAGTTGGAAGTAACCCATCAAGATCATACAATCCAATTCCTGCCCTGCACAGCACATCCCAAATGTCACACCATGTATGTGCCTGAGAGCATTGTCCAACTGCTTCTTGAATTCAAACAGGTTTGGTGTTCCAGCTCCTTCCCTGGGGAGCTTGTTCCAATGCTCTTGGTGAAAAACCTTTTCCTGATATTCAAGCTAAGCCTCCTCTGACTCAGCTTCAGGCCATTCCTTCAGGTCCTGTCACTGGTCACAAGAGTGAAGAGATCAGTGTCTGCTCCTCCATTATCCCTTGTGAGGATGCTGAAGACCACAATGAGGTTTTCCCACAGTCTCCTCTTCTCCAGGCTGAACAGACCAAGTGACTTCAACCACTCCTCATCCAGCTTCACCTACAGACCCTTCACCACCCTCATGGCCCTCCTTTGGACCCCCTCTAATAGCTTTATACCTTTTTATATTGTGGCACCCAGAAGTGCCCCCAGCACTGGAGGTGAGGCTGCCCCAGTGCAGAGCAGAGCAGGACAATCCCCTCCCTTGCCTGGCTGGTGATGCCGTCCCAGATGCCCCCAGGACACGCTTGGCTCTCCTGGCTGCCAGGGCACTGCTGGCTCATGTTCAGCTTGCCACTGACCAGGACCCCCTGTCTCCTTTCTACAACACTGCTCACCACCATCCTATTATCAGCCTACACATACAGTCAGGGTTGCCCTTTCCCAGGTGCAAAATCTGGCACCTTCCCTTGACAAAGTTCTTATGGTTAGTGATTGCCCAGCCTTGTAATTTATTGAGGTCTCTCTGCAGGGCCTCCCTGCCCTCAAGAGGGTCAACAGTTCCTCACAATTTAGTGCTGTCAGCAAACTTAGTATTCCTTTGAGTCCTGCATCCAAGTTATTTATGAAGATATTGATGAGCACAGGGCTGAGGATGGATTCCTGTGGAGCCCCACCAGTGACAAGTCACCAGTCTGATGTCACACCATTGACAGTATCCCTCTGTGCCAGGCCCTGACCCAGCTGCTTGCCCATCCCATGATGTGTTTGTCCAGTTGTGAGCTGGATATTCTGTCCTGAAGGCTACAGTGAGAGACAGTATCAAAAGCTTTGATGACGCCCAAAAAGATTCCATCAACAGGATTTCCTAGACCAACTGTGTAGGTTACCTTGTCATGAAAGGAAATCAGATTTGATAAGCAGGAGCCTCTTCTCATGAAGTTTTGCTGTCTGTGACCAATGACTGTGTTGTCCTCCAGGTGTTTTTCAATACTTCCCAGAATAATCTTTTCCATAATTTTACTGGGCACTGAAATAAGACTGACAAGTCTATAGCTTCCAGGGTCCCCTTTCTTACCCTTCATGAAGATCAGGACAAAATTCACCAGCTTCCAGTCAGTTGGAACCTCTCCAGATTCCCAAGATGGCTCAAAAATCAATCCTCAAGTGGGGCTTTGTGATTAGCCAGCTCTTTGAGGACATGGTCCCATTCAGTCCCCTGAGGAGCAGCAGCCCACAGGTGACCGAACCTGCAGCAGGGACACCCCCACGGGACTGCAGCCCTCAGGGACGCACACTGCAGCAGGGACATCTCTGCAGAACCAAAAGGCCCAGGTGTTCCACAAGACAGGCAGACACCTGAGAGACTGCGACCAACAGGAACCCCCATAAAAGACACTAAGAAGCTGTGTAACAAAAATGAACCCAAAATAAACAATGAAGAAGAAAATAGCAGCAAAAAAAAATATTAAGCAACAAACAGCACCAGATGAAATGCTGTAAGAAGCAAAGTGCAACAGAACAAAATAAGTAAGTGAAGAGAACAGCAGAAAAAACAGTTATATACACAAGACCCAGATCTTCTGTGTCACCTATCATCTGACAAGAGTAAATGGAAAAGACTGACTTTAACCCCAACAAACACAGGGGAAGTCAAGCCTGGGAAAGAGGGAGGGGAAAGTTTTTAGCATGTGATTTTTTTTTTATTGCTGATTTTCCCTTTTTTTCCTCTCTAGCCATATCAATGTTCAGAAGTTGATGTGAACTGAACATAGATTAAGCAAAATTGCCCTGAGAAGAAATGTTTTGCCCATTGACTGATTCCTGGGTTCTCTGGACAATAAGGTGTGTGCTTCCACAGGGCAGGTCAGTCCAGCAAAGCTCCCATTTCTCTCTGTGGGAGCACATATCTCTCTCCATAAACACTGAACTGGAATCACAGCGCCTGACTCCCATCAGGTGTCCCAGCCAACAGTTCCCTTTAACTACTCCAACATAAAAAATCATACAGAGCTTATTAATCAACCCAGACGAAAGCTAAAGGAGTATGGCAAAATATTAATTATTAAACTTGGAGGGAAAGGGGAACAAGGAGTTATATTTAGTAGTAAAGAACTGATGCCCAATAATAAAAAAATATACATTAGTATGAAAACTATCAAACACAGAGTTAGGTGTTTGTCACATTACATATGAGGTTTTAGCATTCAATTCTTCTTTCACCATGGTCGATAGTAAAACAGGCTTTTATTTCAATTGGAGGTGAATGGAGCCATTAAGTGGAGTTGAATTGTTAGGCCATATGGTCTCTCTCCTTGTAGGTTTCTTCATGTTGCAGGTATTTGTTTCTGTTTTGTGTTTGTATTTACATATTCTTGGCCCTTTTAGTACCCTAAGGAGACATTTATAAATGGTCATAACACAGTAACCCACAAAATTATAGGCCTATAAATTATTCCCTCAGGCATTAAAAGAGCCTGGGAAAATACAAACGCAGACAGACTCAAAACTGTTATTTAACAAAATTTACACCACATTGATGGTGTTGAAAAAATTCAAAAAGTGAAAAACTATTTGTCTTGCAAACATAGGTAATTTGGTGTGTAACTTACAGCACACACAAAAAAAAACTAGGCCTTCCATAATTTCTTACCTAGTCCTAGCTGGTGTTTTTCTAACATGAATGTTACCAAATGACAGTGTACTTACTTATCACATCATTTCCAAAGTGAAACACTTAAAAGCCAAGAAATTAATAAAGGACATCTGAAATCTTGGACTTTTCACGTAGAAGAAAGGAAATACACTAATGGCCTCTATTGCAATGGTACCCTAGAATATTGCACTCATTGGCACCTTTGTTCTCAGAGCTCCTCCCTTAAGACAAGGGAATGATGTTTTAAATCAGGGGGAAACCAAGGCATGAAACAACAGATTTGGAAAGATGCCCAACTTTGTAGAATCAGTAAAAACATGTGATCACTCTTACTTTCCACACCAAAGGGGCTCCCTGCAATCCCACAAGGCTGTATTCACAGCTCACTGGAGTGCAAGCAGGAGGTTGATGAAGAAGCTTTGTTTGGGTTGCCCATACAGGCCCCTAAAAGCAGAGCATACATATCTCAGAGATGCACAACCACACCATTATGCAACAGCTTAGGACAGTCCCAGCCCCCATACTTTGGGGATCCACTCAATAAAAGCCTCACAACCAGCTTGCACAATGTCTACCATGCAATGATGATGATGTGGTAAGGACAAGGGTAGTGTGGATGCAAAGCATTTTGACACACCACTGAGTGACCCAAAAACCTGGCAGCTGAACTTGGGCATGTCACCAGATACTGCCTCAGTCACACCAAGAAACGAGAAGCTGCATGAAAAACTAAGTGCAAGCCCAGGAAAGCTATGCTGTGACTGATTTTCTGATTGCCCTTTGTTTCAACTGCAGGCTCTTCCCCAGAGTTTTCCCAACATGCCCTACCCTACTTAGCCTGTCAGCTTTGGGAAGATCCCAAAAGAAGATGGTGTAGCCATGAATAGTCTCAATTTTAAGGTCTAGTCAAGAGATTCTAGTGTCTTCACAAGAAGATTCAGACTAGAGATGAGGTGGCAGAACACTTTGAACTCAAGTTTGCAGAGGACAAATGTCTCCACACTAATCCCAGAAACAGTAACAACAAGAAAATGCCTTTGCCACTTGTATCCAAATGATTTTTGACCTCTTAGTCCCAGTGATTATGAATTCAGATGGCGATATTGGAAGGCCAGATATAACTCAAATAATTGGTGCCCTGGGAACCCATCTCTCTCTGGGAGACTGAAATAATCAAAACACTGTATTGCAGGTCCTGATTTTAGCACACATTAATGTGAAATCAAGCTCAGGGGAAAGAATCTTAGATTTCACTGCAAATATTTTATGTACAAAATTCATGGTTATCCATGATTTTTCTCGCTACAGTACTACTGTCATAAGATTTTTTTCACTCTTTCTTCTGAAAGGGATGAAAAGTGGTTGAAAAACTATGTTTTTCAGTAAGATGAGCTACTAGGAAGGGACATTACATCTGCTGGAGAGATAAATGGAGCTGTCTGTCCACCTGCATTTATGGGAGACTCTGCAGGGTAGTATCCTGGGGTGTGTCAGCTCTGCATGATCTGCAAAGAAACAATCCCAGCTCATGTCAGGAGTGAAATAAGGCCCAGAATGGCAAAGGAAAGATACATCACAGTTTCTCAGAGGGGGGGCTTTGGGCAGAGCAGAGAGAAAATAAGCTGCTAAGGAGCAGATCCCTGCAAAATACACTTCCCTGCTAAAGTTCTGTGCACAGATTTTTTTCTAGAGCGTAACAGAAATTTCTGATTCAGTGTTTTTCCAGCAGGTACTGATATATTGTTCCTGCCCACAAAAGATTTCTGTAAGCAAGAGGGAGAGTGCTCTATTCAGCCTTGCTGAATGTTTTTGGCTATAATCACAGAAGGACTGATACAGTTTGCCGGCCCTGAGGCCAACAGCCATGCACAGTGTATACCACATGCATCCCCTTCCCTATCCACCCATGAAGAAAGGGTAGAAGAATCCAATCCAGGTCCTGGGAATGGTTCCTGGAAAGTCTCACAGCTGGGTCTCCTCTGTGAGTGTACCAGCTGGTTTGGGCCACAGCCAGGAGCTATGAGAGCTGTTTTATTAGTACAGCTATACATCTCATTAATATATCTGTAGCCACTTAGAGCAAACTTGGGCCAAATGAAGGTAGAACAATCTACTTAAGACCTTGTTGCTTATGGTCATTGTGCTGTCCTCAGAGGAAAATTAAAAATCCCCCTAACCGTCCCATAAAATGTTTTTCTGAGTCTGAAGCAGAATTCCATCCAGTTCATTTTGTTTCTAACAGCAAACAATTTTAAAACTCAAGGGTTTACACTCACAGAAATGAAAGGTTATTGGCATCATAAATTTTATCACATTAAGACTTATAAACCTGCTTCTACATTGAGTGCAGGTTGTGCACAAGTACCAAGTATACATTCTACTGGATATTTTTATAAAATCAGTCACTTCAACAAATATGAATTATCAGCATTTGATAGCTAAGAGCTAATTTTTATTTGCAAGTGTATGTCCAGTAAAATTCACAGAAATAAGATGTGATTAAGTATAGCCTACAGACTGATGGCTTTAAACAACCTCTTACGTTGCAGAGGTCCCATAACAAAACAAATCAGCAATTGTCTAAAACTTGAAAACCACACATTACTAATTTAAAACTTGTATAGAAAAGTTAAATTATGTATTAAGTAATATAATTTAATCAAAACCCTGAATTCAGAACTTCTCAGAAGTGACCTCCATTTATATTTTTTAATTAAATTATCACACCCTTTAAATATTATTTGTTATTATTAGTGTCAACACAATAACATTGTTATTATAACTGTCAACAGCCCAATTTATATTATGGAAAATAAAATTTGAAGACAATAAATTATACATGGAGATTTCATTCAAAATGTTGGATATTCTTATTCTACATAAATTCTTACAGTGGACCAGATCATGCAAGCAGATGCAGAAAATATCAGAGTTTTACTGAAAGAATATGCCCACACATAAAAAAAAATATTTATCTCTGGGGAATAAACTTAATTTAGGGGTTGCAACAGAGCTCCAGCTGTATGAATTTAAACTTTACTAACTTGAGTTTTCTGCTTCCACATCCATCCTAAATTTAACTGAATCTCATTGATCACCATTTAATTTATTCTCCATGTAGAGTTGGAAGCTGGAGAGCCAAAGGCAGTTCTTCTACAAGGGGCAGAAGTGAAAGGCATCATTTTGCAAGCTGGCCAATCCAGCTGCAGGCAGCAAAGGTAAGAAAATACAACACAACACTGCCTGTTGAGCTACAGGTTACCTTAGCTGTCCCAGGCTGATGAGCATTCAGCTGTGGGAGGGATGTAAAACACTACTCTGGGCTCTCCACCAGCCTGCCAGAGGGATCTGACAGCTGGCTGCTGGGAAGAGGGGAGAGCCAGACTGCACATGCTAGCTGTCTCAACCAGTGCCATGGCTTCAGAGAAAATCATTCTTGAAGACTGTCTCTAGGAAGTGGCTTCTTTTCATTTAGAAGTTATTGCACACCAAACCATATGATCCCTTTTATGTAAAACATTGTTTTTTATGTTTTAGTATAATTTTAGGATGATACTGTCATTCATTCATGGCAATAGTTTTGCTGAGGAAGATGGAAATTATGTACAGAAATCTCATATCAACTTTTGGCTCAGTTTAGAAAAGTTAAAATTTAGTCATTATATGGAATTACTCAGTCCCCAGATACTATGAGCAATACAAGAAAAACCCTCATCTTTTCAGAACCCAGAGTAATTTGCACTCTTACATATTGCATATATAAATATGTCTACTTTGCTGTCTATGTTTTTCTGTGCCTGGCCATCATCTTCCCACACTGTCTCTGTCCTCTGCAGTAAAAGTTAAGCTGTTGATTTGGGGGTTTTTGTGCTGTGCTCTTTCCAGTAACAGCATAGACAATCCTCCAGTTTAACTGAATGAGGCTAACCACATTTGAAACAGACAACATCCAAAACATGAATGAGTTTGGTGTCAGCAATCTCTTTAATACCTGTGAGCTGAAGAGTTTAGTTTCAACCTCTTGGTGTCATACGACATTCAACCTCCACACAGGTTTAATCTTTTGCATTGGCTGCAAGACAGCTCTTCCCTGTTGTTGCATTTCAGTTCAAAATTAACCCGTTTCATTGCATTTTTTTTCTAACTGCCCTTAAAGGGAGAAATCTTGCAAAAAACCCATTATTTCCAGGGATGCATTCTGGTAATACTTTCTTTGCAGAAGTTACATCCAAGCTTTCTATGTCAATGCCTCTGGTTTCAACAATAGTCATCATCCTCGATGATAATAAAATACACAGTTTTTAGCAGACTGCAAAATGTTCCATAAGAGAAGATGCAGCTCCACAGTCCCCCTCCTCCAGCCAGTCCTGGTTTATATCTACCTGACATTCTTTATTTGCATGCACCCTCTTTTATACATTGTTTAAATACACAGTAAGGTTGCTGCTTCTCTAGCAGTATGAATATACAACCTTGAGTAGGTAATCTCAGTCTCAGTTCATTATTCAGTCAAATAATGAATTAGCATAAGGTTTCAGTTCAGCAGCTGAGGAGTCAAGCAGCATATTACAAAGAACTTTTTGTCCTGATTTTATGAAGATTTAAAAGCGAAAGAAGAAACGTACCTTCTTAAGGCTTCATTTTAAGTAGCATTTCAAGACTTTGATTGAATACATAGTTCATTTAAAATGGTAAAGTTTTACTCAAAGGGTACTTTCAGTTCTATTGCTCCATTTAGGTTTCAACAAGATTTTGGCTTGCTTCCATTGTCAGAAAGTATTGTTTCCAGATATCATCATTTATTAGAGCAACAAGTCCTTAAAAAGTACCAAGACAGGCCAAGAGGTGAGCACCATCCTTTCTTTTTTGAAGTTTTCTTAGGAATAAAGGAAAGGTAGTTCAGCCACTATCATCAGCCTCTATGCCTGGATCTGCATTCCTTCCCCACAAACAGCTTTATTGATCCCTGTGTCATTCCTCCCAAAAGGATGGCCGGGGTGCCTCGGAAACCCTCTCATTATGTAAGATGTCACAACATCAGAAGCTCACTGGGGAATAGCTGCATCATTATGCAATGTCAGTCTGTGAATCAAGGCTCCCTTGCAATGCCAGTGCTTCACAACAGTTTGGTTGTGTCTCCTGTACTATCTCCCTTCTGGTAACTAAATATTTTAAAATAGTTTATATTGACTCCAGGGACAGCTGTTGAGGAGAAAATTCCTTATTTCAAGCCAAATATGGAGTTCATGGCTTAGCTCAGGGATTGGACAATACCCAAGAATTTGTTAGGTTTTCTTCCCCTATGCTCTGAATTGTCCAATATCCCTCCTGCCTTCCCCTCCCCCACAAAACCCCCTCTACAATAATAAAACCTAAAGCATGTCCAGAGTGCTTACTATATGCTGACATTCCCTTAAAGAAACAGGGTCAGCATATCTTAGGCCTAAATTTTGAATTTAATATTAAAATTTTAAACAAAAATGTGAAGTTAATACAAAATCTAAGGTGATTTTAAACTGCCCCGGCAAAAAAGAACAGTTCAAATTTAGTGTTCCCTAAAGTTGTTGCTTTTCGAAGAAAAGTTTTACACTATAAAAGCTGGTAATTGAAACCAAATAGATTCTTTTTCTGAAGTCCAACACACAGGCCTGCTCTCACTTCACAGGCAGGAAAAAAATGCAAGGGGAAAAAAATCTAACTAAAATATTTTCAGAATTTTCTTTTTTAATGTTTTGTCTTATATTAATCACACATCATATCAATATTGCTTTTCATTAAAGCACCTACAATCTGGAAACCTATCACCCTTTAAAAGAAAATACATTCCTTTGTCCTAACAGCGAAGCTACCATTGGTAATGAAAACAATAATATATCTTCCATTTCCACTAGCCAAATGTCTAGCTACTTTTCCTGTGACCAATCATAACAAATACGTCAAGAGTATTAAAAACACAGGAAATACTGATCAAATTCTTCTCCAGAAAAAAAAGGAAATATGTTTATAAAGTGAAGAATTTCTTACAGGAAATATCCCCATCTAAACTTACTGTATAAAACCTGTGTTGCACATTTAATTTCTGACAATTTTTACCTTTGTTTTAAAATGCAGGACAACATAAGAAAGTTACAATTTCCACAAGGTGTTTGGAAAATGATGCTTATCAAGACAGTATCACTCTGCACACCTAAAATCGAAGATTTTCTGTGAATCACATACATCACATAAATAATGTCACTGGTATTGTGTGAATGACACTGTACATCAGTACCAATACAAAAGGAACTTGCTAGCAAGGAAAACCAGTATTTTTTCACTAAAGTAAGGCACTCTCAAGAGTAAAAGCAAATTTGTAACTGCTGGCCTCCAAGGCACAGGTGACTCAAACCAAATAATGTTTAATCCTTGTGATATGCAAAGTATTTTGAAGATATGCAATTGGAAATACCTGAGCAGTTATGAGTTTAAAAAAATGCTTCTTGGGTTTTATTGAGAATTCTTGGCGGAGGCGATATACCTGCGGGGTGTTAGTCCAGCAAAAACGGCTTTACTTTGGCCACTCACAATGGTCAGAGAACCCCACCCCACAAAAGGTTTGTTACGTATGCTTATTTGTGCACGATCAGTGTGAGACAGACAGGAGGAGCAATAAATTTGATCACAGCACTAAACTCACCAAAGATGGAGACCGGCTGCCCTCTCACAACCCATAGTTGTGCACTCCTTTTCTAAAAGCGTCTGCCTGGTATAAATGCAATGCAAACGTGTTAGGGGTTAGTAATTTTCCTTTCGGTTTCCTTCTCTCAGGGAATTTTGTCGCATTTGTTGACGATAGAAACAGTAATGACCGGTACTTAAGAGACAAAAGATATGTTCACACCATGGAGTGCACCTGACCGCACTTCTATCTTAGGTGTTTCTCTTAGAGGAGTAGAGACACGGCAGGATTTGGGCAGGGGCTGGGTGCAGCTCCTAGCTCGCTCTGGCTCTCCCGGCGTTCGGGGTGCCGGAGGCCGCGGTCGCTGTGGGGAGGATTCGCCCCCACTTGGGGCTCTGTCTCCGCTGCCTTTCTCCTCCCGCCAGCAGAGCTCTGCTCCCAGCAGCGGCCGCTGCTCTGGGACCTCATCCACACCCGACCTCACCAAGGGGAACCCTTCGGCTTCTGCTGGGTGTCTCAGGGCAAACCCCTGAGCCCCTTCCCCCTGCAAGGGAGCCTCTCCCTGCCCTGTTCGGGATGCCACTGGCCAGCCACTGCGGTTTCTTTCACGCTGCTCTGGGATTTTTGCTACAGTGTAGCCACACACCCCTGCCTGCTGGGACGCCCTGAGGTTCCTGCTGCCTCTTGCTGCCCGGGGTGAGTCCTCCCTGCCCTCCCAGCCGCCGCTCCGAGGTTCCGGCCGCCGCCCGCCTTCGCCATCCCGCCCGCCGCCAACGCCGCGTGCGGGAGGCGCGGCCGAGCCTGCGCCACAGCGCCCCCCGCAGGCGCGAGCAAACAGCGCAGGAGCCCGGCCGGGAGCCAACAGCGCCCCTGCTGGCTGCGGGCGGAACTGCACCGAAGGGGAGAGCGCCTAAAGAGCGGCGAGAGCTCCCTGGGTTTACTGCCTCTGTTTTGTTTTCTGTTTGCGTTTTCCTTGTTTTCCACACATACGCCAGCAAAGCACAGTTGTTCCTTCTCCCATATCTTTGCCTGAAAGCCCTTTAATTTCAAAGTTATGATAATTCAGAGGGAAGGGGGTCATAGTCTCCATTCCAAGAGAGGTTCCTGCTTCCCTGGCAGACACCTGTCTTTCAAACCAAAACACAAGGTAGGTTTGAAATACAATAAAAGTGTGAGATGTTTTTGAAGTCCATTCTTTAAGGACTTCCTTGGAGACATGTCTTAGTCCTCTGAGGAGGCAGATGTCTCCTCATGGCTTATACACTGTACTTCTGGACCTTGCTCTGAGCAGGAGGTTATTTTATAGTTATTTGCTGACATTTTGTGTGCCAATCTTGTTTTAAGATCAAGCATCTGTATAACTGTATTTTGAAAGGAATACAGTTTCATTCAGCCACTGGGGTTAACTGTCCTGGGAGAATTCCCCGTGGACTAGCATCCTAAGGGCATCACTCAGCCCAGGCTCAAGATTTTATTTGAAGAATTCTCTCGTAGGCAATACCAGAATTGTTGGCACAACAAATGTTAGGAGACTTGCCCTAACATAACTTGCCCATATAGTGGGCCTCTTAACATTGATAAAGGGGGACCCAAAGAAAGGGAAAAATCAAGGCTGTAGTTCCACGCTTGCTGACTCTGAGCTCCTCAATCCTCTTCTGGTCTGCCCTTCTAACACAGACGTGGTAAAACTATTTGCTCAGACAAAATCTGCAGTGCTCCTGTTTAGCAGAGTACTTTTCATAACACCTACAGGTTATCACCTACCAGTGCTTTGGCTTGTATAAGCATGGGGCCATGATAAAAAGGTCACAGCTTACACATGAAGGAAAAGAAAAACATGTAAGTGTTGCTGCAGTTTTCTAAAGTGAAGTCCTGGAAAAATTCATGTAAACTGTGCATAGCTGTAATGTGAAAGGGGACATTTGTTTCTTCAGAAGGAATTACTATGGTGCAAGAATTGTCTTGGCAGATAAACAGAACATATTTGCCCAGTGTGTAAATAACTTTTTCTTCTGTAAAACTTCTAGTGAATAAGTAACTTTTTGAAAGGCAAAAAACATTCCATCTCTTTAATTTCCGTATAGAGAGACATACCTGTTCCTTAAAAGAAAAAAAAAAGGAAAAAAAAAAGGAAAGAAAGGAAAAAGGAGTTTTGGAATTTTTTAATTCTACCTTTTGACCCCAGTGGTTTTGGCACAAGTTTCAAATGTCAGACCAAAGAGATTGCTCATGAAAAAAAAAAATCACTGGCAAAAGTAATTCCCCTATCAAGGTCACATTCTAGAGTTCAAAATGTGGGAAAAATGATTATTTTCCCCTATTTTCCTAAGAGATTACTCACATAAACATTTTTTAATTAGAGAAAGCACTACACGTGACTCTGCTCATTGAAATGTGTTTGAATGTCGATCTGCGCAGTTTCACTTGCACAGTTTCACTGGAAGGAATGCCTGCCTTCCACAAGCTGTGTGCAAGCTGGCCCTTCCCCACTGCCTGACCCAGGGAATGAAACCTCCCCAGACCCTGGCAGCTCTCTAGACAGAGATCCTCCTGCCTCAAGCCCTGAGAGGTCTGTGCCCAGCGAGGGGCAGCATGAAATCCGGCGTTACCTGCCGGTCACACACAGCTCCGTGTGAGTGCTGATGTGCGTCGGCTGTGCTAACACCAGCCTGGAGCTCCCAGCTGGGCCTGCCCTCCTGAGCCCACACTCAAAGAGGTTTTCTGCTGCAAAGGGATCTTTCACACAAGCATAAATGAGCTGAGGCTAAAATTTGCCTCACCGGAGGGAGAAGGGTGAGAGAAGCGAGTTCGGCTCAGCTGAGCCAAGATACCTTTTTCCTCTAAGCTGTGGTCACTTCACCAGCCTGGATCCTCTGACAGAGGATGTTCACACTTCATGCAAAGACTTTTTTTCCCAGTTTAATGGCAAGTCTATCAGGACACGGAATTCAAAGCTTTCCTGGGTGGTAGCATGGAACCTAAGTGTACCCACTGTTACAACATGAGTAATTTTGATACTTGCCAGAAATCAACAAAATAGTCTCATCTCCTTGCCTGTTTTCTTTGGAAATATGACTTTTAGTTACACTATTTTACCTGAGTTTTTCTTCTCTCTACTTCTTTTCTGAGTTGCCAGTGGCAGAACTGCTTCATTATTTGCTGTACAAGAAAGAAGAATTGGAAAAGGAAAAAAAAAGCCTGTTTGAATTAATAGCCTATCAGGAGCTTAGAGTACACAGACACACACACTTTAAAAAAATTGAACAAAAAAAAAAACCTAAATAAGTTTTTCTTACCATTTTTTGACACTCAGCAGATTGGAAGTACTTGGTATTTTCTCATGATTCACCTGGAGATCCAGACACACTTTAAAAGAATTAATGAATATATCACCCCGCAGAACACTAATGCATGCATTACTCATTTTGCCTCAGCTTGTTTGAAATGTTTGCATGAAGAGGAACTCAAGTAGGTACTGTTTCATTTCATCACTTACAGCGTCTGTAACATGACTGTAGTAAAATTTACAGCCCTGGGCTCTTATATGACTAAAATACTACTAGCCTAAGGATCTGCTGTATTTTTGGTACCGTTTTATACATGTGTTTCTGTTGATACCAATCTGATACCAATCTATGACTTCACATAATGTGATTTTAAAGCTAGGAAATGCTTCCTTAAATTATGTTTTCAATATTATGGATCAGAGGTAGGAGATACTCTGTGAAACTTGTAGAAGAGCTCCTTTGGAAGCAGCTGATACAAATCAAGACCAGCAAGTTGCTTATGTCTACTCATCTGTAATTTAAAACTGGTTAACTCCACAAAACAAAAAGACCTATAGGAGTCCTAGACACGTAAATTAATAAAAATCCAGCAAAGCGTGGGCAAAGTGGAAACTTCACAACACACCAACCCTGCCACCTTTTTGTTCTTGTTCCTGACATCCCTTATCATATGAAGTAGAAAGCTCCGCAGAAAAGCCCCAACCAAAATAAAACTACCTGGAATAGCTTGTTTGTGGTGAAATCCATACTGCTCAGAGGACAAAAGGCAAGGGGGGGAAAAGGACGTGAAACCATGTCACTAACTCCCTGCAGTCCCCTGCCCCCCCAAATGTGAAAGGAGACACAAGCTGAATATTCCTGGAGCCATCAAAGGAAATGACAAACTGTGAATACAGCTCCTACTGAAAGCAGAGGGGCAGACCTAGCACATGAAAGCCTTCCTCCATGAGCAGCTGTCATGCAAATAACTAGCTGTCTCCTTCCCTATCTGAATTACTTTGGGAACATTTGAAATATCATGGTATAGCTCCTAGAGGAAAAAAATATGTTAAAGTGTACAACTATAAGCTAAAGGTCAATTTTTTAATCTTTCTTTTTTTTTTCCAGTCCTCACATGTGTGTGATTACAAAAGGTCCCCTCCCATTTTTAATTAAAATTCAGTGCCAGAAAGCAGCTTACAAGCTCCTACAGCTCTTGTAATCTATGGCACAGTCCTTCAGGGCATCATTTACCAAATTTGACCAATATGTTTAACTGTTGAAACAAAATTAGCAAAGGTTTGTATTATACACTGCTTGAATTGTATGTAATTAAGAGTAAACAAGCTCTGTTGTTTCCATTGGTATCTAATATGGTGTTATAATAAACAGTCAGCAGCAACCTTTGCTGTTGGGAAATTTATACTCTACAGAGTTATGAAAAACTGGGACTTCAGACTTCACCGTAGAGTATTAAGACACAACAGAACTGAGGAGACAAAACTCCATTATAATAGATGTGATCACTGAAAGACCCTTGGAAAGAGACCATTCTTTAACAAATCGTTCTCTAACAACAGTAAAGCTGGTAAGCAGCAAATACCTGAGACTCTACAATGCAGTGACCCTTACTTGAGACTTAATGGCTGATGACATCAGATGCAGAAAACACAAATAGAAGGAAAACAATCACTATTTCAGTTTTAAACACCTGCAGTATTTGATAACATTGCTGTAAAAAAACTAAAAGTTGTCCAAAGCAGTAAATAAAATCTCAGGATAGTAATTTACTATAAACAGGTGAAAACACAATAAAAACAAACAAATACAATTGTATCTAAAATTTATTCATGAACCCTGCAAAGACACTATCACTTCAGTGTTTATGCACTGTGCAATGTGTAAGTGAACTTACACATAAGTTTCAAGGGAATAACAAGTAGGAGGAAATCGTTAACAATAATTACTGGTTTTTAGATTGGATCCACACTTGAACTCCCATTCTTCAAGTCAAATGCAAGAATTTTCTAAGATGCAACAACACGTATTTTCATTTTGAACAAGTTTTGGTTAGAAATAAAAATCAGATTTTTTTTTTTTGATTGGATGATTTTTAAAATGTTTTTTCCCAGATGACAGGGAACAATTTTGTTTGGGTGTTTGTTTTTTATTTCAAGAATGCAGTAACACTTCAGGACAACTCAGTTCACATAAGAAGATTATGCTCAGCCTGAAGTCATTTGAAGAGGTAGACCTCACCTCACTAAGTACAAATATCATTCTACATCAGAAATGCCAGAAAAACTTTAAGAGCTGACACCTCGACAAGAAGCATTTCAGTAGAAAATAATATTCTGACACTACAGAAAGCCTGTATTGACATAAAGTCACAAACTATGGGATATTATATATACATATAATTAATATTATGCATTCTATATATTTTAGGTTATTTTACAAGTCTTCATATTGCATTTCATTAATATATTTGGAATTATTTTTTTACATAGTTATACAAACTTATAGTTAACTTATAGTAAACTTTTACATGGTTTACATACTTAGTAGAACGATGAAAATTTAGCCAGGAAAAGAAGTGATGGGACAATGTGCTCCAGCTGAGGGTTGCATTGACACCTAGGTGAAAGACTTGACACAGTTATCTGAGGATCAGTCAGGAAAAGGCCCTTCCTCCTTTTATAGCAATTTTTGATTGCTGTCAGACAGATGATGCAATTGCAGAATCTCACAGAATCAGTTAGGCTGGAAAAGACCTTTGAGATCATTGAGCCCAACCTGTGACCCAACAGCACCTTGTCAACTAAACCATGGCACTGAGTGGCAGTCCATCTTTCCTTAAACACCTCCAGGGACAGTGACTTCACCACGTCCCTGGGCAGCCTCTCCCGATGTCTGATCAACCCTTCTGTGGTGAAATTCTTCCTCATGTCCAACCTGAGCCTTCCCTGCACAGCTTAAGACTGTGTCCTCTTGTCCTGTCACTGGTTAACTGGGAGAAGAGACTGACCCTACCTGGCTACAGCCTCCTCTCAGGGGCGACAGACGGGCTGTACATCCAGGCGCAATTCTGCTTGCACAGCACATGGCCAGAAAACTACATAAGCCAACACACTAAAGGACAGTAAATATTTGACTGGTGTTGACATTGCCCACACATTTTTTTCCAAGATGTGAATTTCCTTAGCTAGCTTTTCTGCAGTGAACCATCTCTACCTCAAGAATATAATATTTCCTCTTGGGCTTTGTTTCTTTCTATCTTTTCTCTCTCTTTTGGGTGTTTTGCTTTGTTTGTTTGTTTGTTTGGGGTTTTTTCCTGCTTTTTTTCCTTTTCTGACGTTGATGTATCTTTCTCTACACCCAAATTTTCATCCTTAAGGCAAACCTACACACAGAAATCAAAAGCACTGCTGTGCAAACTATGTTTCTGTTGACTCAACTCAAGGTGCAGGTCACTGTTAATGCTACAAAGGGGAGGATGGGGACCAGCACTGTAGCAGGAGAAACAGGACCCTCTTTATGGCTTCCTCACAGTTCAACATTCCAGCAAAAGTCAGCATCCAAACTTAAGAAGGGTTGCATAGGCAAAAGTCAGCCACAAGCATCTTGTGGCTCCAAAGTAATGAGATGTCACTTCAAATTAAGATCTGTTGATTTTCAGATGAAAAAGTATAAGGCAGGGAAAGGAAAATCCTGCTGCCCGTGATCACTTAGGCACCATTTGCACGTTCCCAGCAGACACACTAACTAGTGTGTCTGCAGCCGGACAATGAGCGGCTTAGATGTATTTATGTGGAACAAGTGACATCCAGTGGCCGGTACAGTCAATTACCATTCAGCTGTCAAGCCAAGTGCTCCAGCATCCACATCTTTCTTCCCTAGTTCTGCCCCCTCTTTAGCCCAAGTGCCCAAACCAATTTTTCTGACTGAAAAGAGCTTCTTCAAGGCCCTCACTAGAAAAATCACATGGGAGACTGACACAAGTATTAGGGAGTCACAGAAATAGCCCAGACCACATTTAAATGAGGATTTTGATGTTTAGGTTTGCAGTGGAATTTGACTACAAGACTATTTATTTTGCAGCTTGTTTTAATCCTCAAAAAGGCAGAATGAAAATGGATTTCCCCAAGGCAGTATGATGAAGTTTGCTACCTGTCTGTGATATTCATCAATTCTCAAAGTGCTGCATAGAATACTCTCAAAAACACAGCTGAAATGAGAAGGCATATTAGAGATTGTGTCTAAAAAATTCCAGCAAGACTATTCTAGGACTAGGAAATAGAACACAGCTGCTGCATTAGGCATTTTTCCTGGGTATTCTGTATTCTGTTATGGGGTATTTTTATAAACTACATTCAACCTCATCTTTATGACTCAAAAATCAAGCATTTTCATACTAACTTACTCAGAAGAGATGGTTACATAAAGACCTAGGAAATCATCTCATTAATCAGTTTTCCTGAGCACTACTCATAACAGTATCACAGGGCAGAATGTATACACCAGAGAAGATGGGGATGGGCAGATCTTCCACCTGGACACCCAGGAGTGATTCCCATGACAATCACAAGCACAAGGCCCTGTCACTGCATCAGGGACTTAGACCTTCCTATTGTTCTTACCACCAGCACTCAGTGAAAAAGGACACAGCACAGAAAAGCAGGCCAGGTCCTATCAAAAGGCAGCTGTGCCATGAAAACTACTACATGTCACTTAGGGACATGGATGAGTGTAAGGTTTATGGTTGGATGCAACCATATAATGATAAACTACAAGATATGTAATTCTGTAAGAGGCTGAAGTGTTTCAGTTAACTTTAAAGATACATTTAATAAAACGTTCAAATCGAGTACTCTAGTGTGAAAGACATCAAAGGCCAAAAACCAATATTTTAAAAATTTTGCTTTTTTTTACTATATTGAAATCTCATCTATATCTATTTACCATGAATGCACATATTCTTTTATTTGCTGTTGCTTACTTACAGGAACAAGATTAATTTTTGCTGTATCAATAGAAATGTGCATTCCATTTTAAATTCTTATTTAAGAATTTTCAAAATGTTAGGATTTACAATAAGATTTACAAATATTTCTGCTAGAGAAAAAGGAAAACAGACATTCATTTAAGAATAAATACCAGGAGAAAACCACACTTGACATATTTAGTGGCACATTAATATTCAATAATTTTAGATCCCACAGCAATAAGAAATTTTATAAAGGTTTGCCTGACATGCCATGGAAAGCAAGTTTTGTAAGAAGAAATGTAAGACCTAACGATATAGCTTGGAAAAGGACCAGAATATTTCAAGATAAATACACTTCAAAGCTAAGTACAAGGCTATTTCTGACTAGAGGAAGAAAATGAGGGCTGAAAAAATGTGTCTATTCTTTTCCCAACTACAGCAGTTGCCTAATAAAAGATGTCCAACTCTCCCTTTCATTTTTAGTCTGTTATGACAACAGCAGACCATCAAACAATAGCAGCAACCAACCCACCAAGAGGGAAAGGTCTTTTCAGAAGACAATGCCATAGCTGCTCCATTACACATTCTGCACGAGGTTAATTCTCAGTGGCAATGCAAATACAAGCTAAGCCAAAGCAACCTAACTGATGTTTCTGGAACAAGCTTTCAAAAAAACTTTCTAAATATGCAACCAGACAGCAACATGTATAAAAGTCTTGGATACTTGAGCAAAATGTGTTTGTGGAGATACATATCTGCTGAAACATAGGTTTTGACAACATGCTGCAACACATACAGAGCACTCTACTCCCACTGTTTAGACCTGAACAGTATTTATTTCTACAGAATTTTAATAAATTATGGCAAAACTTTGGCCTTTAAAGGTCTTCTTATTTTGTGGGAACTCGTGTTCCACACCCTGAACACTTAAGAAGTGATTGGGGTGGCAAAGATCATAAGTTCTCTTGTAAATTGGTGCCACCATCACAGGATAGACAAGAGGCAAACTGGGACTCCCCTGCTCAGAAAGGTCTGTTATTAAGGAAAGAAAGGTCTGTTGTTAAGGGCCTTTCTTTTCCACCATCCTTTGTTTTGGGACGCTGAAAATATTTTCTACACAGCAAATGCAATCCAGTAAGAGGATAATGGTTTATCTACTCATTAATTAGAAAACATGAATGTCATTCATAAACATCTCAACATCTACATTTCTTAAATGACTTTTTCTCTTTTCTTTTCTTTTTTTTTTTTTTTTGAAAGCTTGTGAATAGTAATAAATCATAAGTACTTCCTATAAGGAGTACAGAAATTTTCGGATACAGCATCAAATTTACACTGGATAAAGTGTCCTTTTTTATTTTGTGGAAACTTTCTTATCAAAACACCAAAAGTTTTTTGGTAAAAAAAATGATACCCAACTTCTCTTTGTCTCTGTTTCCTTCCTATTATATTTGTATTCAACACAATTTAATTGCTTGCAAAGCATGGTAATTCTTTCCCATGTTTTTATTTCTACAAACTATGGCCACCTCCTCCAACACAAAACACAGACAATTAAGAAAATTACCAAAACTAATTTTCACCCACAAAATGAATGCCTCAAAATTTATACTGCAAGATCATCAGAGTAATTCCCAAGGCAACTACAACTAGTCTTAAAAGTAAAAGCCGTGAGGGAAACAATCTTTGGAGCTAGGTAGACAAAAGTGAGTTGATACTAACTCTGCTTGGAAATAGAAAAATATTAATGAACTTAAACTCTGGCAGAATGCTTCGGTATTTCCTGCAAAGAACATAAGTCTTTAGGTATGGTAAACCTAATGTCAAACTGATCAAAACCTGAGCTACCTCCCTGTCCTAACTTTGTAATATATTAGATAAGTCCTGACAAGAGTCAAATCAGTATATTTTGAGGACAGAATAAAAAAGATATTGGTTGAAAACTAAGGCTCAAATACTAACTTTTGCACCTCACTGGCGTGGGATTTTTTTTTTTGGAAAGAAAAAGCATTGTCTGCAGGAACAATTCTAAAAAACATCCTCTCAAATACACGTCCTTCATATACTAGAACTTACTCCTAAATTAAAGAGACAAGTAGGCTAAACAGCTTTTACAGCTGTTTGGAGTGAGAAGTTACCTTATCCGCAGAAGCCTGTGCTGCAGGTTTATTAAGGTCTAAGGGTGGAATACCACCTTACAAACACAAGAGCAGCAAGGGACCAGTCTGTAGACTATATGTGTTCCAGGTTCTGGCTGGCAAAAGATCCAGCTTTCTTCTTTCTCTTTTTAAGGGCTGACAATTTTGAAAACAATTATTTTGAGAAGAATGCATGTGCAGAAACAATGTGTTGCTAAGGCTACTATTTACTTTATTTAAAAAATGGTTGCTGTTTGTAAGCCATTGTACATTTTCTGAGATGGAAGGATATCACGCCCCTCCAAACACCGAGATTTAACTGTTCAGCCCAAAGCCACAGAACTGGTCCCTGAATAGAGTGAAAGAGAATTGACTGTTACAGCTGTCAAAATCACCCTCTCTTGAAAATTTTCTCATTTCTCATGTCATCAGCAAAGGACATAAAATTTCAGATGTCTCCTTCTTATTCAGAGGGATGCACTGCAACTCATTAGGGAGATCGATCCAATGCATCCGCAGGATAACCAAAGCAAGGCTTTTTGTGCAGTGTTACGCCATTTATTACACTAAGGTTTTAAACTATATTTTGGTCTTCAGTCACTTCAACTTCATCCCAATATTTTTTTATTTAAACTTTTAATAAAATTAACTTCAACAAACCTGAGAATTGCAACATATGTCTAACATGAAGACTATGTAGTCCCAAAGTAACACAATACACTAGGGCATGTTTCCACGTTAAAACTGGAGCTTCTCACTCATATCATGTCCCATCCAGGCTGTAATGAAGGTAAGGGACTAACCTGTGCCAGTGCCTCACCATCCTCAAGGTAAAGACAAATGAGCACCGGGCAAGTAACGTTTTAGGAGCAACCACAACAGCTGGTCCAGAAGAAATGGAAAGCTCCTTCTCTTTTCTAAAACTGGCAGCAGAGTTAGAGATACAGGGCAGTAAGGTGGGGCTACTGTAGGGTTTCCTGTAAGAATAACTCCATAAAAGTCTTGCCAAGATGATTAGTTCCTGAGGTAGACAACAGAAAGTAGATGCCTCAGAAAAAGTTAACATTTAAGTACTAAATGTCATGATAATTTCTCACAGAACACAAAATGGAATGAGTAGGTAAAAAGGCAAGAGATGCTACTTGCTATATCATCCTGGAGGGAAAAAAATAAAAATGGTTCCAAGGTCTACAGCCAGAGTTCAGCAGCTCCATGGATCACCTTAACACTTTTCGCAGATCAAATTAATCAGGTATAAAGTGTGGCTTATGATATCTCTGAAAAGTTTAAAAAAATAAGTCAGTGTTGCATCAGCAATATGACATGAAAATTATAGCAATTCATAGCACATTGCATTTGTTGACATGCTTTACTTTTTTTCAGGTTTCAGAACGCAGATATAATTCAATCACATCAAATTATATGGTTCACTAAACTAACATTCAATTATTCAATTATTATTTTGGGAGACAAAAATATAGTGAAAAATAAGGTTGTTGATGTTGATTAGAGACTTCCTGTGTTGTGTCTGTACATCAACAAATCCACCATAAAACTCTTGAAAACTGAAGTTCATTGTTCCATGGTCCATAACAAAAATGATCTTCTGAGAATGTAAAATCAGAAAATTAAATGGCTTTTCTTACCCACATCTGTAATATTTTAATAAGAGGAATAGGCAACTGCTAGTTATTACTGCATGAGACAGCTTTAACATCTGCTTGAGCTTTTTATATTCATTAGCTGTTAGTTTCCCTTCTGTTAGGGATTTTTTAAAATTAAGGGTTAGACTGACCATGTAATAGAATAACTTAATTTCAGCTGTGCTGAAGTTCAACCTCAATCTTCTTTCAGAAGACACTTCTTATTGAGTGTGAAACCCCTTCAGTCCTTCTTTCCTCCAGTTCCTTTGTTGCTTCCTTTCATAGGGAAATGGATGGATAATTACCAGTTTTATGGGGTTTTTCAACAAGAGACAGGAAAAAATGGTCAGGAGACAGACAGGGCCTTTTCCACAGTATCATGTCTAATTGCAAAACATCATACTTAGTAAATGCCACCCTTAGCACATCTAACAGAACCACATCATGTATAACCTTAAATTAAAGTCATACTTACATGTGAGGTTTGATCTCTACAACGTGACTCCTTTAATTCTCTGACATACAATTCTTTTCCCTTTTCTGGCCCATTTTGACCATCTTATCAAAATGAGTAACAGACATATTTTTTACCTTGTTTACATAATATTCTAAAAACAGTTGTAGTTGGTAAATAAAGTTTAACAGTTATTTTCCATATCATTTTCCAATTAAAACTGCTTTGCAGAAGTACCGTTTACAGAGTTCAAAGAAGTGTCAAGAGGTGTAAATTCACTCAGTAAAGGAGAATTTACACTGCCATTTCTCTAATAAGCAAGTAAAAATGGGTATTAACATGCAATTTATATAGACTGTGCAGAAAATTGGGACTCTGAAGTGCCAGGTTTCAAAGTGATATAGAGGACTATGTTCAGCCCATGAGTGTATGGGGTAAAACAAAGCTGATGAACTGTCACTAAAGGAAGAACACAAAATAACCTCTTCATATGTTCAGTTGAAGAATATGATCTCACTCATTCTCAAGGAAAATTGTGTCACCAGGCAAAAGTGAAAAAGACAAAGCAGAACAGTTGTTCCTCTCACCCTTTTTTCTGATCACTGTCTTCCCATTAGCTAACATTCCTTGCTAGCATTGCAACCAGAGGAAGCACTCTTTCCTCAGAAGTTATGGGGATGATCAACCTGGAATAAGGGCTATAAATTAGTCCCTTAATTTCTCGAGTAATACTAATAAATTTGTATTTTAGGATTGTTTCTGCTGCTTAAAAAATCATCTTTTTGAGAACTTAGAGCTTGAAATATTATTAACTCCATTTATGGAAACATCTAATTATGTATTTTCCTCTCAGAAAGAGCCATGTATCACAACAGCCTAAGACAGCAATGCAATATATCCTCTGGGCAGCTGCAGAGCAGTTGGATTATGCAAGCTATTACCATTTGTAATTTGTTTATTCATAAGCCACCACACACTAATCATATTGATGGAACAATACTCATTGCAAGTCTTATGAAATGAGTATTTGAACTGCACTTCTTAGGTACAGAACAGAGGACTCAGATCTCCTACTACTCAAATCCCCTTCTGTAAAGATTTCCTGTAGAATTTGAAAGCTTACACAAAAACTCACATGTGCTGGTAGTGCAAAACACTCTTGACTTTGATCATTTATTTTAATTTAAATGCTCAGTTTACTTACTACAAATAACTGAGGCTCAGAATGGAAGATACTGAAATATTTCCCCTCAGTGTTTCTCATGCACTGCAGATCTGGAAGACTACCTCTACTGGCACTCTAGAAACAAACCTAGCAAACAAGGCCTTCTGTGCTGAGGATAGGAAATTCATTCCTATTTCTTTGAGGATGTTTACTATGGATGACCTCTAATTTGTCCTACAGACTAAATGTTCCTTCATGGTGCTAATATATCTTCTAGCTTAGTTTCAAAAACATCCAGGTTTGTGTGTTCCAACAGTGCCCTGCAACAGAATCCAAAACTTGGCAAGTGGATAAAACTCCAAATGCTGGGGTTTTTAGTCAAACTTCAATACAGAAGCAGGTTCGGTCCCCAGTTTCTCTGTTTGAATGGACCAGAATTACATGCTTGCTGCATGATACCAATATAGTGGAATACATATGACACATGAGATTGGAATTTCAGAAACCACATCTTATATAGAAGCAAGAATCTGAGAGATATATATTGACAGATCACAAAATGGAAACCTCGTCATTTTGTAAACCTTATTATTTTCTAAACAGTAAAATTGCCCTACTTAAAAAGATTTCAAAGCCAATTTAACAGCACAAAAAAAAATTGTACTTCTCAGTACAGAACGTAAGAAGTGTTTCTTCGAAGTACCATATTTTATAAATTTAATTTCTGATCTAAATAAGTCTGTGGCTCAACAAAAGTGGAAAAACGATGGAAGTTAGTTGGGCTTCAGTTCTGTTTTCAGTCCATCTTCCCCCCACCCCGCATCCCCTCCCTTTCAGCCTCCTCTGATGTTCAATGTGGTTTGTCTAAGATAAGAATGCAAGGTGGGTATTGCAGAGGGGACTGGATGCTTGCACAATTAATGCATTTCTGAGATGGGCGAGCACATCAGCCTGCTAAAGGGTATGAAGTGCTGCTGGAGACTGGAACAACTGGGCAAACTGTTCTCCTGAGGTTGCAGGCAATTCCAGTAAAGGAAATTCTAATTACAGTTGAAAAGGAAATTGCAATTACAATTAAAAAAAAATAATTTATTCCCAACTGGAAGAATTGAACACTGTAACAACAGGGAGATGGACATCTCCACCAAGAAGTTCAAATGAAAGCCTGTACCAGTCTAATCAAATTGGATGTGTTTTCAGCAGGGAACTGATGCAAATTAGCGGATCTTTCCAAACGAAATTTCTCTGCAGCTTTAGTACTGTAACAATTTGTAGTAAAAGAAATAAATTGAAAAAAAAACCAGCAAAGGTCAAAATTCTTATTGAGTCATGGACACACACTGCAAACTGCAAAAGCTCCACAGCTGAACAGAGACACGTGTCCTACATACTCTCGTTCTTGCTGCACTGATTTGCCATTACCTGATCAGATTTTTATAGCCTGCTTGAGTCAGGCTAGAGCAAACACCTCTTGGGTGGAGGCTGGAGATAGGGTAGAGAGAGGAAAATCTTCAAAGCAGCAGTCAGATCTACAGGACATAGGCTAGATCTTCACCCTCTGTCATACCACAAACCTGCAGGCTCTCTGCATATGCTTCCCTTTTTCCATCAAGAGGGAAGACAGGTTACTTCATGGGTCAATGCCAGGCTGCAGCCTCTGGAAGAGACCTCCAGTCTGGGCTTCACCAAAGTTTGAGGAAAACATGAAAGCTGCATTGTCAGACTTGTGATATTACTGGACAGACTGTCAGATGTCTAAAATTATTCACTTATCACTCACTTTGAAGGTAGAAACTGGAATAATCACAGCAATCAACTCAACAGTCTTGTAGAACTAAAAAACAGCAGAAGCAAATCTACATTGTATCTGGCTCAAAGGGATAGTATTCATCTCACACTGCAGCCATTAGAAAATTACTCAGTTAATTAGCTAGTCAGTTATTATAGCTTTTCGTTTATCTTCTTTAATCTCAAAAAAGCAACATATATCTTGTTCAATCACTCTCTAACCCTTTTCTAACCCTTTTGTCTAACCCTTTTCATTCACTAGAAAAGCTAAATGAAATTGCTATGGTCAGGTGACAGTCAAACCTAGAATGAAAAAATGCAAAGAACCAATGCAATTAGAAAAGAAAAAAGAAAAAGAATATTTTATTATGATTTTCATTCACTACAGCCTTCAATCTCAACATCCTTTGGTGGCAGCTTGATTATTTTAACTTTCAAAACTAACGTTGGACTAGTTAACTACTCAGGAAAAACAACAGAAGAAAACAAACACAATGATCAACAGAGAAAAATAACTGGCTTTTTATTATCACTTCAGCAATTATCTAGTGTTCCACGGTAAAGTACATGTTAAAGAGAACCGTGGTACTACTTATCCAAAGTAATAGAATGGGGTTTTTCTCCAAGTACAAATGAAAAAGTGTTCACCCTCCCCCATTTGCTATTTTTTAAAGAAAAGCTATATCTTTTATTAGCTATCTATGAACAGAGACATGATGCATACTGCAGCTGGATAGTTCAAGTTTGACAAGACAAAAATTAATGCTTTGGCATGTTAGATCCCTTCAAATCCCCATTTTTTCTTTTGCTTAGTTGGGAGGGATATGGAGAATTAATTCTTTGTCTTCCCTCTTCTCCAGTTTCCCTTCTATTTTTTATAGACCTGAAGGAAAAGTTGAATACAATGAAATCAAGAAGCTATACATGCTACATTCAAATACAGCTGTTGCAGTGTTTTAAATTAAAATTCACTTGCAAGCCTTTTCTTGCAGTATACAACATAGTGCTTGCATGAAAAATTTTATGTCAAATCATAGAAAAGAGATCTGCAAAAATGATAGATTTGCTGTATATTGTTACATTTTTAATGTACTACCTGCTCAAAATCTGTGTTTTAAGTGATCTTCACATAAAAACAGAGGTAGCCAAGAAGAAATGCTGTATTTTATATGAGGTCTCTATGCATGGTGTAATAAAAAAATGTTTGTTCTCTCGACCAAGATGGATTAATTTCAAGACTTTTTTCATAATAGTTTGTCTTCTCTAACACAAAGACAGTAATTTCTATTTTGCCGTTTCACCATGGACAGTTGCTATATCATTATGGAAATATGACAAATCCATGTTATTAGGCAAATATTTGAATTTCAGTCAAGGATACTTACCAGAATAAAAATGAAACAGCAATCTATGTCATAATTTAAATTTGCTGGACTTATTATGGAAATTAAACAGTGTTTTTAATAAAATTAGCAAAAAGTCAATCAAAGCACTGGATTTTAAGCTTAGTATGTTCCTGTGCTGTCCAAACAATAGCTTATTTATTTAGAAGAAATTCTAATGAACTTCAACATCTTAAATATAGAAGCACAGAACGGCTTGGGCTGTAAGAGACCTTAAACACCATCCAGGTGCAATTGGAACCCCATGGGCAGGGAACCTTCTGCTAGACCAGGTTGCTCAGAGAGCCATACAGTCTTGGTCATGAGCAATTCCAAGGATGGGGAATCCAAAGCTTCTCTGGGAACCTGTTCCACTCCCTCACCACTCCCACAGCAAAGAATTTCTTAACATCTAGTCTAAACCTGTCCTCTGTTAGTTTGAATCCATTCCCCTCTGTCCTGCCACTACATGCCCATGTGAAAAGTCCTTCTCCCGCCCTCTTTGGGGTCTCCTATAGGTACTGGAAAGTGCTACAAGGTGTCACAGATGCCTTCTCTGCTCCCTGCTGAGCAGTCCCAGCTCTCTCAGCCTGTGCACACAGGAGAGCTGCTCAGGGCCTGTGATCAGCTTAGTGGCCTCCTCTGGATTTGTTCCAACAGGTCAACATCACTCTTGTGCTGGGGGCCCCAGGGCTGAAGACAGCAATCCAGGGGGGATCTCTGAGCAGAATAAAGAGTGAGAATTCAAATGTGTTTTTTTCAGCATCACAAGAATATTAATTAAGAAAGCATCACTAAGCATCATTACTACTACAGTAGTATGTACAATTAAAAGCTAAGTGAACAAACTGAAACACTGTGGTCCAAATTCTGTGAACTGATGGGTATGGCAGACATTCTGCCTGTGCAGAACTGGACCACATTTTTTCTCAGACACTTAAAAAGGCAATGACTGGAAATGATGGACAATTTAGCAGCTGCTTAGAACAGGTAAGCAGTGCAAATAAATGTACATTTCCTTGTCAGACTTGAAGATTACTTGGCAAATGCCTAATATCCTGTGTTTCATTTAACATATGTGTGCACCATAAAAAGTGGAACCATATTTTAATGAAAAGTAACTTTCCTAAAATGTTCCTGATTCACAGCATCCATACAATCCCCAAAAGAAAAAGAACATTATGCTTAGATCTCAAATCATGTACACATCTAGTTCAGAGAATGTCCTGAGTTTGAAGGGACATGCAAGGATTTGCTTCTGCTTGCATCTGTTTGAAATTTATTTTTAAGTTTTGATGAAATTAAAAGTTGCATTGTCCATACCAGCCAAAAACAGCTTTGATGATAAGACTGAATACAGTTTTGGCACAGTATTTTTTAGTGAATTTCCATGACAGAAGTACAGACAGTAAGAAGGAGGAAGTCAGTAACTACCTAAAGATGGCCATGAGTTATTAATTCCTTCTTGTAACAGCACAATGTTGATCTTAAAAAAACCATTTTTATTCTTTTATGCATTGTCTCATTGGAGATTTAGTCTGAAGGGCTAATCTGCCCATCTTTTTATAAAAGTCTATATCCCCTGACTGAACTACATCTCCTAGGAGTCAATGCAGTCTTCTCCAAAAGCCAGCTGCCTTAGGACACTGAGAGATGCTTCCACCTCTCATATTCTGTGACCTCTGTGACAAAACTGTAGTCGGAAATATGAGCAGAATATAAATCAGTATTTAGCTTTGGTATGATTCCCTGACTTTGGCCTGCAGGGCATCACAGGTCTTTTTAGCATCTCCCAACAGCATGGCAGTATTGGGCTTGTAGAAGATGGGATTGTCCACCGCTGCATAACCAACTCCCAGAGATCTCTTCATTACAATGACCTGCACATAAAGAGTTCATATTTGAAACAGCAAAAGCCACCACCCTTCCAAAAACAAAGGCAACAAAAAAAAAAAAAAACACAAATAAAGAGAAACCTCTGACCAAAACAGGGTGCTCACTGCTATGAAAATGTATTTCAAATTTCAATATAGCAGATGAATTGATATCCAGATCAATTTCAGAAACATTTTGTTGTTAAAAACAATGTTATGTTTCAGATTAGGAGATTGTGGACATTGCACATGCATTTACTGTATTCCATGTAATAAAGTCAGAGCAAGCCATGTCCACTTGATGACCATGACATTGAAGGGTTTTGCGACTTCAATTTTGAAGTGCTCAATTCCCTGATAGCAACAAAATTCAGATAAGTGTTCACACCAATACTTGGTGCAACAGTCTCTTTACTATTCATCTGTATTACTTCATACATAGGACACAAAAAAATAACCAGTTTTACCTATTAAATGTCAAATTAGTTAACCAAGGCATCTTCAGCAGAGAAACGGAGAAGCTTTACCTTAAATGTGTCCATTTTTGTTTCTCAAATTGCAACACATAGTTACACACACTGCTGATAAATGTATATGCCTGTGGCTGAGAACTTGAATGGATAACCCACAGAACAACTGAGGCCAGGACTTTATTCAGAACAAAGTATCAAAGATTTCACACCAAGGAAACACAAGTATATGTACTTTAGATCAGAGCAAAACTGTTAAGGTAACTTACACTGTTAGTTAATTTGGACAGTCTGAGCACTCTACTTGTCTCAGCCATGCATTTTTTAGGGGTTTCATTTGGTTTTTTTGGGAGGGATGTTTGTTGGTTTTTAATTACTATTTATTATTTTATTTAAGCATACTATTCATTCTTGTATTTCTAACTCAATATTAAAGTTGTCAACTATGAACTTAACAAAAGAGCTATTAGTACAGAAATGTTTCAGGGCTGTGGATGTAAGCAGACCACCATTTATTCTAATCACATTCTAGTAGAAGCACCTTAATTGATCTTTTCTATTGCAGTCATCATTGGTCTCACTAAAGCACTTGATTATGATTCTAAAATCATGAACAGTGCATCACACTTGCAAAGCACTGACCATTTTGTTGGACAACCTGAAGAAAAGCTTCTTGTGGAAATCAGAATAGTGGAAGAATCCTGTTACCTTATCCTACCATGTTTTTAAAAGCTTGCTAAAGGTAGGTGATAATTCAACTTCATTAATCTCACCTGTTTGGACTTCCAGACCTCAAGAACTGGCATTCCAGCTATGATAGAGTTTGGATCTTCCTGAGCTGCTGAATTAACTGTATCATTTGCACCAATTACAAGGACCAAGTCAGTCTCTGCAGCAAGACAAAGAAAATAACACTGAGGAAAATTATCTGAAATTGAAACATTGAGGCTGATGCACATTCTAAGGAGAAGGACCCCTAATGGTTAAGAATGCTCACAAGTATTTTACAAACTTCTCAGGCAAATTATATGTGAGAGTTCAAATGTGCTGCCAGCTACCTCTAACAAACTACACACATTCATAATCCAATTCAACCCTGCCACACAAAATTTAAAACCTTTTGATATTTAAATGTGGTTGAATACTCACATCACTTTCAAATTTTTTTGTGCCTGGCTTTTCTTTTGAATATTCTTCTGAAAAACCTTTAGCAGCAACCTTCTGCCTTTTAAATAAAGATGTAAAAAAGCAAGAAGTTGCCAGTACAATACTGTACATGACAGGGTCAAGTCATCCACAATAGCTGACCTAAAGAAGTAACAATAATTTTCTTCTGCAAGGACAGGGCAGTAACAGAGATAATAAGGATACAGCATTTGCCATTTACTTCACAGCTACAAACAATTAAAAAAAAAGCTCCCCCTACCTACCCAAAAAGACGTCTAGTCCTCTACAAAGAGAAACTGAATGGCCTGACTTCTTGACTTTCTATTGTTAAAATCCCTGTGCAGTGCAAAACCAAAATCAAATCAATCATCTAATCTAGTGGAAGCATATGGCTCATGTGCTAACCTGGGAAGTCTTCATTGATTTCATCCATTTCCAGTACAATATCATAGGGAACACCAGCTTCTGCTAGCAGTACGTTCAGCTGACCAGGCATACGGCCAGCCACAGGGTGAATACCAAACCTAAAAGGGAAGAAACTCCATTAATAAGTTTGGACTACTGTGTTTTATACTTTAAAACTGTCACCTAGAAGGCTGAGAAGTTCTTAAGTACAAGCACAAATGGCAATTAATAAAAAGAAAACTGTTAAAATTTAACAGTTCACCTTCCAAGCAGTGCCATATTTCAAACCTTGTGACAGATTCTTTTGGACTTTTACAAATGATCCTTTTAACTCCAAAACTACTATCCCCATTAGTATGTCTGTCACGTCCTTTACATCACTGAAAACACCACAGACTAAATAAAATTGCCATGAGAAAGGCAAGAGACCATACCACCTTTCTGAAGCAAAACTACTCCTAGACCTAGAGATGCCCTTAACAAATGACTTTATTGACTCAGGTATGTCTAGAAACACATGTATGAACACTTGTATGAACACTTTCAATCCAACAGAAAAATTAACAGCACAAGACTTCAAGCACAAGAGAATGTCTAGCTGAATAAGGTTAACATGCCACTTTCTTCTCAGGATTGACTTTAGGAGGAAATGAAAAGGGGACCAAAAAAAGGATGGGGAGTGAAAAGGTAAAGAGCTAAGAAACTAACAGTTTAAGCATAAACACTTTTTTGAATGTTTTCAGAAGAGCTCAAAAACAACTTAGAGAGAATACACTGCTCATGAGTTACTAAAACTTCAGACAGACCAACAGACCTGGGGTGCTCAGGCATATATGCAAGTAAGGTATATGCACGCCTACTGTCATGTGCACTTTCTGTCATTCCATCTCTGCAGCTATCACCAGATGGAATGCTGACTCACACATGCCAGAAGTGCCTCAGATTAAGATTGTATGGGGCTGAAGATAATGTTTAATTCAGAAGTCTACAGATACTTTGGAAGAGAAGGAAAATAGTCAAGAAAAAACTTGTATTTTTGAATTATTGGATTTTGGAAGAGAAGTTTCTGAGCAGAAATCCAAGTAAGTCAGGAATTAAATGAAAGTAATTCAGAATTCTTCAGAAAAGAGAGAATTACTAATAAATCAACTTGCCATGACAGATGGATTGTCATATACTTCTATTTTCAACTCCACTGCAATGGGAATGACTGACGGACCACAAGTCACAGTCCAATCAACACAGATCACTTGTGAATTAAAGACTGTACAAATACATCCTTAAATGGGCAACTGAGCACTCCATCATCAAGGCAACATTAATACAATAAAACACAAGACAATTGGAACTCCAGCAACAAAATTAAGGACATATGATTAATCCACATAATACTAGATATAATACAACTTAAAGCTCTAGGTCAAAGAGCAGGATAAAAGCTAGTTTTAGAAGGAATGCTTTTAAAGAAGAACAGGAATAGATTGTATTCAGCTAGTAAACATTTGGGACCCTGTTGCAAAGGCTAATACCTAGAATCAGAAGGAGAGCAAACATACAGCACAAATTACTATCAGCTTATGTTTCACACCACTCACTCAGTAACACAAGCCATGTGTAGTACTGTAGATAGATCTTAAGTATACCAAATTTGATCACTAACAGTACAGTAGGAGAACTCTTATTCTGAAGTACCCTTGAGAAAACTCATCACTCCTCTGGCAGTGAAAATAGATTTTCCAACAAAATTCTCTTTTGTGTCTAATAAAATTATTTGAGTGCCTTTGTGACCAAAGCTGCTTTGGCAATACACAAAACAAAATACTCGTGAGGTTTCTATTAAGTACTATATACACATACAATCTTATTTCAAGGGCTGGAAAGCCAAAATTTAAGCTGCCAAGAGAATGAATTTCACCTTTGACCTCACCATTCCTGGCAAGAGGCAAGGAAAGAAGAAAAAGGGACAAATTATCTTCATACAGGAAGAGTTATGGCATGAACCATCAGTAGTTAGAGACTTCTGACAGACTCTGCTTGAAACCACACACTGTGTATTCAAAAAGTTTGAGAAAGCTGCTCATACAAAAGCTTTTTTGGACAAATATTGAAGTGACTCCCAAAAGTCTGCTTGTAAGAGTTTGTTAACCAAATATGACAGTAGCTTGCCAGTACTACTCAAAATTGGATGTGCAAGAATGTAAAAAAGAGTAATTTAAAATTATAGCTTCTCTAAGGTTCTCACTATGTCACAAGGTAACACTTACACACTTCTGGACTGAAATCAGCCTATTCAATAGAAAGCAGGATTAAGAATTCAGGTAACCATGCAAAATAGATACTAAAAATCCTTGATGGTTCCTAATGAGTCTAATAAAAGCAGCAATCTTGCCTCCAGCTCACAATAGCAGCAGTTCTTCAAAGTTAGGTGCATTTCAGCAGAAACATTTTGTTACATATGCTGTCTCAGATGTTCATAACATGAACCTCATTCATATTGAAAATTTAACACAAATTATTTTAAAAGGGAAACATGTTTTATGGCAAAAATGCTTTCAAGTGAAAAATTGCAAAGTTTCTTAGATACTCTTTTGTCATCAGTAATGCAGGAACTCCCTTAGGTTGGTTGGTTTGTTTATAAATCAAGAAGAAATCTTAAACCACAACACATAGTCACAGCCACGCTGTGTATGACTTGAAACATTATTCTAGTATTTCACTGAAAAACAGAATTCAACAAGAATTTTTTCTTTTGACCTTGAAAACATAATGTGGGGCTTGCTTACCACCAACAGTTGTCAAATACTGAAGTAAATGTACATCACCTTGCTACTCACACTTCATAGGTAAACAGCTTGAAAGGATATTCAACTCTTTTAACCAGCCTCTACTGAATACCTTTTAGTTTTATAGTTTTATAACACAGCACACAAGTTTATGTTTTGAACTTTTTTAAGTAATAAAAAAAGTGCAGCATTTTATTTTAAATTTAGACTAAATATCTAAAACTCATGATATACACATATCTAGCACCTTCAGCACAGCATTTGGAGTTGAGGGGGATAGAAAGGACTGAAGGTGGCTGAAGTAGTACAAAGTCAGCAATATCCAAAAGACAGCTATAGCATGAAAAATGATTGAAAAATCTCAGAATAGAAATTACTTTTCATACAGCTCATAAAGTCAGTATCTATCTTTATTACAGCTGGCTAAATAACATTCTTGTAATCAATAGTGAAAGAGCTGGCTCACAATAGCAGCACCTAACCCAGTATAGAAGTATTTCAAGATCACTTCATCAATGTGAAGATAGGGTTCCCGTCACTATACCAGAGCTGGGCAGAGCAGAGTAACATCTGCCTGGTGCCTAACTGAGATTACTCAACAATTCAAATGTCATATTTCCCCAAGGGTTTGGCTTCACTTACAGGTTCTCACATCTTATTCACTTTATTTAGACACCTCTCTGCAGCTCTGTTTTCAGTAAAAACAAGAATCTATCATTCTAGGTAATGGAAAGGGAAAAGAAGCCACCAACAAACTATATGAACAGAGAAGTGCATCATTCAAGTATTCCACATCTTGAATCCTGCCATGTAATAGTTGCAATGCAGCATGACTTAAGAGTATAATGTTTATCATCGGTATGGACAACTGTAGGTTACAAGCTAGCCCAGCTAGCTTAGACTTACTGTCATGCTGAAGGCAACATATGCCCCCAAAACCAGCCCTATGGCATGGATCAAGCTTGGTGGCTCTGCTGCAGTCAAGCCAGTTAAATTTAAATTAAGTTAGACAGCTAAATTACACATACTTAAATAAGGGCTGATACAGGCTTCCTATTTCCAGCCGCTATGGTTTATGACAGCAGGGGCAAGATGCAGATGGATCTTAGCTCTGAACCCAACTGCAGGCAAAAAACAAGACCCTGCTTCCACAAAGCGTCATATACTGACCTAGTAAGGTCATCCAGAGGTGAGTTGACCCATATGGAACCAACAGTCCACCTACAATACTCCCCCAGGAGAACACAGTTACAGCTGCATCCTTGCAGAAGCCATCAGGCACTGCATGGTTTGCAAGCTCTAACTACAGCAATAAAGCACTGGAGTGAAACAGACCTGTTGGACTTCAGCTGTCCCTTCATGCGCAGCATTAATAATTCAGAACCCACAGACCAAAGCTGATTACAACAAACCAAGAACTGACACACGGGTACGGTTTGTGTTTTCATGCTGCGTATAACTCAGCTTCCCAGAAACCTGCACCTGCACACATTGTCCTTATGCTGCCTCTCATCAGTGACAGTAACTTCCATCTTGCACATGAGCTACACAGTGTGTTAAGGCTGCTTGGGACAGCATCTTAACAGCTCATCCTTTAAAATTCTTCTAGATTTTCTTGTAGAGCCACAACAGATGATGGTTTTAAATTGATACCATAAATAGTTCTAGGTAATCAGGCTTATTTATTAATTTGCAGATAAATGTGTAACTGATACTCACAAGAAATTTACTTACAAGAAATTAAAGACTGTTACTTACAAGAAATTAAAGAGTGGAGAAAAAACTCAGAACACTAAACACATCTGATTAGAGTTCAACCACTGATATATCAATAAGAAAAACTTAAAAACACAGGTACAACACTAAATCATTACTATCATAGTTTCAAAAATGTAGAAAACTCTTGTTTTCATGCATTCAAAAGTAATTACATTCTCCAGCATCAAAAGACAGAAATCTAAGTCCTTCAAGATATCTACCTTTAAGAAGGTAAAAAAAAAAACAAATCAGAACACTAACTTCCTAGCAACTATTTTGAAAAGCTGTTAAAGAGGTGATGTGCATGTTCCTCAACTGTGAATTCCCAGAAAAATCAACTTATTAACTACATAATTATTTAGAAAGTCTACACGAAACATGATTTTAAGAGTCCTTCCATACCAAAATGCATTTTTCTTATCAAGAACATCTTACTATGCAGGAGAATGAAACATTTTGACAGAAAATGTCTCAAGAAAGTTATACTGTGGTAAAAACTAAGACAGTTAAATGGATGTGGATATGGAGAGCATCAACAACCCTTGCATATATGAGAACATACCGTTTTAGACTGTAATTATGTTTCTATATACAAAATTACTACAGAATATAGTTTTATTATACAGGAAAAATCAGAATTTCACAACCAGGGTTCTACAAACATTGCATGTGGCTGATGAACTGTAGTAAGGCAAGAACTTTCAACAATTTACTAATTTCTAACTTTGCAGAAATACAACACCAGTTGTAGAACAGCCATTTCCTCTCCAAGGCCAATAGATTCAGGGGGCTATGGGATTTAGCCTATAAAAAGATTTGTTATTTATCCATCCATGACAAGGGAAAGCTATACTCAAGGCTCAGTAATATCCAGCTTTCTCTGTGACTTTACTAATGCATTAAAGATGTGATCTGCTGCAAGACCATCTCAAGTGAGCGATGATGTTAGCTATGCAACTGAGTAACTAAAACAGTCTAAAGTTTCCAAAATCTCTCCTGTATTTCTAAATTTAAATCCTAGTCAAAGGTTACGCATCATGTTATATAATCTGCGGTCTTCAATGAGAATGTTATGGCTATAGGCAAAGCAAATTAAAACAACAGCTTCTCTGGATCAGTGGTGAGCCATGAAACAAAAAACCAGACCATATGACAGTCGCAATTTTTCTTGGCACACGATGGGCATTACAGACTGATGCAATCCTGTGTCCATGCTGGCAGCCCTCCACAGCGTGTGTGTGAGAGTGTCACTACATCTGGATGGTGAGTGCATTAGGGTCCCGAGGCACTCCAGGCCTACTGAAACCAGAGGACAACAGCTGCACTCAATGAACACCATGGGAGCTCAGCAAAGTGATGAAAGGCCTGAATTACCACAAACTGTAAATACAGATTTATTTCATTAAAATACTAGGTAACCACTGCAGCGATCCCTTCCTGAAATTGATTCATTTTAAGTATAAGCCATTTATTTCAAGGACTCATTCACTTTTCTCCCCTGCAAAGCCAACATAAAAGGCAAAATTAATTTTTTTTTCTTTTTTCTTATTTCACCAAGATTGGTCAAAAAAGAGCTAACCCCCCACAGAAGCACTGAAAGGAAAGCCAGAAGTGTACAAGACTGTCATCGCATTAGCCATGAAAGGGTTTTTTTTGTTGCACAACTAAGGCGCCCTCAAATGCAATCTGGACACACACAGAGCTGTTGCTAAACATGGAGAATCAAGGTGTGAAGACTTCTCCAGGAAGCAAATACACCCCACACACCCTCATTTCTCATGTATGCACAAACAAATACATCCATAAAGCAATTTTATATGCAAAATTGCAAAATCCTGGTCAAACACTAACAAGTTATTGCTGCTAAACCCTAGAACTCTACTGTTACCAAATATAATGCTGTAATAAGCTGTAAAAGCTTACATGCAACTTTTTAATAAGGTTGAAAAAGTAGTGGAAGAAGAAAAACAAAACCAAAAAACCCTAATTACTAGAGGAATGATTCCAAAGGGAAGTCACCATCTAATTGAAATAAACATATGGAAATCAGAGAATGAGTCTGGCTAACCAGCATCTGCCAAAATACCTTGTTTGAAATGAAAACTGAGCCTCAATTGATTTTAAAATATTAAGTTATCATAAATAGAAAACAAGCAAAATTTCAATCAGCAAGATAGACATAATGTTTGCTTTCCAGTACTTTCAGAATCTATAAGGTCTACAGAAAAACTGAAGGAGGAAAGGACCTGAGGCCAATACAGGAAACCTAAGAATTATCTCTGTTTTTTGGAATTGCACTCCAGCAGAATAAATTCATGAGACTGGAGACATGCACTCCCATAATCCTTTCATGAGATGCTCAAAGAACTCTAATAACAGTCTTGCTTGCAACAGCAAAATCTTACAGGAGCCCTATAAGTGTAGGTGTAAGCTGCTTAATGTTTAGGACTATCTGCCATAAAGAGGAGAGGCTGAAATCTGGGATTCTTCTGTCTGCAGAAGAGAAGGATCAAGGGAATCTTATCACTGTGTATAAATATAGATGAAGGGCAATAAAAAAGATAGAGCCAAATTCTTCTCAGGGATATCCAGGGAATGGGCAAGAGGCAACAGCTGCAAATCACAACACAGAAAAAACTGGTTTTACCCTAAGGATGACTAAACATCGTAAGAAACTGCCGAAAAGAGGTTGTCAGCCTCCATCAAGATATCCAAAATCCAATTGGACAAGATTCCAGGCAACTTCTCAAGTTGATTGTCAGCCTCCATCAAGATATCCAAAATCCAATTGGACAAGATTCCAGGCAACTTCTCAAGTTGATTCTGGTCTGAGCAAGGGGGCTGAATGAACTAGACAATCTTCAGAAGCATCTTTAACTTTGCTATTCTGTGCCTCTGTCAATACTGAAAAAAACGTTAAACCAAAACTAGCAGTTTTAATGGAATGAAAAAAATAAAACAAAACAAACCACCTGTAACACTTCTCATCAAGGAAAGCACTTACCTGACATTTTTCCCTTGTTCTCTCAACATCTTCACCAGATCAGCTATGGGGTACTGAGCTTTTGCTGCACACAAGCCATAACCTGAAAGAATTTCAAAATTTTAACATATTTTCCTGTTTTAGTGCAGAAAGACCAGTTGCAGACAATAAGTGTACCTTCCACACACAGAGATGTTCTCATAATTAAAAATAAATGGAAGAAATTTTAAAATCACACAGCAGATTCTCATACATTCCCAGCCTGACCACTGCAATTAATCTCTTTTTTGATCTCCTGACCGCTTACAGTGCAGTGATTTGACCAGTCAAACTACAAAAGCACTTATTTCACCTTCATAAAAAGACATGTTCCTTTCTATATCAGAAAAGGATGTTTCAGACATTTTGAAAAATTGATAAAAGGGCAATTGTCAGGTTACTTCACAACCATTATCCCCAACAGAATTTCAATCTGCTTAATGCAAATCTAGTAGCTAGACATGGCTTTTAGCAGCAAATAATGTTTTCAGTCTCTCTGAGCTAATTCATCAGAGCCACTGTGTCCAGGGTAAAAATAAAAAACATATATTATTAATGGTGTGCTCAAGCTTTGACCACAGGAGAAAGAGGCAAACTCCTTGAAGATGATTGTTAGAAACAAAGGTAGCTTACTAAATTAGAACCCTACCTCACTGATGGTCTCTTTAACTTTGAAGCAAAATGAAAGATAACTTTTTATTTTAGCATTCTTCACATTCCAGTGCTAAAATGAGTTTAACATGATAGTCATGCCATTTAGTTGAAGGAGAAGTCTTAAACTGTCCCTTACCTGAGTTCTCCTTTCAGGGAACGTACTACTAAATGACATGAACAGCCAACATAATAATTTCAGACACTTCAGATTTTGGTTTTCAGGCTGGGTTTTTTACTTAATTACAGTATTTATATTAACTACATTTTGGACGGGGGTTTTTAGCCTTTCTTTTTCATAAACAAATGCAGAATTGAGCAAGTGCATGAGAAGTGTAAACAAATCCTGTCTTTCAGGATTTAACAGATCTGTTGGTACAATTGGTACCACTGGTACTGTAGTTGTGCTTGTAATTCAATTAATTTTGTGTACAGCTGTTGTGGTGTAAGCTTAATTTACAAAACATAGTCTTTGTTCTGAAGAATTTAAAATGCAAATAAAAAGGACAAACTTTGAGGACACATACACAAAGAAAAATGAAGCTGCATACATCTCTGCACAGGGGAATGATACCTGACCAGGGAACAAAAACAAATCATATGGACCCAGTCAACATTTTATATGCTGCTGCCAGACTGCAACCTCTTTGATGCTACTTTTTTTTGGTTTGTTTTGTCTTTTTGTTTGGTGATTTTTTTTTAAATCACATCCTCTGAATATCTTGCTGTATAAGTCAAAAGAGTCTTACCTGGAGTAATAATAATGCTATTAGCTTCTTTTATCATTTCAACTGCATTGTCCAAATTGATTTCTGTGTGAGTTCCAGTAATTTCCATGGGTTTCCCACCAGCTGTTGATGTAGTGCCATAGCCCCCAAGAATCACATTTGCAAGGGAACGGTTCATAGCCTAAAAGACAGGATGGTTTTGATCGTATAAAGATGAAATCCAAAAATGAAGGTGAGACTCCACAAAGCAAAACTTCTGAAAAAGATTTCTGAAAAAATTAACAACTCCCTTACAATAGTCTTTATAAGCTGGTTTTGCCTTCTTATAATTCAAAGACTCTTAAAACAGGCTCTTTAAAACAGTTTATCACAGCCATCACCAAACATCAGCTTCGAAAACATTACATTACACACGTAGTGGGAGAGTGCCAATATTTCTCCAAAACAAAGAACAAAACTATGCAAATAGCAAATATTGGTCTCTTTTTGTTCTTAAAAGGGAAGAATATGAAAGAATGCATGTTTGATGACAGAGTTTCTAAAAATTTTTTACATTGGTATATACACACACACATTTTTGCAAGATACTTTCCATGGTTTTTAACCAATTTAACATGTAAGCACAGCACTGCTCCATGACAGCATGGAATCCACAAAGCTCTTACAGGTAGTACTGAAGCATAACTGCTACAGCAACAAAACAGGAAAACACAAAAGCAGCTAATCAGCCACACTGAATCAGCCACATTGTAAAGAACTGAAGGGGGCCATTGAGTTACTGGCTGACCACCAAAGGAAAACAGGAGATTTTAACTAGAATGTTTAAGAGAAGAACACACCCTGAAAATCTGGCTCCATTAGACACATAGCCAGGAAAAGCCATTGGCTAAATGCTTTCTTTGGCATGCTTGCTTGTGACTGTGATCCCAAAGCAATATCTGTCAATAACTGGAAATTGGAAAAACTTGTAACTGTAGGGAAGAAAAAACTTTAGAAGCAGGAAAGGAAGAGGATAAAATGCTTCTTTAATTACACATATGAGTCATACATCTTCTGTACTAGCTGAGAAGCCATGACAAAATTTAGGAATGGATCTGGAGAGACACAAATATAAGTAGGAGGAAGGACAAAATTGTGATTCCAGATGTCCATTCTCCACTGACATTTCAAATCATGCAGTTCCACAGTTTTTTTGCTGTAGCCTCAGAAGATGTGCCACTCTTTGAAATTTATTATCTAACAAATAAGCAAAATGATGATGTTAGAACTTCTGATTTTTCTTGTAAGTCATCACTGTTTCAGATACTGTAAGGAATGCACACAAACAAGGTGAAATCAACACCTTTTTACTGTCTGCAGCACACAGTAGCTCACATACCCTGAGAACACACTGCCTTTGGCATCTATCTCAACATTACAGCAGTTGTGTCAGGTAAGACAGCCTAGACAGAAGAATACCCTCTGCAGATGTTGCACATGCCAAGCTTACAGGGAGCAGAGCACTTTCTATACATATCTAAACCAGAAGACAACAGTTAGACCAAGCCAAAGAGGGAAAAAAAAAACCAAGAAAAAATATTATTAAAAATCTGAGAATCAGCTAAAAGTAAGCATGAGATTGAAGTGCCCCTTGCCTGGCTCCACTGCAAAGAACCAAGAACTTCCAAGAGAAAATGTGGAAGGCAGAGAAGAGCCAAGACCTTATCAGCAATCATTAATCAACATATCTGGGACAGTGTGAAAACTCTTCTGTAGCCTCTTCCACCTTCTTTACCACCACACACCACAAACATGGTATAAAGTGCAAGCGTCATCACTCACTGATAATCCAATAAGTGGCAAAAAGCCCTCTATGCTGAGCATAGACAAGTAACAACAATGGTCAGGAGCTTACAGTCCAGGAAAAATCAAATACCTGAATCCTGAGACCTGCAAGTGCTTCCACTGTGCCCACAGAAACTTCACAGCTAGTACATTGGAATGGCCAGCACACAATTTGTAAGTCTAACACAGTTGTCCCCTCTCTTGCTCTGTTTCATCAACCCAGTTAATGGTTTCTCTTCAACCTTAAGTTTCTTCTGCATCCCATACTGATTCTAATACCAGAATTGCAATCATCAAATATTCCCTCCAGGGAAAAAAGGAGGGACAAGGGCATGCTAATAATCAAATGTTCTGAATAAGATGTATTGCGTTGGTGTCTTAACAGTCACAATTCACAGGATAAGCAAACAGTACAGGCCTTTGTTTTTTGAAGCTAAATTCCCTGTCTTTAACTCAGTTATCAACTGAGGCTTTAAAAGATTAGCTGGACTGACTTTGGATAATTAGGTAAGTATCAATAAATATACTAATTTTGACAGAAATCATTCCAAAAAGTAAGGGGGAAAAACTAAACCATACAAAAAACAAAACAAAACAAAATCAAAACAAAGAAAACAAAACAAACAAACAAACAAAAACCCAAAAAACAAACAAACAAACAAACAAACAAAAAACCCAAAAATGAAAACACCAAACCAACCAAACAAAAAAACCCACCCAAAAAAACCAAAAAAGCAAAAAAACCAAAAACACACAAAAAAATCCCACCCAAAAACCCACAGGACAAAAAAAAAAAAAAAAAAAAAAAAAGGGGAAGGGGAAGCTTTTGCTTCATTAGCACAGGTTGAAACACCAAGCGCAGAATTTATTGAAACTCTTGAGCATTTCCTTCTCCTGAAATACAGCTTCAAGACAATGATACTGAATCCCCTGATTACAACAATGTTTTCTAAAGTAATGATTTCCATTAAAGGAAGTAAAGCAGAAAAGAAAAATTCTGGACTAAGAGCATGTTATTCTGCTTACTGTGCAGAAATCATACAAAATAATTTTCATTTTACTGGTTGATAAACTTCAGTTGTCTAAGCTTATATAAAGCAGCACAAGATTTCTAGACACTACCTCAAAAACTAAACTTCCTGTAATCTGAGAAACACTGGGAAAAGCCACTCAGTCACTGCCTAACTATTTTACTAACTACTCCCCCAGGCTTCCTATTTACCTAGGTTCCTCCAACCAACTCTGTAAGTATTTCAAAACTCTCTTGTGAGTGGTAAGAGAGTGAGCAATATTAAGAAAGGGAAGAGACAGTAAAATAAAAGTGAAGGTATAAATAGATTATTGGTAAATACACACCAAACAGTTCACATTTTCCCTGAAGTTAACAAGAATTTGATTTTTAGCAGAGCTTTTATACCTGTGTTATCCATAAGCACTATTTTTCCACTGATGTGGACTAAATTCCTGAAGGTATACAACTAAATATATGAGCTACATAATTTGATTTCTTTTTGATAAGGAGACAGAAAATGTTCAGGAAAGAACAAGATTCTTTGCAATTCATACTTAGAATTGTTAATTTTAACTCACTTTCATGTAGTTGTACAAGAATACCTTTTTTAGCCTTTCTGAAATTTTTCCTCAAGAATGATGAAAAAGAATGATACTGAACATTCCTAACATGGTAACAATACTGTTTATCAGTGGAGATGAAGTAAAAGATGATTGCCAGAACTGACCAGAGGAAAACATCAGACAGGAGAACAGTGGCACTGATCACACAAGAGCACAGGGGCAGAAACAAAGCAGGATTACACAACAGAGAATGAGAAAGTTGGCAGCTGTGGCACTGCAAACTGTTTTCTTTAAACCATTACCTCTCCATCTTTGAATACAAGGCCTTTATACAAATGTTGCAGAGAAAAGGAGGTCATTACCAATAGCACAATACAGCTCTCACACCGAGATGGAGCTCAAGCTTGCTGACACACAGCACTGAACTCGTGCTGCCACCCCGTGGAACTCCAAAGTAGCTGCTCTGAAGAAAAGGGCACACCTTTCTGCACTCCAAAAACCAAACCGTAAATCACCGCCTAACCAACGAACACACTGCTTAAAGTATCTCCTGCTACATATTAAACCTAGCCTAAACTTAACCACATTTCAGAAGCTGTATGACTGAAAAAAAATAGCTGACCACACAAGTAATCATACTTCTTTGAACCCAGATTCAAATCCTTAATGCTTAAGTCAATGCAAGGGCTTTCTTCAGTTTTGAGATATGTCTCTCACCAAAGCAAAGAAAAATTACTGACATCTAGTCCAACAATTTCAATCAAGAATTTTCTAGTCTATAAACACCTAACAGCTTGAAATCCAATGGCTTATCTTCCTAAAAAACATGGCTAAAAAAGCTTTTTCATTACCCAGCAAACAAGTAGTTTCTGTTAACTTCTTACCACACACATGATGTAAGAGAGGATGGCCCCAGAGGAGCCGATGAGTGCACCAACAATGGTCAGCAAGTTGTTGTTCAGGAGAAAGCCCTCAGCACACAAAGCCCATCCAGAGTAACTGTTCAGGACAGTAATAACTACAGGCATGTCAGCACCTCCAATAGCTGCTGTTAAAGTGACACCCTGGAGAAGGAAAGAAAATACTTCATGTCAGCAATCACTAAGGAGAACACCTAGAAAGACACTCAGCCTGCAGCACTGAAAAATAAATATAGAATCATAGAATAGTTTGGGTTGGAAGGGACCTTAAAGATCAGCCAGTCCCAACTGCCCTGCTTTGGGCAGGGATATTTTACCCACTAAATCATGTTGGTTAGGGTCCCAACCAACCTGGTCTCAGACAGTTCCAGGAATGGGGCATCCACAACTTTTCTAAGCAACTATCAAGTTACTTAGAGCCTATTCAAGTATTGTCAGTGTAGGTATTCAGGCTGAGAACTGGACTTGCCAAATCTGCCTTTTCAGAAAAGACAGGAAGGTACCCCACCATTCCCATGCTCAGCTTAGTCACATTTTTTTACTTGCAAAATTATCCTACTAGCTCCATGGAACTGTTCATACCATTAAGGCATTCATATTGAACAGTCTTGCAAGACTCAGTTTAGAGAACAGCAATATTCAAGGTAAATTTTGCAACACTGGCATACACTGGTGTAGGTGAATGGCAGAAGTTACACAAGGACATCATCTCAAGAGGTTATCATAATAATCTGTAAATCAGAGTGCTTTTAGATATTTTAGGGATTAACTTTCTAAAAAGTCTTCTCTAATATCACTCTGTCATATAAAAAACTTCATTAATCAGTAGCTGCAAAAAGTAAGTATAAAAATGCATTCCAGTTCTCTGTAACAGTTTTAGTTTACACCTAGATCTAGAAATGTCAGTTGCTACTTGTTACTTCAAGTTACCACACAGGCAGGCACCATGCCCACTCTGAATGAGGATGGCAAAATATAATGCACAAAGAGGAAACTCGCAGGACTGGAGAATAAGCTACAAAAGGTTGTAACTTGTTTCACTTTCTACAATTCCTCAACTTACCATTATGGCTGAGAGTGCTGACACAGAACCCAGGCAAGTAATTCCTGTGGTGTAAGAAGGATCAAGCATGTAAGGTATCATCCCACCAAAGCTGGCAGCCAGCAATCCTGCATTCAGTGCATGCCGACCAGGCAAGAGCAGAGGTGCAGAGTTCAGGATACCTGCAATCAAACATATTTTCAGACATGAACATGTACATTCAAAGAAGCCTGTTGCTCACATTCAGAGAAGACTGAATAACTCATCAAAAGAAAAATTAAAAAAGAAAAAAGGGAGGGGTAGAAGGTAAAACAAGTTAGTTGAAGCTGAGATTTTCTGCTGATTCAGAGCTGCAAGACATTCAAACTTCCTCTAGATTCTCAAATATCCTTCTTTAAACTCTATTTACTTCCTAATTTCACTGAAGTGCTCCAGAATAGCTAGAAAAATCTCTTTGCCTTTTGAAAAGCCTTTTCATTTTTCCTTCAACAAAGCCCTTCCACTTTGTCTCCAGGTCTTTGTATGTTGAATATGACACACAGTAGAAGGAAGCCTTTAGCTGGAACTTCTACACAAGGATTATCTCAGTCTCTCAAAAACTGTGTGCACAAAAAAATATGACTACACAGGTAACACCAAGTACAAAACATTCCTATTTTCAAATGCATTAATTTCACAACTACGCTCAGTCACACAGAACTCCCACAGCTTCCCACATCTGCAGAAACTTTAAGGGAAAAGGCGGTTCAGTATTTGTGTGATTCAGTTCAAAAAGACAGTCACATTTATTTCACACTAGGGTTTGTTGTTTTCAAACCACATGACAAAGGGTTGAAACAATGCAAGTTTCCCAGTAATTACTTACATCAGAAATAAGTGCCTCATTTAGATTTGAGAAAAAAAAATAATTCTCATTTAAAATTCATTTTAATTTCATTCATTTTCTTTTCATTCATTTTAATTTTCTCATAAACCTTTGAGAAAAGCTGAATTCAAAGGAAAGAATGAACTCATTATCTCAGCCAGGGGAGTCAAAGTGTGTGACTTACTACCCATTTCCATACCATAGGATCAGTAGTTCACTAATATAGACAAGCTTCGTATTTCATACCATGATGATATGAAATGCAAGGGAGAAAAAGTAAACAGAAACAGGAGAGCAGGCTCAAACAGGCAGTGAAGTTTACCAGGGACATGCGCACAAATCACTGAGGAGGTACAATGGAGAGAGAAAAATAACTCAGAAAAAATAAATGAATAACTACGTAGCAGAGATACATCAGAAATACATACTACTGACAAATCCTTCAAAAGATTATTAGAGAAGACAGCTTTCCATCCTTGTCATATTTCCTCCTTCAAAGGCTGGTCTCACAAACATTGAAGAAAGCAAAGAGATGTTTCCCAAAGGAACTATTGCAAAGTTAACAACAGGATTAGTAATAGGAAGCTCTTAGCCTGAAATTCTTAGTACAAGTATTACCTCAGCTTCTCAAAAGCTGTGTGCTTACAAAACCAAAAATAAAAGCAATAAAGAAAACTTCACATGCATAACAATCAGGAATTAGAGAGTATTTAACTTACAAAACATATTTGCTAAAACAGCAAGAGGCATGGAGCATGGAGTCTGTGCAGTAGGTAAATAGACAGTGAACTGAATGGTTTAAAGGGAGGCAGCCTCAATACTGCAGGCTGCCTACCTTAATGAAGATTGCAGTGTTAAGAACAAAATCCTAGAAGTATTACTAGTGCTCACTGAATACAGCAACATGAGAATTTCAATCAAAATTCCGCTCAGAAATACAAAGTTGTGATCATAAAAGTTCAATAAAATGAATTTTAGAAAAAGCATCAGGTAGTGTCTTAACACCAAAGCAACACTTATTTCTAGACAAGATGAATAATAATAATGTATCAAAGCACTGAAGACAACCTTTCATAATTAAAGCTGTACACAAATTAAACATAATTAGAAACAAAAAAGTACATTCGTAAAAATTAAACGTTTAAACTTTTACCTGGTCCAAAATACAATGGTTTTTTTCCAATTACATAGCAGTCTAAAAGTAGAGCCAAATCCCAAGGGAAGAAAAACCCTTTAACAAATATTTAATTGTGAACAGAAGGTCTCACCTTGCAGTTTTCCATACGCAACAAGAGAGCCACTGAATGTCACTCCACCAATGTACGTGCCAAGATATGCCACAATCTTGGTGAGGTTTGCAGCAGGGTTGCTGGAGAAGTGAGGATATTCAATCATGTACTCTGCTACACAAGTGAGCACAGCAGCCAAACCAACCAAACTGTGGAAAGCAGCCACTAGCTGAGGCAGATCTGTAATCTGGATGCGTTTAGCGATTGTCAAACCTATTGAGAGATGAAGACAGAAGGGCAGTCTTAGAAAACACAGACCACCTGCTCAGCTAGAAATTAGTACAGGATGGTTCAGCGTGCAATGATTAAACATACACAAGTCTGTTCCAACTAGAAATCCCTATGGCATTGAACCGAAGGTTGCACATGTGAATTTTATGTATCATGAAAAATAGAAAGATTAAAGCATAACATGTGCTAAGAAGCTTCACCAAATATTGAGAAATTCATAGTTTTCCTGTGAAAAAGGCACAGTGTGAAAGAGAGATTTGGCAGTATTCGGTCAGGAACTACAGAACTGAACGAAGTTGGGCAAGATCATTTACTTTCGGACACAAGTTTTCCTATCAGAGATGATGTGGTCCCACTTTTCAGTCAGCACATTCCTTATCACATTGTGAAGCATTAACAAAAGCCCTGACAGTTAAGATGTTTCTTTCACACATTTGCTGAATAATTTTGGACAAGCCACAAATGTCAGTAAGTCAATTCACTTGGGAATTATAGAATATTTTATGTATAAAAAGGTTGCATATATGCATGCATGGAACACAGATTGTAAGCTCATCATACACATACCTATGGTCCCACCAAGTGCCATTGCACCTGACATCTGTGCTAACAATGCAGGAGTGGGATTAAGGCTTCCAAGAGTTGCGGCTAAACCTCCTGCAACACCAATCATACCCAAAGCATTTCCAAGACGAGCTGTTCCTTGGGTAGACAAACCAGCCAGGGCACCAACACAGCACAGTCCTGAGCCCAAATACATCACCTTTAAAATAAGAAAAAACATCAGTATGAAGTAGTGACAAATTGCGTTGCTATAAAAACATCTCTGATAACTACACAAAATGACTGATTTCTCCAGAATGTGTTTAAGTCACAATTCTTAATTAAAGTCTAGAAACTTTACAGTTGGCCAATTAAAATGTGATATCTATAAAGATTTTCCCTCCCTTGATGACCCTTTTTTATCTGCAAAATGACTATTAACTAAAGCCAAACCAATTTTCCTCATCAGTTCAGGAGCAACCTTTCCTTTAGCACACAAATCCAAAACTATATGGTCCTCTTCATTATAGGGATAGTTTCAGAATCTGTTTATGGCAAATTTGAACTAAAAAACAGCTTTGATAGTTCTGAACTACCAGCAAGAGTGTGGCCAGAAGGAGTAAAACCGTGATCATTCCCCTGTAGTCAGCACTGGAGAAGCCACACCTTGAATCTTATGTCCAGTTTTGGACCCCTCACTCCAATAAAGACACTGAAGCAAGTCCAGAGAAGGGCAACTGAGCTGATGAAGCATCTGGAGCACAAGTCTGATGAAGAAGGAGTTGGGGGTGTTCAGTCTGGAGAAAAGGAAGATCAATGGAGACTTTATTACTCTGTACAATTCCTCAAAATGAGATTGTAGCCAGGTGGGAATTGGTCTCATCTCCCAGGTAACAAGTGAGAGGACAAGAGGAAATGGCCTCAAGTTCATGGGGAAGGTTATATTAGATATCAGGACATTTTTATTTTCATGGAAAGCATGGCCAAACTTTGGAATAGGCTGCCTAGAAAAGTGATGGAGTCACCATCCCTGGAAGTGTTTAAAAAAACTTGTGGGTGTGGTACTTGAGGACATGGTCTAGCGGTGACCATGGTGCTGGTGCAAGATTGACAGCTGGATTTGATGATCTTAAAGGTCTTTTCCTACATTAATGATTCTGTGGCATTCTGTAACTGTTGTCTGCAAAAAGTATAAACAAACTTACATGAACTGAGCTATATATGTCCAGAGATAATTGACAAAACACACATACATTACAAGCCTCTGCCATAACAGTATGTTTAGATTCACTTTTTCCAAATGCACAAGGCAATATAAAGTGACTTTTCTTACTATTAAAACAAATGTAAACAAAAGTTTAGTATAAAAGGTGTTATAGGTAAAATCCCTGTACATCCCTCTGCACTGAAAACTGATCCCATCCTTTTTTAACTGTCATGCCAAGTTGAACTTTCAGAAACATTTAAAACTAAGACTCATTTCTGTAGTTACTGTATTATTTAGACTGCAGTTTAGGAAAACAGTCCAATAAATAAAAGCACCTGCTATGTTAACACAAAACCAAACAACAACAGAGCTTTCAAAGCATGTTAGCTATGTGACTGCAAGCTTACAGTTAATCAGCTTCAGATTGGCCTTGTGGGAACATGCAGCTGATGGAAAGACCTTGGATTATTTGTTATTTACTCCTCCACAGACGAGGCATGAAGAAACATAACACTGAGCACTGGGCTAAGAGCCATGAAGTTATCGTCTTACTTGTTCAATGTAATAGCCACTGCTGAGAGCAGCTGCATAGCCTCCTACAAATACACCACCAGGGAGCAGGTACAAGTAGTTGTACTCAGGAGGGTCTGTGGGACGTTTGAACATATCCAGCATTCTCTGTGTAACTAAAAAGCCACCTGGACAAAGTAAAGGAGCAATCTTAAAAAAATAAAATCTGAAATCAAACACATGCCAAATTATAAAAGAAATATTTAGTAATACCACATTACCACACAATTCACCAACCAATAAAGCTAGTAACCTAGAAAACTACCAGGAAACAAAGGCATAATCAGTGTTAGATTTTGCTGTCTCTTTTAGCCTTTTCAGAAGAAAAGGAGGAATTGCTCTGGCTCCACATGCTACACTGACTGTAGGATACAGCTTAGTTTATGACTGCACTCTTTTCCCAACCTACTCTAGCAAAAGCAGTATTTCTAAGTCACATTGCTCACTTTGTTGCCTTTTTATTATTGAAGCTGGGACTTCTGAAGCTCAAAGAAACGGAATTTTATTCTATGCTGCTAGTATGTATTTCAAGTAGGAAAATTAATACAAGTACAAATCCTCTACAACTACCCCCTTGGGTTACACAGGAAAAAATATTGTATATAATCACCAGCCAAATTTATGAAAGGAAAATGCACATTTAAATAATTCCTAAAAGAGGTTATTCCACAGGGTATGCAAAATATCTACAATAACTGCTGTGAAAATTGGAGGGCTGATGGGTTTTTATTGATAAACGCTCTCAGAGTCTACTCTCAGACTAGTATTTCTGGAATTATACAATTAAATAACTACAAGAAATTAAAAAATTACACTAGTACTTGAAGTTATCCTCGTGAGAAAAGCTAACATTCATACCTGCAATATTGACTGAAGACATAAAGGTTGAAAGCACTGCTAGGCTTTGGGAAACATCTTGAGGGAGATAGTGTCCTCCCATCAGTACCAGCCCACCAACTGCAGTCAGACCTATTTAGAAGAGATAAAAGTGTTACTGGAAAAGGTTACTGTGTAACCTTAACAGGCTCTACACCTATAGGAAGTTTCCTTTCAACTGTTGGACAAGTATCAGTCAATTCAAATTTTGACCCCTACTACACGCATTAATGCTTAAAAGAAGACTACCACTGTCTTTTTCAGGAATACAAACATGCTTTAAAAAAAAAAAGCCAAACAAACAAGTAAATGAATGTAGTTTTGAAGAACAGTGCCCCAGGCACAGAATTAGCCAAGTACTTGTTCAATAAAAGAAACTTTGTTTGTAATAACCAAAGCAGATCCACATATAGCCAAACACAGATACATAAAATCTTACTTATAAGAATTACAAATTTTATGGGTATTTTAGGATTTATTTTTTTTTTTCCCCTCTCTCAAAACATATAGTTTGAGGAGATGAATAGAAGAATGTAAAAATTAGGAAAGATTAGTTATTTTCAGGGCAATCTTTTGAAGAGATGGGAGAAAAGATGTGGTCTATGAAAGGAGATTGCATCACTCCAAGCAAAACAAACTTTTAAGCAAATAGGTTAAGTGTAAAAACTACGTAGGAAAATTAAAAGGATATCAAAAGGATAAATTAAAACATCCCATTTGCCTTTCTTTTGAAAAAATCATACTCTCAGAAATACATTGTTTCAGGTGTCCTTGCTGTTTATGAAAGTAAACTCAAACATGCACAGCAGTACTAATTCAGGTAAAAGGAGTTGTGCCTACTTCAAGTAGAAAACAAGAGGCTGTGTGACAGCCACTTACCTGAGATAGCATTAGTCACAGACATGAGTGGGGAGTGCAGAGCAGGAGTCACACCCCACACTGTGTGATACCCCACTATCCCAGAGAGGCCAAACGTTGTCACCATTTGTGTGAAAGCATCATTAGGTGCTACAATGCCCAGCCCTAACATACCAGTTAAACCTAGAAGGAAAGCACAGGAAAGCTCTGTAACTTTTCAATGACTTCTTACATTTAAACTGTATAAAACAGGAGCCTAATACTGACACAAAAGCAAAATGGAGTTCTCTGCATGGACTGGTTTCAAAATCAGGGAGATAATTTTTTCAAATACACTAAATTAATTCAGTGCTAATCTTTCCTTTGTAACAGAAAATAAAGCCATAAATATAATCCACACATATTTGTTACACATGGACACAATGCAGCAAAGATAGGTCTCTACACCAACACTGAATCCTGTCACTCTCTTGTTCTGTAGAAAAAAATGTAGAAGTCACAATTATGTTGAGATATTGCTTGGATGTATTAAAGCATATGTATGAAGATCAGGGATTAAAATTAAGATTACTGACTTCATTAATTACTTCATGCAAAAGTTCTGATACACTGAGAGTAACAAACAAAATGAAGAGCCAACATTTATTTGTCAAAGTCCTATTTCCAATACTTCAGTATACTGTGGCCATTTAAGTATCACAGAATACAGTAAAATCTGAAGAAAGCAAAAGCCATTGAACTGATTCTGCTGCAAAGTAGAAGCACAGCCTCTGGCAGGAGTCCTTCAGAATTTTAAGCAGTCTACTAATATTTAAGTAGAGTCAAAAACACATATATACAGATAATCAGCACTTGTTGAAATGCCAAATACTATTGGTAAAATTTCAGAAGTTTTATTTTCCCACTCAAGCAATTCTTACACTATGCTGATTTTGCACCAGGATACACCAGCCAATCAATTGCTCCCCAAAGAGCTATTCAATTAAATGAGTTAGATGATGGGTCATTTAAAAGTATTAGCCAAATGAGAAGTACTCTACACTGATTGTCCAGCTATGGAAGTTGCCTACCTGCTGTGTATACAGATGCAGTAGTCATGGTTTTTCTAAAAGGTGTAATAGTAGCTGCTTTTTCTGCTTCCAGCTCTGCTACAGTCTTCTGCTTCACTGGCGCTCCCTGAGGAATGTTTTTTGGTGGAGGTGCTGGGAAAATCACTTTACCATCCTGACAAGAGATATTTACAGTTATGCCTAACATGGAATATGCTTAGTACTTTTTTTCTTGATCCTGCAATTCAGGCAAGTGCTAACATCCTACAGCCATGACCAGGAACAGGATCTTTTTCTGCATCAGCAGAAGTTTGCAAGGCATGACCAAGTTAATCATACTGGTTTACACATTCTTCAGACAAGATTTGATATTAGTGTCCAAGAGTACCTGGTGAAGACACAGCACAAGGCTCCAGAGCAGGAACAAGAGAAAAGCAAAGAGATAAAATTCCTTAAGTGGAAAACATCTAGGCAAAATAAAACTAAGTCTTGGAAATAACAAAATCTGCTACAGATGTGAACTAATCACAGCCTTTCCAGATCTCAGATAGAAACCAAGGACAATATCCCACATTTCTTGTTAATCTTCAGGCCTCTGTGGAGCTATCAGCACTGAGCTATACTCACCACTTCAATGGCCTGGGAAAGCTGAAGTCTATGCTCTGAGTTTTTATTTTATTATTTTCTGATAAAGCTTCAAGTATTTTGTATATTCTAGTTTCACCATTTTTTTTCTCTTACTATAAAAGGAACACTTTAAAAAAAAAAAAGGAAGAATGTTTTTCTGGAAGAATGTTTTGGTCTGGTAAAGCCTCAAATATGTTTTAAGTAGCTATGTTTTTATCACATAAAACACACAAACTTTATATTTTTTTCCTATTTTTCATTGGTAAATACATTAGATTTAACCTTGACAAGAAGACAAGACTAAAAAGAGAGGAATTTTCAGCTGAATAAACACACAATTACCCATGCGCTCCACCAAGCCACCTCTGAAATCTGCTGACATGCAGTGTCTCTGAACACATTTTGAAGAGACAGAAATTATAAATGATAAGTCTGTACTCACAAATTAAGAATACAGTATTTATAGAATATTTCGTGGCTCACCTTCATTACTACAGTTCCTCTAATAACGTGATCCAGAGTCCCATAGTCGAAGTCATCTTTTGGATCAAAGTAGAAGTTCTCTTTGTCAGGACTAATAGCTTTTAGAAGTTTGATAATATTATTAGAATACAAGGTACTGGCCTGAGTAGCCATTCTGCTAGGCAGATCTGTGTACCCAATGTGTGTAACACCCTGAAAAAAATCCAAGTAAAATAATAAGGATTTGTACAATCTCTGAAAAAGCATCATCTCTTCCAGTATGTCCTTCTAGAAATATCTATCCAAACTGTATCATTTATCTCTGTTTATAACCCAAACTAAATTGGTTACCTGCATCTCTGACACTACTAAGTCAGGGACACATCACTCACAATAGCTACAGAATCCAACATGATGAATTCCAACACCTTAAACTCTATTAGCAACAAGACTTCACAGAGAGGAAGACATATTGGTGCAAGAGCTTGTCTTCTCCAAACCCTACATTCTCTCAGAACCTAAATTCTTTAAGCAATCAGGTAACAAATTCATCCACCTAATGATTGGCATTAGTTTTTCCTCTCAGTTTTTCTGGAAGGCGGGCACAGGAGACAAGTTTCTGTATGCCACTGGAGTGAAGGGAGCTCCCTCAGAGCTGGGCAAGAAATATGTCTCAGTTCATATGTATGTAAAAATGTAACCTAATATATCCTCACTGCTTAAAGAACTAATGAGAACTAGAGGATATCAGGCTTTAGGAAAGAATGGGAAGCTGAGGCTGGCATACATTCTGAGGGGCTCAAAAGCAGGCATGTGTTAAAACACTGCTCCCACAACTTACAGCTAAGATCCATACATGCTTCCAGAACTCTGGCTTCCTAATGCAATGCTCTGGCACAATTCTAATAGTTCTGCACTGCTGCTATTTTCCATAACACAGAGCCAGTACACTAAATCCAGGGGTAATACTCCTCTGACTAAAAGTGTTCCATATAAACCCTTCATGCAAGTATCTGCTTACTTCTCCTCTACATTCTCTAGTTTCAGGTTTTAAGCAATGACATCAAAACCCCTAGAAAGCCACAAAGACAAGTGCAACGTGTGAGTCTTTGATATATACAAACAGAATTCTGCTTAAGTCAATGACAGCCATGGCAGCAGTGTCCTACAGGCTTCCCAAATAAAGGCATTATATCCATCCATTACCAAATTACACCCTAGGAAATCTGCTACTATAAATCTCATCACCCAGATTTCTGTAATTGTTAGCAGACTTCCCATAAGCACCAAAAACAAAACCCAAAAAGCAGAAAGACAAGTTCTCAACTGAGCAAATGATCACTGGAGCAAAACCAAAGTAGTTCAGTCCAGACTAAAGAATTTTCTTTAAGGAACCAATTTTATGCTACATCTACTTTGGGTTTCAAGTGCTTTGGATACTCTATGGGTGACACACTCACATTACTGAAGATAAAGAAGAGCAAAGTCAGCACCCTCCTGAAGCTGAAATAGTACTGAGTAAGCCAGAGACTTTGTACTGAAGTAAACACTGAGAGTCTGAACCTGCTTAGCTTTGCCTGTGACAGGAAATGTTTACCTCCAGCCAGGGGAGGTGATAAGCAAATCAAAGAACCTATTGCTACTGCTGTGTTTTTTAGCTAGACCAAGAAATAGATATTAAATCCCACCTTCAACTCAGAAGAGACAAACACTGGACTTGGAATTTTAAGTAGCAAGAATTCTGTAATATCCATTAACAACCAAATTAACACTATACAAAGGTGTTAGTTTCTTTAAAAATATTCAAATTGATGTATTTAAATAGTGACCAAATGCAAATCTTAAGGATTACTTCAGCCCAAAGCAGCTGAAAGACTGTTGAAAATCCAGCTGCTTATTTTCAGCATACAGTTTACAAAACACCATGAAGTTCAGGTGAACTGAGAATCAACTGCAGATTAAAGTGCTCACCTTATGAACATACATTTCTCCAGGCTTTGTAGTCTCAATATTTCCTCCTGCTTCTGCAGCTAAATCCACAACAACTGAACCTTCCTTCATAGATTCAATCATATCTTTCTTAAACAAGATTGGAGCTTTTTTGCCTGACAAAACAAGGCATAGCAAGTTAAAAACAAAATACAGCTTTCTATCTGTTGAGCTTAGGAGATGACTTCTCCTCTTTGCTCTATATATAAGCTCTAATTTTGTAAGCAAAATTTTCAAGTAATTGGTACCTAGGATAAAAAAAACACAGAAGTTTTTTTTTAAGGAAGACAGAAGAACTACAACTAGTGCTAGAACTCCAAAAGCATACAGGAAAGTTATGCATGGTAGTCTACCCAAGATAAGTCCAATTCTGCCAGCAAACTGACAGTCTTAACACACAATCTTACAATTTCAGTCATAACAAAAAAATTTAAAAAAAAAGAGCCACCACATTGCCAGCTATTAAAATAGAGACATAGTGCAACACAAAGCACTGAAATCTAAGCTCTACCTTACTGTGTTCCAATTACAAAGGACAGCTCCATTTCAATCAGACTTGTTTCAGTGCACAAGTTGTATAGCAGAAGTAGCAGTGATGCAATAAATATGCAAGAGAATTATACATTCTCACTTTATTACTGAATACTCCTTTTTTACTAAGGAAAACATGACGGTATTTGATTTATACTGATAGTCCATGAAAACAAAAGTTGTTAAAAAAAAAAAAGGACACACTTTAAAGCCAGGCCTTTATCACAGAAGTGTAAAGGTACACATTCATACAGACATAATTCATTATCCCCTCTGTTTTCATGCAGATGCAACCCCAAAATACAACTTACCTAGAAGAATAAAAATTGTCATTTTTCACATAAAGCATACCTGGAATAAGTGCTGTAGTGATGATAATGTCAACATCTTGGCACTGTTTGGCAAAGAGTTTCATTTCAGCTTCAATAAATTCTTTGGACATTTCTTTAGCGTAACCTCCTTGTCCTTCTCCAGATTCCTTTATGTCTACTTCCAATGGCTCAGCACCAAGAGACTTGAACTGTTCCAGGGCTGCAGCTCTAGAAAAAGAAAATTGTAGTTGAGAGAAAAAACCCACTACTTTAAAAATACATCATGGCTTTACCAGTGGTTTTAGTAGCAATCTTCCGACAAGAGATGTAAAACTTATTCTAGTATTAAGGAGACCATAACAAAAGTCCCTGGCTTTCTGTATTCAATGCAAAAAACAATTGCATTGATAAATTTAGGTTCCAGTCAGACTTGAATAAGGAATGAAGGCAGCCTATGGCTTCCTGTATAGTCAGCAGAGTTGCTTCAAGAAAGACCTCAAAGCTGAGGCTCTGCTGATTAACTCTCCTCATGCATTTCTGTTGTCATGACTTGGTAAATCTACAGCCCAAACAAAGGTGCCAAAATGGGAGATAAGCACAGAACCTATTACCTTGTCTTTAAACTGTGAGATGGGAAGTATTAGTAAGTCTTATTTTCACAGGGAAAATTGCCAGGGGGTGGGTGTTTGAAGTTGTGGCTTATCAATATTCCGTAATTCATTTTGCATCATTTGACATCACATTAAATAAAGAGACTAAACTTCAGTGTTAGGTGAACAGTGACAACATGCAGAGAATTAAACATAAATGCTCTTGAATCTCAAGATAAAAGTATCAAGAGTGCTTAAGAAGGGAATTAAAATAAAAATGGAAAAGTTTTAGACAGATTTTAAAATTAATAAAACATGAAGGACTAATAATGGCATAAAAATAGGAGGAAGTGAATTATGGCTCAGTGTAGTACAAATTATTGCACTCTAATACAGCCATAAACAACTTAATCTTCGAATAATTTCTGACTGATATTACAATTTTCACACCCTTACCTAGTATCAAATCCACGAACCACTGCACCCATCGATTTTGCTGCTCCTGCAGAGGCCAAGCCAGCAACCCCTCCTCCAATGATCAGCACCTAAAATAATAAATCTCTTTAACCAGTCATTTAAACAAAACACCTTATGATAAAACCAAATTTAATTGGGCAGAGTTGCTCCATATATCCAACAGTTTAAAAGCTGTAACTCCTAATTACACATATGTAAGAGGCAACTCTTCTGTAGCTAATAGTTTCTCTAAATAAACACAGGTTTTCTCCTTGATTTGCCCTCCTTTTTTTCTTTCCTAATTCTACTTTCATTTCTCTTCAACCCAATCCACCTGTAATTCCAATCAAGTAAATCTTTCCATTGCACTTCCCAATGCACCAGAAATACCAGCATCTCTGAATTTACTTAACTGCTTTCTTACCTTCTCCTACTTTGAAAAAAAATAAATCCAACCCCTTACAGCTAATCTGATGTTTAAAACTAAGCAAGCTTAAATAAAATTCAAATTATTCTATTATTCCCAAAACAAAACCAGAACAGATGTAAACAAAAAGTGGTATGAGAATAATTACAGTGATTTCTAAGTCCCTAGAAACATCCCAAAGACAGGAAAAAAAACTTTTAACATAGTTTCAGCAACAGCTACCTTTGCTCAGAAATTCACATATTCTTTTGCCACAATGTGAGTTTAATTGCACATACCTTTGCTGGAGGAACTTTACCAGCAGCTGTGATTTGACCCGTGAAAAATCGACCGAAGTGATTTGCTGCCAGGACCACAGCCTTGTAACTGTCAATCAAGGATGAACACATATCAGTGCTTTCTCAGATTCAGTAAATTCCATTCCTTACAACAATCTAAAAGATGAACATTTGACCAGAGTATATGTAGGATAAAGCAAGCTTAGTATTTTACCATTGAACACAAGCTTAATAGTCTTTATTCATATTTCTATAGAGACGTCTGGCAATATTTGATCTTTTGTTTGTAACTGCCATGGCAATTGCATTTACACTGAGTGTTCTTTGGGTTAGTTAGCTCCTAACAACACCAGATCCCCATCACAGACAATCTGTATTCAAGATAACTTAGTTCAGAGCAAAAAGGTACTAGACAAAACAGTCAAGGAATTAGAAGAATTAGAAGTTTTGTTTATTTTAAAGGCACTGCTCTGATCCGCTATAAAGCTAACCATAAAATACTTTACCCTACTTGAAACAGCTCTGCATGAAAATAGAGATGTAGAATCATTTTAGATATACCAAATATCAAAGCAGATGACTTTAATCCAGCTATACTTAATGAAGCAAAAAAAAATCATACCCAGCAATGTTGGCCATGGAGCTAAGTGCATCATATCCCTGAGCAATGGTGACCCGTGGAACCTGATCCATAGCCAAGACAGTAGCTTTCTTTTCTGCAAGTTTTTTCAGGAGGTCTGCATTTTGTGCTGGGTAGATAAAACTAATCAGGGTTGCTGCTGTCTTGAAAAGATCTGCCTCATGTACACGTAGAGATGAGTTATAGATAGGAGCTCTCACCTGAAAAAGACAGAAGTTTCCAAGTTAATCAGAGGAAAAAAATCAGAACACATTCCACTTACTTTATCTCAGGTTGCAGTCTGTCCATCCCCATCCAAAAAGTACAGAAAGAAGAAAGTACATCAAAGGTTATTTACACAACTGAACTGAGTGACTGCACTTCCCAGCTGCAGTCCAAATCATGGAATTGGCTCTAGGTGGATTGGTGACAGGGCAAAAATTATCAGCACACACCTTCACAAAGGTCTGATGACTTCTAACTAGCAGTCGCTTGCTTTTGTAACAGACAACTACCCTCAAACCCACCATTTTTAAGCAAAACGACTACTCAACAGATATGACAATTAAGTTCTACAAACTAAGAATCACTAATAAGGTTGCAGTGCACAACTACACACAGGGAATTTCATGCCAGATGTCCAGCAGACACTGATCTTCATCTGTATTCATTTCTGAATTTCTCACTTTTCTCCAAACGGAAACCTACTTAAAAGCATTGTTCACAAAGCAGCTCACAGAAATTCAATGTTCAATGTTGATGGGATAATTTTAAACAGAGCAACTGAAGGAAGCCTCACTAAGGTAAAGGTATTTCTTCTCTTTTTTTCCCTTCAGGACTCTGCACAACCTAAGACCTCTCAAGTAAGATTGCTTTTAGCTCTTTTCTCAATTTTTTAAACACATCTTTGCAGTGGAATTCAGAGAAGTTACACAATCATATTTTCTAAATCACAAACCACGCTATTTAAAGAGTAACTAGAGTTATATGTTACCAATTTTGGATAAAAGATTTCTTAGAGCAGGGATCTCATCCGACTAGATTCCAGAACCAGTCTACCTCACTCTAGAAAACACAACTCTTAGGTAATTAAAAACTTGCTAGAGATATTATCCACATTTTTTTTCAACACTGTCATTTACTTTTTTTTAGTGCAGGTGCATGCCTGAGCTATTAAAAAAACCCCAAAACTTGAATGAGAACTCAAGATGGAAAACACTAATTTAAAGGACTTTACTTCTGAATTTTCCACAGATTATCAGAAAAAAAATTACCTATACATTTTTCCAAAAACAACATAATAGGAAATATGACTAATAAAGCAATTACTTTCACAACCAAATCAGAAGCCAAGACTTCCTCGGTCCCCTGGATTTTTGCTCCAACTTCTCTGTAATGGTCATCAGAAAATTTAGAAGCTTCTCCAGCACCAGATTCCACCACAACATTGAAGCCTTGCTTAACCAGGGCTTGAACTCCAGCTGGTGACAGAGCCACTCTCTTCTCATTCTCAAATATTTCCTTGGGGACACCCACAGTCAGCTGTTTATATGGAATTCCTGTAAGTGTGGCAGATAAGACAGCATTAGTTGTACTAAACATTAATTAACTGGTATAAGGGACACTCCTCAATGTTGTACAGACACATGCAAACACATGTCACAGTTAGCAATTCTCCCTCCTAAGGGAGGAGGAAGCAGAATGCTATTTTCTAGGAACACTGTTTACATTTCCTTAAATTACACCATCTTCCTAGAGATCCTTGTTTTCTCAGCGATCAGCAGGTGAGCACAATCAGCCACACAAGCAGTAACAAGTGTTTGGTGCAGTTCATACTCATTGTCGTTTACACAGCTCTGATTGTGTAACTGGCATTCTGATTTACACAATACCTGGTGTACTGGTGATAACACATGCTGCCTCAGGCCAGAATTTAAATCGCTTTCTAGTCACTTCCAGGTTATTGTGAAGAAAGAAATAAATGAGCTTGAACAGTGGAACTGCATTTTAACTGAATATGTTTGTAATGTATATCAAATTATGCCAAATTATTGAATGCAACATACACACCACAAAGTACACTGAAAGGTATAACTACATCAATAAGGTACTCTAAAAGTTGCCACAGAAATAAAAAATGTGAATTCAGAAGTAGTTGAAGAATAAAGGAATATCCAGCTACTAGTTTCTTCAAAGTATTTATCTTCAAAGTTCTTTCTTTGTCTTAACTTGTTCAAAGCTCCACTAAGTAACACCGGGAAACTGCCAAAGCTGAAATTTATGTTTTAGTTAAAGTTTTCAAATTACAAACATCTAACTTAATTCGAGTACAATTTAGGGGCTTTCAGTCTCATATCTGAGAGACAAACTTCTCTGATCCAAACAAGTGTTTAAATACATTATTTATGAATACACAGGCTCAAGCAGAATAATCATACATAAAACTACTACATTGCTTTAATTACACTGACAGCATGCAGTCCAACACATAGGCTGAATCCTGTACCAGCTTTCACTTACGTCTATCCAGAATTTAAACCTGGATTGTGACATTACTATGCAAGACATTTACACCACATGAATATTAATAAACTATAATTTGAGCAATCTAAGCAGTCACTCATATTAATGATCAAGCAACAACAACAGCAAAACCCACCAAAGAAACCCCAAACCTAAAAAAGGGGACCAAGTGGATGAGAGGCCTGTTTAAAATTACAAATCTCTTTTTAAATTGTCCAACAATACTGTGTATTGTGCTACAAAAAATTGTACCAAGCAAAGAATGCAAATTTTAGGAAGGCCTCCTTTTGTCTTTGAGATAGAAACAAGTGAAAAAACCCTAAAACCATACTACAATATAAGAGCTTTGAGGAACTAATTTATATTTAAAATATCAAAATAAATTATCTGTGAAATTGAACCTGGATTACAATGTGCCTAAAGTTGGGAATCTGAAAATGTTTTTGGTTAGAAATTTTCAAGCTACTGTCAACTTACTATGTTCTGAAAAACCAGTACAGAGCTGCTAAGAACTGGTACTTAAATACCTGCTTATACTTCTCAGCCTACTAACACATTAAAAAAATATTAACACATCCAACAAGACAGAATGACAGCTCACCAGACAAAGAAGTTTATTACTTCTAATTGCTGCTTCAGGAGAGGTTTTACTGAACCACAGGAAGTTCAGGCTGGACACCAGAAAGAACTTCTTCACTGAAAGGATGGTTAAGCACTGGAATGGGCTGCTAAAGGGAAGTGGTCAAGCCACCATCCCTGGAGGTGCTCAAGAAATGACTGGATGTGGCACTTAGTGCTATGGCTTAATTGACAAAGTGGTGTTCAGTCAAAGGTTGGACTTGATCTTAGAGGTCTTCTCCAACCTTAATGATTCTATTATTCTAATTACTTCTACTTTTTTTTAAGTCTTTGCCTTTCAAATTTGACTAATAAAATAGTAACAAATAATTTAAAGATAGAAGTGTTTTGATGTTTGATATGTTGCAGAACATCTGAAATATTTTAATCACAAGACAACACTCAGATTCAGAAAAACATACATTCATAGAACATAAAGCCAAAACAGGAGCAAGAATGCACATCTAAAACAACAGATCCACAAAGGTAAGAGCTTTGCAATGATTTGTTCCACCAGCATACACCAAATCTAAGCATCACCGTGCAACTCAGGCCATACCCACCACAGCAGCACTAACCACTTGTTACCAGCTGTGGTAACTGTTGCTGTCACTCAAATTACTCTTGTCATTTGAAGAGACTTTTCTCCTCATCTCTTCTAATTACTACACAATAAAGTACTGCTTCTGATTTTCACTAAATCAACTCGGTGGAAACGAGCTCTCTTGTCTTTTAGAAGCAGGAAAGAAACCTAGAAGATTGAAATTTGTTAGGATAACAGAGATCAACCAGAATTTCAGAGAGGAAGCAGTTCTAGGGTAGGATAGGATGCAAAACACTTTTCAAAAAGCACTGAGAGAAGTTAAGAACTGAAGTCCTACCTTCCCTTTCTCCTTTTGGAAGTTTTTGTAGCACAAGAATGCCAAAGGGGAGAAAAGGAAGGGGAAAACATGGGGGAAAATACGGAAAGGGAAAAACAAAGGGAAAGGAGGAAGGAAAAAAGGGAGGGGAAAGGAGGAGCAAACAGGGAAAGGAATAAATTGTAGCATAAAGGAAATAGATAACTGCAAATTTAAAGGTACAAAGACATTTGACTAAAGCTTTTATTTTTCTCAAGCAAATCTTCTTTAGCTCCTAAGGCTCAAATGACAACACATGCTTCTAATTTCCTTTTGCTCATTTGCTTCTGTGTGGAGTATCAGAATAGAAGAGTAAATGGCTAGGAGCAAAAGGACAGAAATATACATTCACTAGATGCCAGATGTGTTTCCTCATTCCTCACTTCTTTCTTTATTGGTACGTCTTGCATGCAATAAAAATTAGTACAACTTTTTCAGATAGAAAGTATTTGCACCTTATTTAGTAAACAGAATGATCACAGACCAGCACTGAGGAACATGCTCTTCTCAGACTTTTAGGAGATCAAATCCAAGATAAATATCCAACAAGTCTCATTTGCCTACCTACCTTTCTTCTCTATCCCACTACCAGAACTCCAGCAATCCATAAATACAAAAGCAAATGAGTACATAAGCAAACTGTCAGTTTGCCAGCTTTTAGCTAGAGTAGGTATAGGACATTTTTCAAGTAGACTGCCCTGAGCTTCCACATGATTTAGCACCAAAATGGAGCAGATATCTACAGCTCAAAAACAAAGATCTATCTTAAAACTGCAGTACAGGTCTTGGGAAGAAAGGGTTAAAAAGTGGAACACTGGCACGGAGGATTGCAAAGCTCTCTTTCAGCTGGAAATAATTCTTGATAAGCCTAAGTGAACAACAGGTCTGTGATGATTTACTGGTGCCTGTGTCTCCACTTGTTTTCCTCTGCCCGGGTGCTGCTTCAGCAATACCCTGTTAGCGAAGTAATGGAAATAAATTATAAATTTACCCTTTGGATTCTAGACACGACTTTATGGCTATCCCACCTGCCTGTCTGCGCTGACACACACAACAGCATATGATCAATACTCGAGATGGAGGAAGCTTTGTGACTAACACAGATTTGGTTTGTTGGATTCAGCAATTAAATCAAAGTTGATAGTTTTGAAAGGTAGAAAACTAGGATTATAAACTTAGGACCTTGATTTAGTTTTTATTTTGAGGAAGCCCATCTGCTATCCCTGCCAGGGGTTTAAAGTCATGTTAGAGTGTGAAGCCTACAAATTGCCTCTCTAATCCTTCATGTCAAGTAATCTCTTTAAGTACTGCCTTGAGTATGTTTTAGTGCTGCTTTACGACATCATGGACATCTTCTAAACACTGAGTGATATTACATACCTGGAGCACCTTTTTACTCATTAAGTTTTTTAATATACTGAGTAGAAGATACACAGTACTTAGATTCTGGCACTATCAGAAGTAGAATCATTACATTTCACAGGTCTTGGAATATACATTCCAGTGAAGTGCTCTGGCATATACATAACTTAGAACTTCAAAAAATTACTAAGAAGCCACTCTCTCATTCCCTTACCACAATCCTAACTGTGTAATGAAGACATTGTCAAACTTCAAGTAAACAAAACTATAACTGTGACTTTCTCCATGTAACTTCTATCTACAAGAATCTTAGAGAAGATTATATGCCAAAACTATAGCAGAAAATACAGTTTTTTGATCTCCTTAACCTGACTTTGGGAAGTCTACAACAAAACAGCATCAACCAATAGAAAGTGACTTAGGGAAAAGATAAAGGAGAAGTTTTGACTATATGTCACATGTTCTGGGATTGAAAACAGGATGCCTATTTTTAGTGTTACTCTAATAACCTTTAAACAAACCATCTCACCTGTCCTGGAGATGAGGACATATTCCGAAGAACAGCAATATGATGTTGGCAAAAAGAAAAAAAACAGTACAGAAGATTAAACGAACACCTGATCCCTCCTATTACGTAAATAAGATTTTTCTTTTAAAGGGAAATTAAAGGAGAATATTTCTTTGTTTATAAATAAAATAAAGCTTACCTAGAGAACTAATTAAAAATGAACTGCTACAGGTTTAGAATAAAACAAGAAAATTTAAGAAATAAGCCTCAAAATAAAAAGAATATTTAAAATCCCAAAATAGAGAGGGGTAAAAGTCATACAGCTGTAGGACAAACTAATCTGGAAGTATACTAGGAAGCTCAGTCAGTCACTCCATATGCACATTTCCCAGGGCTTCAGAAAGTTTTGTTTCTGTTTCTGAAGTAACTGGTCCTAGTGACTACCCGACAGAGATTATGGGAATACTTGTGTACATTTGTATGAAAGTTCCTATGTTTCTATTAAGCAAGTAGCAGCATAATAGCTGGCAGTAAAATTATCCATGCTGCAGTTCACTTTTCAGCTGACTCTGTATCTCTGTATTTCTTCTCCTCAAGAAGCTATTGCTCTTGCACCTAACATAGCCTGGATGGAATGAAAGCTAACCTGAGACAAGGAAAGTAATAATTACAGCCTTAAGAAGAATCACTGTGACACTGGTCTTTTCAGAAAACTTACTCTTCTCAGTAATACAGTGATTTTATCAAGTGTTACAATAACCAAAGCTAATTTCTGAAAGACTAAAACACAGTTCTTTTGAATCTGTTACATTTTGATTCAAGAGCACTTAAAAAGTAAATATAAGCAATAGCCCTGCTTCTAATTCATCATTAAATTGCTGTTTTCTCCTTGATTTGTCCTCTACCAAATGACAAATCACATGTTACCAAACCATACTACAAGGACAGCTTAATTATCAACCAAAAGACTACCAAACTTGTAATTCTCCACATTAAATAACTGCATTTCATGAATATTACTAATCCTTACATAAGGGCTTCCACACAACAGATTTGACAGGGCAGCACTGAGCATTTAAACATGACACTAATCAGAATTCTTCATCCTTGTGGGAAAATTTTTCAGAAGTTACTCTTAAAAATGAGAAAATTCACACACACAGAGTAGCATACCAATTTCAGTAAAAGAGAAGAGACTCTTTAGTTTCATGATGAAATTTGTGGTCAAAGCCAAATACAAAATTGATTCTAAACTCAAACAAGGGCACTTACCTGGGGTATTTCAGAAAGAACTTTGAACCTAGTTTCCTATGTTCCAGTTTATGCTCCCAACCAAGGGACAATCTGCCATATGAAGACTGACAGATGTCTCTTTCATTCTGATATTTCACGTGGAAAAAAAATGAGAGCATCTCAAATCTATCAAAGACATTCTGGTTTCAGCACACAACTGCAATACAGATTTATCATGAGCCCTCAGAGTAAAAAAACTTCCCCTCATGCCATTTCTTCGAAAGTTCCAAAATCTTCAGTCACCAAGTTGAAAGGACCACAAAATGCACCATTTACTGTTAGTACTGCCACAAATTCTGCACAACACAGGCTTCTCTGAACTACTACATGCTACTTTTGTGTCCCTCATTTTCACAACCAGACACTTCTGTTTCCAACATTACAACTCTCCTTATACTCTCAAGTACCTAATGCAGTTACCTACTGTCTACGTCTGGAAGAACCAAATGTCATGTGTGAAATCAGTCCAACTCTCCACATTAATCTTTTGCAGACTAAGATCCTACATCTGCAAAGAAGCAGGGTCTCTAAATTACAAGGGACACATGACCCATTCAGTAATAATGGGCAAAAATAGCATTAAATCTGCATTAGGTATTCTTCAGTCTTCCTTCCAACTGTCAGGTTATATACAGTATAGAATAGAGAAAAAAATTGTCAGATCTGATCTTCATGTACCAGGCTCATATTAGAAACTGGAAATAAGAGTGCCCCCTTTCCCATTTTTTTTTTCCTGAAAATACCAGAACTTGTCCATTATCTGCTGAAAGGCAGTTTTTGCAAATACACTAACAAACCCTACAGGTGAAGATACAGATCAATAGTTTTTTCAGTGATACAATGTAAGTGTTTCCTAAACAAAGTAAAGAGGTTTTTTTTAAGATGGGACAATAATGTCTACATATACTCACGCTAGCAGACGCTGTCTTTGCGAGGTCTGTATTTTCTCACATGCATGCAAAGAGCAGCATCACCAAAACAAATGAGGAACTCAGGATTTGAACTAAGAAAAGCATTTATTTAAATACTTCCTTCAAGCAAGGAAAGTATTAGCAGGAGCTCAAACCCTCTAACCACAAAAGCTATGTGGATCCAAATAATGATAAACACAAACACCTTCTGTGTAAGCCCTACAAAGCCAGACTAAAATTGTGCTGCAACTGACTCAAGTACACTGCTGACATGATTTAAGAGTGTTCTTTCTATTTTAAGTCTTTTCTGTACTAATGCAGATCTGAAAGAAAGAAAAAAGAAAGAAACCATTTAAATTCATGTTTTAAAATAAAACATTGCTGACAGTACTTTAATCCATTTACCTGGCTTTGGAGCTGCCTGAGACCCAAGCACCTGGTGGGTTCTGAACATTCGCAAGCACAACACCTTTGCAGAATGTGCCTTCGGCGGGAGCACATTGCCAAAACCAGGAGCTGAGCATCCACCCACAGCGACACGCAGAAGGCTCGCCATTGCACCCAGACCTCACAACAAATTCCTTGCCACGTATGGAACCCCTACAGCAAATGTGAAAACAAATCAAGGGTTATTAATGACACTGCACAGAAGGCATGTAAACGCAGCAGGTTTAGAACCAGTCGACTGCCAGTAGCCACGAGACAATCATTCCTCACCACCTTTATCTTTCAGGCTGGAAAAAAAAAAACTTTTTTTTTTCCAAATTAAGTAAGACAGCTCTTAACCAAAGCAACTGGCACGACCAGCCGACCTGGGGCCGCATTTCTGCGACTCAAGGCCATTTTCTCTTTACATCGTTGCTTTAAAACGGGAACTTTGGGACGAGAAAAGCGCGGCGCCCCAAGGCACCAAACAAATGACTCCAATCCGTGCCACAGCTCTCTCAGGAGTCACCCCAGGTGGGACACAGCCTGAGAGGCGCAGCAGAGCACGCACTCGGGGCGGGACACCCCGGGCAGCGGGCAGGGGAGCCGGGAATGCGCTCTTCGCCCGGAATCCCGCCGGGCCCCCGCGGCAGCGGCCCCTTTTCTCTCCCGTCACTATTTATAGCCCGCGGCCACCGAATGACCTTGGGCGGGCGGCTCGTCCCCCGCCATGCACCGTCCCCGCTCGGGGGACACCCCGCAGCCGCCACCTCCCCGCTCCCGGGGGCCCCTTCCCGGGCCACCTGCCTCCTCCCGCACGTCCGTCCCGCCACGCTCCCTCCCTCCTTCCCTCCCTTCCCCTCGACAGCGTGGCACCGCTGTCCTCTCCCCACCAGCGGCTGGCCCCCACACGCACCAGGAGAATGAGGCGGTGCCGGCGCAGCCCCTCACGACGCGGCGCACACGCCCCGCGCGGAGTCCCGCACACGCTCCTCCCGCAGCCCCGTACCGAGCCCCGCTCCACAGGCCTCCACAGAGAGCTCCACGCACCGCCGCAGCTCCGCACGACGCCGCGCTCGCTCCCACCCGCGGTGCCGCCGCCGCGGCTCCCACCGACCTTGGGGCGGGGCGGGGGCGGGCCCGTGCCCGCCAACCCGGAAGGACTGAGGGGCGCGCGGGGGTCGGGCGGCCGCGTCACCGGCGTGTGAGGGGCGGCGGCGCGGGGCTGGCGCGGTGCTGGCCGAGCCGGCGGCGGCAGAGCGGGATAAGCGTGCCCGGCTGGCCGCAGTGCGGAGGCGAAGGTCGGGGCTGGCGAGGAGACGTGCTGAACCGCGCGTGTTGGACGTGGGGCTAACGCCATAGCACGTAAGTGGTGTCCTCTTCGTTATTGTTACTTCTTAAAATGCGCGATAAAGCAGCGAGGTGTCGGGGTGGTAGGCGCCGTACGGGATCAGAAAATGGGGAGCTGTGTCAACTTTGGGCATCAGGGGGAATTTCTTCACAGAAAGGGTGGTTTGATATTGGGGTGGGCTGTCCGGGGAGGTGGTGCAGTCGCCGTCCCTGGGGGTGTTTAAGGAAAGGCTGGACGTGGCACTCTGTGCCATGGTCTGATTGTCGTGGTGATGTTCCGTCATAGGCTGGACTCGATGATCTCAGCGGTGTTTTCCAGCTTAATCGATTCTGTGATTCTACAGCTGCTGAAATAATACATGGCTGGATGAAGAGCACATGGGGTTGGAGAGGCAGTTCCAGAGGACAGCCAGCCACGCTGCCCATTGCCTCCTTGCATTGTCTTCACACAGTCCTGCATATGTTGTCTTACTTCACGCAATCTGTGGGTTCCGTGTATAAGGCATATTTTGGTTTGGGTTTTTTTTTTTTTTAATTTACTGAAGTCTGTGTAGCTGCTCATGCAAACTACATGTTGCTGGAGATGACACAGCTTCCAGACTTGTAAATGGTGACTTAGCAAGTAAAGTTAAGCACTGAAAACATGAGAGTTACCCTGAAAATAATTAATAGGATTCTCTACTACTAAATGTTCATTACTTTTGTGCTTTTAAATAACCTTGTGTGAAATCTGTAGAGCTTTAGAGCTACAGATTATGCTGTGGTTTATGTTTTGGGCTCAATAACGACTGACTCCTACAAAAACATGCCTTATCAGTATGGTAGCGGTTGGAATAATTCCAGCTAGTAACAATAAATTGCACTTCAAAAGCTAGAACCAGCCCTCTCCTTTTTTTTTTCTAATTATCAGCATTTAAAAAATAGAGCAAGTAAAAATGTCTGTGTTCTGAATAGTGACAAGGTTGCAGTGTGTGACATATTGGCATCAGGCACTGAAGGTGTGTGTGGATTGGGTTCTGAGTTTTAGATTATTTGGTAGGACACTTAGGACAAAGCAGGTATCTCCTAATGGCTGCCTAGAATTGTTCATAATTCTATTTGGTGAAAGTTTTAATCTAGTCATTGGGTGCTTAGGTTAGCTCTGTCTAGTTTAGTGATCTCAGGGGTTCTGCTGTCTGGCCTCCAAGGCTTGAAGTAATTCACAGGACTTCAGCTACTCAAGCCAAAACCTTCTAAGCATAATGTTAAGCAATCTAAGGGGGTGTACTGTTGAGGGCAGTATTTGGGGCTTGTTATTTTGGAATTAACTATCTGATTATTTTTCTTAATTTTGTTTTAGGTGTCTACACTAGGGAGAGGAAATTGGGTTCCCGACCAAACTCAACGGCGTTCATGCAAACTTAAGTAGTGCATCTCTAAGAAAAATAATGGATTTGGGATCACATTCCACTTTAAATGGTAAGCAGTTGTGAAACGGTTATTAAATTAATATAACATAAAATGTCTGCTAAGGGAAAAGAATTCACATTTATGTCCAAAGGTGAAAACTTGTCTTGTTCCATAACTTAAGGCACTCAATTCCTCTTAGGTGTAAACTTTAAAGAATGAGATTTGCTTACTTGAAAGATTGGCATATTCAAAATTGGCATATTCTCCATTAGAATATAATGATGGAGATTTTAATTTTTCTTCACATTAATGTAAGCTTTTCATTCTCCTCCTGGTAAGGCAGAGTCTACAGATGTAGACAGAGGTCACAATATAGGCATTAAAACTGGAGCTGATAACACAAGAACACTGAATATTTTTAATGGAGAAATTTAGTAGCTAATTTGTGATCTTTAAAAATTGGTAATGCTGCTTAAAATAGTTTTGACAATGGTTTATACAAGTGAAGTATTAGAATGGTTTTTTAAGACTAATTCAAAACATCCTGCATTGGCTCACATTCCAGTTGCAGAGTATAGATTTATTAGTTTACCATTCCATATTTCCAGAAGGGTTGCCTAGGAAGAGTCTCCCCATGAGCCTCATTAATTTTAACTTATGACACCTTTAATGTCTGGCCATCTTTTTATCTTGGCAAAAATCAGTCCAATTCATGCCTTGGGGAGCTAACAAATATTTTATACCCTGTCCCTCCCCTGTTAATAATTGAAAATTATTAACATGTAATGGTAACATGTAATAATAAACCAAATAGGAACCTGACTACTAAAGGCACCATTTTACAATCCAACTGGATTTTTTTTAAATACTAGACAGCACTATTGTAATATTTTAATAATGTTTCACACATACTTGCCTATTTTTTTCACCCCTTCATAGTGGTGAACAGAGCGGGACCCAATGCCACACAATCTTTGGATTTTTTTTTTGGCAGGAACAAGTGGCAAGGACAGCACAGACCAGACTGTTCAGGGAGACAAAATATAAACTCCCTCAGCAGGATCAGCTGAGGTGTATTTGTGGCACACCAGATTACACTTGCCCTCCTCATCTTGAAAGCTGTGATACAGAGTTTGCAAAACAATGACAGCAAGACTTTGGACTGAAATTGAAGAAGAGTAGATTAATTAAATTGTAAATTGACATGTGCGTTGAACCATTCACAGTTTATGTGATAATATTAGGAAAAATGCATTACATGAACCATGTTCTTCAGCTGGTTTCTATTGGTGTGGAAAGTGGTTGTTAAACATTAAATCAGAAGAGCATTTGTTATCACTTCATGCATAAATTATAAATGAAAATGTATTTTTCTGAACAACCATAAGTAGCCCTAACCGTACAATAATATGGTCATGGTGAAGGCTTAACTTTATGGGATTAAATTTAAAATTTCGCCTGTAGCTTTTCCATCCCTCTCTGGTGTAAACATCTGTGTATGCACAGCATGGCGTGATGCACCTGTGGCTGCAGGTCTCTTCTGTTGTCGCTGAAGCCTTGGCCCTGCCACGGTCACCTCGCCCCGCTCGTTACCGTGGAGATGCAGTCGCAGGGAATACGGTGCCTTTGGAAACGCTGTTTCCAGGCTGCTGCGGCTCGGGGCGGGCGCGGCCATCGCGACGCTGCGCGGGGGTGAAACCGAAAGTGCGGGGCCGGGGCGGGCCCGCGCTCCGCCCGCCCCGCCCCGCCCCGCTGCGCTGCGCTGCGCTGCGCTCCTCCCTCCCATGAGCGCCCGAGCCGCCCGGCCGCAGCATGTCGGAGAGTTTCGACCGAGCGCCGGGTGCCGGCCGGGGCCGCGGGTGCGGCGCGCCGGAGAGCGGCGGCGGGGCCCGGCCCGCGGGCAGCGCGTCCCGCGGCTCGGGCTCAGCCGAGGAGCAGCAGCACCAGCCGGGCGGCCTCTTCCCGCAGCAGGAACCATTGCGGCCTCCGAAGACGGCGCCCCTGGGCACCGGGATGGCAGGTACGGGCTGCTCTCCCCGCCCTTTCTTTTCGCGGGACACCTGCGCAGCGCCCCGCCCGCCGCAGGGGCACCGGCAGCCGCCCTCGGGAGCGTGGTCCCGTTCCCGGGTGTGCGATGCGGGCACCGCGCTGAGGCCGGGTCAGCCTGATGAGCCCTGGGGCCGGCGGACACCTGGGTGACTCGGGAGGGGTAAGAGGAAGAAAACCAAGAGAATCATGTGATGCGCTGTGCAGTCAGCTCAGTACCTGCTGACCGATGCCCAGCCTGTCCCTCAGCAGCACAATTGACAACTCCTGGCCAACTCCCCCCCGGTTTATATACTGAACGTCACATTCTGTGGTATGGATTATCCCTTTGACCAGTTCAGGTCAGCTGTCCAGTCTTTGCTGCCTCCCTGCTTCTTGTGTATCTGCTCACCATCACAGCATGGGAAACCCATGAAACCCATGTTATTGACACTTGCCTCATACTGGATCCAAAACACAGTGCTGTACTAGCTAGCAAGAAGAAAATTAACTCTATCCCAGCTGAAACCAGCATACTGGGTTATGACCTGGACCAGGTAAAGGTGTGATGTTGTATTGCAGCTGCTTGCAATACTCTCTGTCCTTTCTCCTCTTTTGTGCCCCCACATCTGAGTGTACTTTTTATCCATCTGTTAATCTGACTGCAGATGGTCTCAGTCTTCCCCCACTGAAGAATTCCAGTCTATTTGCAAAAAAATAAACCCAACCCAAGAGTAACACAAAGCAATGTTTGTTGGTCAGCTTTTTCAGGTAGGTATCAGGTTCGGTTTTCAATAAACTTATGAGCTAGTCTGTAAAGAGAGGTTTGGAAAATAGTGTTTTAAAAACACTTCAGTTGGATGTTGTGGCAAATGGTATATAAGAACAAGAATAACCAAATATCCTTTCAGCATTTTGTTGAAAATAAGTATTGGTCAAAATCAGTGATGTCTGTCATTTATTGACCTTCCAAATGTATCTTGTATTTGTGTCTAAAATCAATGAAAAATCACAGGATAATGAGATAAGCAGATTTACTAGTTGCATAGGTTAACTCTTAGATAATGTGTTTACATGGAAAATAAGTTTTTTTCCCTTCTCCCATTTTTTTTGTTCACCTGCACAAGACCACTGTGTACTTTCCGTCATGTAGAAAGATGTGTGGAGTGTGCTTAAATGAATATCCATACCTAAGAATAAACAATAAAACCTATGTATTTACAGTAAGCCTATGTATTTAAAGGAAGTATATGTATAGTCAAACCATACTTAAAGTAAAAAAAAAATATATATATATATTCTATGTTTACTCTGTGTGAATACATACTAATTTAGTGATGTCTAAGACAATCTATTAACAAAAATTTTTCAGAACACCTGCAAAAGACAGGAATTCCATCTGGATCTCAAGATAAAGTTTCAGCTCTTGATTCTGGACCAGAAATGGCTGAACCTCAGTTAGCTGTGGATCCTGTAGCAACATCAAACTTGTCTGCTAAAGCGCCTGAATTTTATCCATCAGGGTACAACCAGAACTTCAATCAGAATTTCACAGTGAGTGCTTTAACTTCATTCTTTAGTATGTGCCAACTTACTTGTATTCAAATTAATAATATTTTCTTGAAATCTTTCATGTCAGATAATTTGAATTCTGGATTTGCTAAAGTGCAAAAAAATTGCAAAAATTCTGAATATAACCTCCAGAATTGCAGCCAAGATGTTAAGTGATATTTGGTGAATATTATGATGTACATGAGCACCTCTCCTGTGGAATATTTTGCCAAAGCTTGCTGCAGATAACCATATTCCTTTTTGACTACACCAGGCGTTGGTTACATTCAACATAAGAGTAATCTGGTTTTTTGGTGACTACGTCAGTTGTAGTTACATCTATACTGCATTTTAAATGAAAGCATAGCTTCACTCTTATGCAGAATTCACAGGGAGAGAAAGCTTGAACTTTAGCTTCTCTGAGCACAGGCTTTGCCTTTCCTGAATTTCCTGTGCCACAGGTACCATTCGTAATGACTGCCTAAGCTAGTGTAGCATCATGTGTCGTCAGCGGTGTTGTATCACCAAAGGGCAAAAAAAGTTAACAGTTACCTACCAACACACCTAGTAAGAAATGTATTTCCAGCCAGACTCAGATCAATTTGTAGATGCATCATGTAATAAAAGCTGGTACTTCTATTTTCTGCTCCATTGTCTTCCATGTTACTGCTTCAGTAACTCTACTCCAGGGAAGATCTCTGTGAATTCTTGGTATATCCTTTTGTTATGCAAACAGACTCTGGTACTATATAACAGGTGGGAACTTTTACGAATACAGTCAAGTGATTAAAAAAAAAAGAGGGATGCTGAATCAAATTGATTTTTGATAACTGGTAGAAAAATATCTTTATCTGAATGCTGAATATGGTGGTTTGGTATTCTGAAATCTTTTCCTCGCCAGTAAAATTGATGTTACCTTAATGTTACCCACTTTGCCTGTTTACTGAATGTAATGGCTGTCCTATATAATAAACCCCACTGCCAATATACAACTGTTAATGCCAGTGTGAACGTGTTTTGGTGAACTGATAATCTAGGAGAAAAAAAACTGCTTTGCCCCAGCACTGGTTACATGTTTCCTATAAATAAAGTGTTTCAGTTTCAAGACAAAGAAAAAACCCAAACAGTCTTTCCAATAGCATACATAGTGCTATCTTAAAACTGCGAAGTTTCAATGCCAACAATGTTGCTTTTCAGCTGTTTTGCAAAAACACACAAGTATGTGGGAGTGCCTGGTTGCTATGTTGTTGGAATATGCTATGAATGTGACTCATCTATTAATAAAACTACCTCTGAAAATGTTAGCAAAACATGTTGCAGGGACTTTAATTTAATTAGAATATGATACACATAAAGCAGTGGTGTTTTTCTTTCATTCTTCACTATTAGAAAATCTGTGGTTTTTTTAGTTTAGTAACTGAAGTAATTTTATATACTGGGCTCACTTGTCATTAAAATAAAAAAATTAGCAGACTTTACAGTTACACTGATTTTGACCATGAGTTTCAAAATTTGAATCAAAACAAAGTTTTGAGAAACTTTTTTTTTACTTAAAATTAGTACTTTATAGGTTCCATTTGTAAAGATCCCTGAATTTTTAGATCTGAAATATTGTATTTCTCTCATAAAATACAGTTGTTTTGCAATAGCAAGAAAACATTTATTATTTTAAAAATAGAGTTGATAGAGTTTGATTGTGCACCATTATAATTACTGTGTCTGTCCTGTTGCTATTAGGTGAGTTAATTTCCAGACTTTCCAGTTTTTGGTGCTCAAAACTATCAATTACCTGTGAAGATGTTTTAAGGACTACAGCTTATAAAGTTTTCTAGAATTTTCAGAAAAACTTTACTGGGACTTTGAAGAAAGGCCTCCATGGAATTCTCTGTTTGCATGCAGAGTCTGACCCATGGAAATTGTAGATGTCTGCAACAGAACTAGTGACTAGAAAGGTTTGAATTGCCAGTAGGAAACACCAGGTTTGTTCCCTGGAATGGCTGTATGATAATAGTATGCCTGTCACTCCATCAGATGGGCATAATGACAATCTTACTTTATAGCTTTAGGAGTGAGGTTTTTCTTATTTTAGGATTCCACAATCCTTCCCTCCTGCTTTTTTCTTTTTTAACTTCAGTAATTTCCATCAGAAGACCAAGCATGAGAGTGCCACTTAACCTCATTCAGCATGAATAGGTGCTTTTAGTCTTTTTGTACTTGGGTTTGCAATAACTATATTGGTAACTTGTTGAGTTCATTTAACTGAAAGGAAAAAACCTTGATCCTAAGAAGTCGGAAGAAAAATCAGTAAGTTGTTATTAGTAACTAAGTTCGTAAGTGGAAATATGAATTTACTAAATAAAGGAAAACAGCAATCAATACATATTAAGAAACGAAGAGCACATTTGTCTCATGAATCTTTGCTATAGACTTTCTGTTCTATCTTTATGTATATCAGAGGAGTTCTAGTACCTATTTAGCCTTCTACCCTTCTGTATGTAAACTCATGAACTGACACACAATAAAAGAGACGAAAGTCTATAATATTTTCATCAGTTACTCTTTTGTTGTGAATAATCCAGGACCCCATCCTATAGCTATCAAAGATTAGAGAAACAAATCGGAGCACTGGCTTGATGGAGTAATTATTGAGATTAACAGAAAATCTCTACTTTACTTTTGTGGCTTTAAATTATTAGTTTGTAGTGATGTGTAATCTTACAGACTTCTGTTAGCCAGCTCCTCTTGAAAAATAATCACGAGCCATTTGCTTTGTTTTCCTTGGGTTCATACATTGCGTGGTTGTACATTTATGTTACATTTTAAAATCTGACAATGAGACGTGCAAGTACTTTCTTTCTAGAAGCTAAATTTAGTTAGTTTTTAAGGAATCAATTATAAATAATTTTAATAAAACCATATATTTCTGAATTTCCAGAGTATTCATTTTTCTCTCCCATTTGTTCAGTTCCCTGAAACCTAGACTTCTTTTGAAGTTGTTTATTTAGTACAGGTGGATGAAAATGGTACAGAGTTCAGTTCTGTGTTTAGTCTCTTAATTACAAACTGAAAATAAGAGCATACAACAGGAACACTAGTATACCAAATGGCACCTGGGATCCCTTACAACACAAGGATGTTCTCTAAGACTGGATTCTTGCCAAGTGAGTGTGAGAGGAAGATACCTTCCTCTCTGCTGAAGGAGGGTGGTGTAACAATCTGATGGTTGTCAGAAGGAGCAGCTTCTTTTACTAGCTACAGCAATTGCATGCTCTGCAGCCTGGCTGGAGAGTTTTCAGACAGGTTGTTTGGAGAGATGCTAGTTCAGCTGTATGTGATTCAGCTGCAGTAGTACTACTGCAGTACTACTATAGTACTACTATAATGTAGTAGTTCTGTGAAACAAACTAGTTTTAAATTTATTGTGCAGAACTCCTACTGGGCTGTTTGAAATTGCCTTATAAATGTTGATTTTCTTTAGAAGCAGAGTATGTAGCAAGTCATGCATTGGCCTGTTAGCTTTTACTTTTTGGATTTGTAAGCTCCAAGCCTTTAAAATCATAGAAAACTTTAGGTTAGAAAGGACCTCTGAAGTGCCCATGCTCCAATCCTCAGGTTGTCAAAGGCTTTATGTAGTAGTAATTTTCCTTATTTTCCATAAACCCGTATTTCTTTTTCGTGTTTCTGGTGGGCAACGTTGTTATTTAGCCTTTAGTGTTATTAACTGACATATCTTCTAGTTAAATATATTTTACCTCTGTTACACTGATGTATGTCCCACCTCACTAACTTATGACATGTCTGAATCATTTTGGAAAGTCTGTTTTTTTTACCCACACATTCTTCACAAGTCATGCAATTAATATCAGGATATGATTTTCAACAATGTGTATCTTGTCTTTCTCATAGCTCATACCCAGCTAGAAATTTTTCACAGATCCATATTGTTACTCAGTAGAGGAGAGCTAGGCGTTTAGAAGACAAAGAAATTAAAAATCCCTATTAAGGGAGTAGAAGGAGGCAGGGGGACAATATAGTTATAACCCTTGTCAATGTATTTATGTACGCTAAGTAAAGAAAAAGTGCTTTATTTTAGCTCAGCTTTACTGTAAGCATTTTAAATGGTAGAATAGTTGAGAATTCTGATTTTCTTTACATTAGTCTTATGTCTTGACTTGCTAATTGTAAGTAATTTTTTTTTAGAAGTGCCGCTTCAGGCTCCTTCTTCCATTTCTGAAATATATGAGGTGATTTGCACAACCTTTTGTGTAGTGTGACAAAATGATGTATTTGGACTGTGTTACTAGTAGTGACGTCACAAAGGATGCTGCTTTCTTTGCTATTCTCTTCATATACCAACATTAGTCTCACATAGATTCATTTCTGAATGGACAAAAATTCTGTTTCATCAGTGGGAGCATAAATATCAATGAAGTGATACTGGGTAGCCCCTCCTCTGTTTAGAGAGCAGTTGTGTCTACTGTCTTGTCTGGTTTTAAACCTCAGTAGCTGTAAATTAATGCAATTCAATTTGAGTAGTTTCATTTCATGCCTTTTAATCTTTCATCTTTTGCCAAGAGATACAAATACTCTTGACTTTAAAATAGCAGGTTTTCTGATTATGCTTCTTACATGGGAACAGTACTATACTATGTATTTATTGTATTTCTCTAATTATTCTCACTTCTGCATATTTTTGGAGCACTATACAAGTGCACTATCTAAGCCCAAAATACTTTGTTTCAAATTTTCCCTTCTTTTTCCTTCTGTGGTTCATAAATCCACCGTACAGTACCAGGAATGGGTGTTGAACCTCAGTTTGGTAGTTCTGCCCTTAACAGATAAACTTACTTGGTTTGTTAGTTAATCTTGTAATCAACTTGGGAAACTTATTTCTTTTTAATCTGTTTTTAATGTATTTTGCTGGGAGACCCTAATGTCTGTAAAAATACTTTGCCTGGTTCTTAATGTGATTGGATGCTTCTGAAGTCTACACTCCAGGAGACTTTGGGGTCTTTGCTCTAAAAATGTTGAAGTGAACTATGTAATCCAGTATACAGAGACTCAAAACTCAGGGCTGTATGGTTATTTCTGGAGACAGAAAGTGTAACAATTCTTCAAGGTTGTTTTTAAGGAGTTGGCATATTCTTTAACTTCTACAGGATTCTTCATTCGAAGATAGATGTGATGGCTATCTGACTCTGGCAGAATATGTACAAGGCTTCCTAAATCACCTCACGGAGCAGCCAGGTTGTTTTGAAACAGAAATAGAACAGTTTGCTGAAACACTGAATGGCTGGGTTATTGCAGATGAAGCTTTACAAGAACTCGTTGAACTCATCTATCAGCAGGTAATGTATTACAAGATGGACATTATGCCTCTGCTACCCAGTGTCCAAGATAGGCATTCCAGTATTTGTTACATAATTGTATCAATGTAGTAATTTAATGATTGATATTTTTTCCCTTTAGACTGAAATATATAGGGAAGGATTTTGCTCAGTAAATTGAAATGGTAGCTCAGATTTTGAATGCCTAAATTGTATACATTTTCCCAGTTTGCTGTTTCCTTTTTTCTCTGTTTGTATATCCGGGGTAACATACTACAGTTGAAATTATGCTATTTAATTAAGGGAAGTTGCATTTTAATTTTCATTAGTAAAGATTGAAGAAACTTGCAACATATTGTACACTTTTATTATCTTGTGCAAAAAAAATTCTTCATAGTCCTAAGATACTTTTAATTCCTAGGTATTAAAAAAAATTAAATTCATACCTACTGTACACATGATCTTTTGGGAAATACCTCGTTATTGCCAGGCTTTTTTTTTATTTGAAATATACCTATTTCAGAACAGCATAATTGGAGAAAAGGAAAGCTCCTCTAAGGGTAACAAGGTCCAGTCCCATTGATGGCCATGGAAATGAGGACAGAGACCTTGAGCTGAACTCTGTACTAATTGGGGGAGCCATTGGAAAGAACAGCTTAATATGTGTTGCTTAGCAAATGAGCTGCTGTCACTGTCTTTTGGGCTCGCTGCAGAAAAGGAAGCCATGCTTCTGGCTTGCTCTTCATTATTTGTTGTTATCCCAACAAACCTTTCATAGGTTTGTTGCTTACAAATTCTACCTTGAATAAAAGTAAGAAAGCAGACTTTTTCTTAAGTGAAGATACCTGCAGAATATATTGATCTGGTGTATGTAGAAGTGGAATGACTGGCTGGCCATTGTACAGAACTGTAGAGTCTCAGGTTTCTCATTATTATACAGAATTAATGCAAATTTAATTGAGACCAGTTTAGTTAGACATGATGATCACCTGTACTGCATTTGGCAGCATCATTTTACCATTCTTTATTTGAACCCATGGAGGGATAGTTTATTGGAACGGAAAAAAGAGGATTTTACACTATTTTTAACTTCCTGTATTTTAAATACGCTGACTTGAATGTAATAGAAGTCTATAATGTTACCTCTTCCTCTCTGTCCCCCTTTGAAAGCAAGTTCAGCTTTGGAGTTTACTGTGACTTCCTCAACTCAGAAGTTCAATGTTAGTCTGAAAAATTTACATGAAAAAGTTACATGAAAAATAAAGCTTAATGCTGAAAAGCTATGTTAGTATCCACAAGCATCTAATTTTAGATATCTTAGGTATCAGACCAGCATAGTGTCTGAGCAAAGCCAACTATACTTATTATTCTTCTTTCTTGAGCAGAGGCTCAAGCATTTGTCTCCTGTTTTTCACAAAACAATTAAAATTGCTGTAACTTATAAGCACCTGCTTCAGTGATACAAATTTGACCCAACTAAGCAGATTTACAGATGCTAGGTTTGTAAAGGAAATATACTGAAATTAAATAAACCCATGTCCTGTAGGGTCATCCCATCACTTCTGTGTAAGGTATCTTAGCCTATCTATAAATAGTAATTATATACTTATCTTCTTAATTATGTCTGAACAGAATGAAGTGCCAGTTCTTTTGTGACAGTCTTACAAAAGTTGGACACTGAATTAATAGTCTAAGAACCTTTACTGTTGTATAGTTAATGCAGTGGATTGTTCCTGTTAGAGCAACTACAGTTTCTCAAGATGCGTTGGTAGATTAGCCTTCATGCTTAGATTGTGACTTTTTTGAATTGGAGTAAAGTGGTGTTACCAGCAATAAATGTTCCAAGAATATGATTTTGCAATGTAATGATTGATTATTAGGAAGATATAGTGTGGAATTTTTTTTGTCTGTGTGTGCTACACCAGATCACAATACCTAAAATTTAGTTATTTTAATGTTTGGTGCAACCACAAGTACAGACCAACTAATAAGGGAGATAATGTTTAAAAAATACAGATGAGATTCAAAGAATTTGTGTATGTGTTTGGATGTTAAAGTTTTTGTTTGCTGGGGGTTTGGTGGGTTGGAGTTTTTTTGTTAGGAAAAAGTATTAAAAAGGTTCACTTAATAAAAATGGGGTGCCTTTTCTAGTCAGAGCAACTGATTGAACCACAGCATCAAAGTCTTTTTAGGTAGTTCACATGCCCCTTACTGGAAAGTGAGCTCCATTTGTCTGTCTTAATTAGTTAAACCTGTTGTATCTTCCAAAGAGACTCAAGTTTTTTTCCAGCAACTCTATGCACATAGAGGAATTCTGGCTTTTTCTCTACCTGTAAGAGGTAGGTAGGTATAATTGCATTAGCAGGACTTTTTTTTTCAAACATGTTGGAACAGCCCAAGCATGCAAACATATCTGTAGCACTGATACATGATCAAGATGCAAAAAAATATTCAAAGATTAGAGTGCCAAAGGAGAAGTTTACTGAGTTCTTAGTATCCTCATTTTCTTTTGGACAGAGCTGGTGAAGTTATTTGCAGCAGAATCTCTTTTCACTGAAACTGCATCTGAGAAATAATCTGAAATTCAGGTGTTGTTAGAGGAGGCTTGAAAATGAGTGAACAAAATAAATTTCCACCTCTTTAAAGTCTGAATTATCAGAATAAAACAGAAGATTTTTTTACACAATATCATTCCTACCACGTTTTTTAAGATGACAAAGGTGTAGATGTTCAGCAGTAACAGGACTTGTTTTAGCAAAAAAAGGATACATTGAGAGCTGTTACTTGTTATGGTCTACTCTTACTCTCTGATTCAGAAGTTTGCAATTCTGCAGATTGCTGGAGGATGTATGGGAGAAGGTATTTCTCTTTACTTGCCATGTTCTTACACTCTTTCCTTGGGTATTAACCATGGTAAAAAGAGATTATGGAATAAATAACTTATAGACTGAAAAAAGACAACTTTTTATGATGTTGTTTGAATGTACTCATTGTTCCTTGAGAGAGTATGTGTTCTTGAAAAAGTGTCTTAATGTCCACTGTTGATTTTTTTGTATAAGCAGTCTGTAAGTGACTTTGAGACACTCTTCAGTTGTAGGTCTCAGTGCAGAAGCAGAGTTACATGAAGACACGTGGCATAATGGTGGTTGTTTTCTTAGAGCCATAGAATTACAGTATAATGAACTTTTAAGTTCTGCTGAAGTGCATATATCAACATTATTAATCATTAATTTTCTGCTCATGAGTTTTCTGATCAACATTAAGCATGGATTTCAAAAAACCTTTTAAAAATATTTTCTGATAGCCTAATCATTACTTTTATAAATAATTTATTTTTCCATTTTTATTTTGGAAGGCCACATCTGTCCCAAATTTTTCATACATGGGAGCCCGGTTGTGTAACTATCTATCTCACCACCTAACCATTAGTCCACAAAGTGGGAACTTCCGACAATTGCTGCTTCAAAGGTCAGTGTCAGTCAATTTAAGCCTTATTCTCTTCAGTTACATCTTTCTGGTTTGTGTGTTAACTCCTTTTGTAGCATACAAAGAGATACTTATTTAAAATATTACAGATTGAGGAGTATCAAAACACAGGTACATGCTGAGTACTGAACACGTGCATCTTAAAATATTTTAATATTTTTAAACATAAAAATAGGACTCCATTTGAAGTTTTGTGGGATCTTTTGAACTGAGTATATTAGACTGATCCCCAAAATAGTGCAAATTGGAAAATTAATCTATTTTAAAAGTATACTAAATGCACATATAGGTACTGTCCTTGTCCTTTGACTCTTGCCAGTACTTACTTAATTGTAGTTTTTTAATTAGTGCTTTGGTTTTTTGCCTGGAATTGCTGTGTAAGGTTTATTCACTGATGGGCTAACTGACTTTGTATCTATGAAATAGTTGTATAAAATCCAGAAGGATAATTTTTTTCAGTTTCAGGTGTTCCAGATTTCTGGGGACCGCACTAAATAATGATTAGACTTTGTAGTTGACAAAAATGCAACATTTTAAAATTATTATATATCCTCTCAAATATTACTGTGTGACATTTGAAGGAGTACTGTCTTGGACACTTCAGAATTCTTTAGAGATTTACCTTTTGTTTTTTGTTTAAAGACAGCTTTTTGTTTAAAGACTGGCATTCTAAGCTTCAGGTTTGCCTCTTATTTGAAAAGTTTTTACTTGGTCCAGCAAAAGTGTGGTAAACTTTTACTGTAGTGCATTCCAATGGTCTTTTATCATGAGTGGAATGTTGTGGTTTAACCTGGCGGCAGCCCCTCACTCACTTCCTCCACCCTCCCAATGAGATAGGCAAGAGATTTGGGGGCAGAAAAAGCAATATTAATGGGTTGAGATAAGGATATTTTATTAGGACAAAAAAGGATGTGGATATAATAACAGTGATAAAAGAATTAGCATATACAAAACAAGAGGCACACCGTGCAATTGCTCACCACCCACAATGCCTGAGCAGGGGCCTCCAGCAATTTTCTCCCTGGTTTGTATGCTGAGCATGAGGGTACATGGGATGGAATATCTGTGGGGTCAGTGGTGTCTCCCCTCATCTTCACCCCAGTCTCCTCACCGGTGGCCTGGGGTGAGAAGCAGAAGAGTCCTTGATGTAGTGCAAACACGGAAGCAAAAGCTAAAACCAGGGCATGCAGAAGCTGAAAAAACTTAATTTTTCTCTCTTTTTTTGGTTGTTGTTCTCATCTTTTTTTTATTGTTGTTGTTTGTTTGTTTTGTTTTGTTTTTTCTTTCAAAGTCATTATTATTTTTTAACTGTGTGTTACTTTGTTACTTGAACATGAAAGGAAATCCCTGTTAATGTTGCATTTTCTGGTTCTTGGTTTTGAAGCAAACCCAATGAAAAATATTAATGTTAGCACCCTGAAGCTATTAATTTAAAGATGCTGATGTTTTGCTTGCTAATATGGATGAAATTGGGAGCAGGGAGGGTGTGTGCAGATAAACAACCTAATGATGTGACCACAGAGAGGTCATTTTCTGTTTCTCAACAAAGTTTCTGCCTGAAACTTTATATTTCAACTCTTAAGATTTTTTATTTTCTCCACTTTTTCTCAATCCATTACACAATCATTCAGAATACATTAAAATTTGTCTGGGTTTCCTTTTATCTCAAATATTTTTAATTTTGTTTTTGTACTGTTATGTAAACTTGTGTGGTTTGGCACAGTTGCTAAATACTAGAAAAATTACTTCACTGCCATAGTATGTTAATCATATTTTTGTATTTATATTTAAATTACAGAATCATAGAACTATTGGGTAGAAAGAGACCTTAAAAATCATCTAGTTCCAAACCGCTCTGCCATGGCCAGGGAACCTCTGCTAGACCAGGTTACTCAGAGCTCCATACAGCCTGGCTTTAAACACAGGGACGGGGCATCCACAGCTTCTCTGGGAACCTGTCTCAGTGCCTCACCACAGTCACAGTAAAAAATTTCTTCCTAACATCTAGTCTAAACCTGTCCTCTGTTAGTTTGAATCCATTCCCCTCTGTCCAGTCACTACATGCCCATGTGAAAAGTCCTTCTCCCGCCCTCTTTGGGGTCCCCTATAGGTACTGGAAAGTGCTACAAGGTGTCACAGATGCCTTCTCTGCTCCCTGCTGAACAGTCCCAGCTCTCTCAGCCTGTGCACACAGGAGAGCTGCTCAGGGCCTGTGATCAGCTTAGTGGCCTCCTCTGGTCTCACTCAGTATGTTTGTGTCCTCCCTGTTCAGAGGATCCCAGCTCTGTATGCAGTGCTCCAGGTGGGTCTCAGCAGAGCAGAGGGGCAGAATCCCTTCCCTCCCCCGCTGCCCGTGGGGCTCTGGATGCAGGATACAATTGGCTTTTTGGGCTTCAAGCATGCACTGTCATACTGATCATCATGCAACACCCCAAGTCCTTGGCAGGACTGCTTTCAACCACTTCCCTGCCTAAGCTGTTCGTAAGGCTTGGGACTGCCCTGACCCATATGCAGAACCTCACACTTGGTCACGTTGGACTTCATGAGTTGCACAAGGCCACGTCTCAAGCCTGTCAGGATCCCTCTTGTGTGCCATCCCTTCCCTCTACAGTGTCACTTAACACTGCTCAGCTGGGTGTCATGAATTATGTATCACTGTCACTTAACATGGCAAGATAAAGAATTAATCAAATAAGTGTAAAGGCATCTAAGACAATGTGGTAAACATCCTGAAGAGGGGAACATGTCTACTTAATTTCTTTGGGCATTGGCTGCCTGTGTTACTGTTGCACATCCTGGACCCATATTCAGCTGTAGAAATTGTGTAACTATTAATATCTACATGTTGTAAGTTGTTCTGTTTAATTTTGCTGCATCAGATATCTCAGTGCCTAAAGACCTAATCATGTAATCATATGTGTTTCTCTAAAAGCCTGCAAATACACTGTTTCTTTGTGAAGGCCTCTCATTCCCTTCACAGATCATACATCCCAGCTTTCAACATGTAACAGTTTTCATGCTGAAAGTTCTCAGCATTCCTTTAAATGAGTAGCATGTTACATATGTTGGAATGGCTACAGATGATGTAATTGTGCTTTAATTTTTACAGGTGTCGAACAGAGTATGAAAACAGAGATGAAGCTACTAAAGGGGATGAGACTACTAGAAAACAATTTCATGCCTTTGTGCTGTTCTTAGCTGAACTTTATCTTAACTTAGAGGTAAGAAGAAAATTGGCTGTCACGTGGCTCTTCATGCATTTTTTGGTGTGTGTAGGTAAACACTGAAGTGGACTATAATTTGAGGTGTTTTTCCAAAGGCAGAGGGCAGTAAAGTAAAGGAACTTTAGAACAGTTTCATTATAATGCGTATATCCAAGAAATATATAAAACAAAAAAGGACAAGATCATTAGAAGAGAAATGTATAAAAATGGGAAGGGCCAACCACAAACATCTTTGAAATGAAACTTTTCTTTTCTTTTACTGGCAAAACCCCTAGATGGCTATACTTAACAGATATATTAAATGTTATTAAATGTTATTAAATGCCTAGCAGAAGCAGATCAGGATGAAAAACATATAATTCAGTATTCAGGTGCTAATAAGAGGTGTTAACAAACACTTGAGGCAGATGTGAAAATCCTCAAAATGAGGAATTAAAAATGCAGATTTTTAAAGGTACTTCTTCTGGTTGAGTCATTGGTGCATGCATGAAGTATGCAATCTTGTATTTATCAAGTTCATGCATCTGTGATATGTTCAAAAATGTGTACAAATTTTTTTTTTTTATGGCTGTGCATTCACCAAGTTCACTTCCTGCTGTAGTATAGTTAAAAATACACATATAACTTGATTGTTTCAGTGGTTTGAATTAAGGAAACACTATAAAAATGTTCTGCTGGCATGAGGAAGATCCTTCTCTAACTCTTCCATTTCTGGACCATAAGTGGTCCTTGAAATCTACTTTTCACTTGCTAGATGAAAAAAATGAAGATTTGCAAAGACTTTGGAACAGGGGAAGTTGTCCATTTGTGGAGTATACCATAGTCCTTGGAGTATACCATTTGGTTTTTAACCATATTCTGTAATTTTTTAATTATATAAAGACTGTTTTCTAGAACTAAGCTAACACTGCTGTAGAGAATAGGCAATGCAGTGTGGAAAAGAGCATGAGGTTCTTGGGAATTTGGTAATGTTTGGATCATTAGGCAGGCATTTGGTAGCTTTTCTTATTTTAGCAGAGAAACAAAATTCTAGACATGCATTGTTATGCCAGAATTGCAAGGAGATTACTCAGAGTAAATTTTCCACTGACACTGAGCTGTGTGGTGCAGTCCATGTGCTGGCAGAAAGGGATGCCACCCAGAGGGACCAAGACAGGCTTGGGAGGTGGGACCATGCAAACAAGGTCAGGTGCAAGTACTCATCTGGGCCAGGCACAAATACAGGCTGGGTGGAGAATCAGTCAGGAGCAGCTCTGCTGAGAAGGGTTTTGGGTATTGGTGGATGAGGACCTCAGCATAGCATGCATCAGAAGATGTATGGCCAGCAGATTGAGGTAGGTGATGACCTAAATGATGTTTAAAGTCCCTTCCAACCCAAACCATTCTATGATTCCATGAAAGTCTGTGTTCTAAAATGATTACAGTATTTGGCATATAGATGTCAACTATACTGATGACAAATCAAATAATACAGCATTCAAGCGAGAAAATGTGCTCAAATTAATTTCTAAGTATTTTAAATATTGGGGGGTTTCTTATATGTTTTTCAGATTAAGGGAACAAAGGGACAAGTTACACGGGCAGTAGTTCTTCAAGAAGGCCTTCGGGAATTACTGAATGCACTCTTCTCTAATCCTGTGGACAGTAATTTGATATGTGCAGTGAAACTGCTAAAGGTGAGACAGTAGTTTTAAAAGGAAAAAAAATCAGGTTTTTTAAACAGCCTAGCTTTAATACAGGGAACAGTAGGGTAAATTGCAAATGAGAAAATATTTATAGGGGTTTATGCATTACAGCATTAGCAGAGCAAACTACTATTTCTGTTTTCCTTAGTACCATTAGGAAATTGAGCCAGTAAAAAAAGTAACAAGATGCTCTAAAAATAAATTCAAGGCCATTTGTGTACAAATGAGCAATAGAACTGAAGTTGAGGTGCCAATGAATAAATGCTTTCTCTAGATCTCATTTTGCTGCTTCTGGTGTAGGAGAAAACGGTAACATGTTTGAATAAATTGTGATATCTTAGGTATGCTCTGTGTTCTGAAGGACACCTGGCCATTGGGGTCCTCCACTTTTTGTGGCAAAAGGTTCTTCATATCTCTTCCTTCCTTCTGTGCTATGTCATTACTGTTGTAGAAATGTATAGATTTCTCTTTCATATGGAAAATAAACCTCTTTGCTCATAACCCATAGCTTTTCTTGTAAAATTGTTAGCCTCTATGTAGGAGAAACTCTTATCTTCACAAGATATTGTTATACTTGTAGTTGGGAAAATAGTTTAAAATAGGAATGAAGGTTAAATGCCAAACAGTATTTTTCTGAAGATTTTTGGTTGGCTTGGTTTTTTTCTCATTCTTTACCCTTCCTCGTGCTCCACTGCTTCTCAACCTGCTTCTATCTTGAATTTCATTTTGTCGCAGACATCTTTTGTGAAAAATCCTTTCTTGTGATTTTTTGTTCTGAGAAGCTGCAGTTTCAGCAACAAATGTGAACAATGGTTATCTGCTGCTTTGGAATGCACCAGGCCCATCTATGATTGGCCCATCTTGGATGTTTATAACTAATGGCCAATCAAGGACCGAGCTATCTCGGGCAGAGTCCGAGAGAGCTGCCTTTGTTATCATTCTTTTCTTTTCTATTCTTAGCTTAGCCTTCTGAAGAAACATTTTCCTTCTATTTCTTTTTAGTATAGTTATAATGTAATATATATATATCATAAAATAGTAAATCAAGCCTTCTGATCATAAAGTCAACATTCTCATCTCTTCCTTCACCTGACAACCCCTGTGACCATGGTCGCATCATTTCTGGCAGCTTCTCTTGATATCATAAACATGGAGTAGGGAAGAGAGATTTTTGTAATTTAAAGCCTTCATTTCATGTTTGGATGTTTAAGGAGGTTGCTTCACAGCGAGTGTGAGATTGTGCTCAGTGAGCACATCCACTCCTGTGGTCAGTCCTTATGTTGGCAGTGCTTCCCTGAGGCAAGGCCCACTGAAGAACCTTTTTAAGCAGCAATCAGGAAGCTTTACAGTGCAGTAAAGAAGAAAAGAAGAAGAAAACCAGTCATCTAAATTGTTTTATGACACATTGCTATATCTAAAAGGTGTTACAGAATGGACACTGTTTTTTCATGCAAGTGTTTTCTGATGCTATATAGTATCTACAAATGTTGAGTATGTATGTAGCTAGACTGGGCTGCCTTGTGAAACCTTCGTTTCACGTGAAGCAATAAATGTCTCATTTTATCTTTTCCATTTCATACAGTGATAGATACAGGTTTTTCTCTGTTTGCTGTGCAATATGTTTATTTGTAATTAATCTTGATGCTATTACCTTATTATCCAGGATTAAGGTGAGATCACTGTGGAATACTATGAATGTCAAGCAAATGCTGACCGATATACTTGCTTTTCTCTTGGGATTTTATCCTTTGTATCATCAAGCGCCATTCCAAGCATTTTTGATCATGTAGTATTTATGCTGAGGAGATTGCTGTTAGTGGCAAACTAATTGTTTTTCTGATTTAACTCCTCCTGTACAATTATTGGGTAATGAAGTACCTATTCTTGTAGTAAAAAGCTTTGATCCACAGCTGCTCTAGACTGACTCCTGCTAAAGCTTTCCTGACATCAGTTCTAGCCTCAAACACTCTTCTATATTAAAGTTCAGGCTGGCTTCTTCAGATAATTCTGGTTTCCTTCATATATACCCTGAAGAAATTCTCTGGCATGTGTGATGCTGGCCAAGTTGACTTAAGTGTCTCTAAAGCTCAATAAAGTATTTCCTGTTGTCATGTAAACTGGTGGAATCAGCTGCAAAAATAAGATTTAAAAGAAATAAATGATGGTAGTATGTACTTAAATCAAGCAAGGTCTGACAAATGTCACTGAAGACTTGTTTCGAAATTGTATTTCAAGACTGAAACAAGTGGCTGTGAACTTCTAGGTAACATAAATATTGGACACGAAGCTCCTGTACTGTCTGTAGTTTAAAATAAACTATTTATGAGGTTTGTTAATCTGTTTAGCAAAGAGATACGGGCAGCTGGGAGTGTCAGCCTTCAGGTAGTCCAAGTGTCATGAATTGTTACAGAATCTTTTAAGTTGACTGTTTATTAAGGATTTCTGATTTAAAAAAAAAATACTAATCCCTTGTCTTTAGTTGACAGGTTCCGTTTTAGAAGATGACTGGAAAGAAAAAGGAAAGAATGATATGGAGGAAATTATTCAGAGAATTGAAAATGTTGTGTTGGATGCAAACTGTAGCAGGTGAGAAGATAAGTTTAAGTGCAGTGTTTTGTTTCTATGAAAAAGAGCACCTTGAAAAAATCTTCAACTATAATGAACAGGGCAAAAAAATTATCTTTGAAACCTATATTTATGAAGATTAATGTGTTGTGTGTGCAGGTCATTTTCCATGTAAAAAAAAGAAGGTGTTTTTCAGTTGAAGGGTAATGTGGCTTTTTTGGCAGTTGGGTTGATTTTGTTTTGGGGTGGGTTTTTTGTATTTTAGTTTTTAATAGAGATTCAAGTTCCACTATTCAGTTGGGTTTTTTTAACCTATTAGGTCTCAATATCTTCAGTGAGTGCTTCAGGCACTCTGAAGCATATACAAAGAGAAAATAGGGGCAACATCTCATAGTTTATACTTTTAATTTTGAATTGAACAGGCTTAAATATATACAAACAGTACTAAATATGTAACAGTATTAAATAGATACAAATTATTATAAATGTAAAGGCAAAATGAAATATACTTTGTGATTTTTGTTTGGTTTTTTTCTGGAGAGCATACCTTTTGGCAAGGTCTTAGCTTTAATCTGGAAAAAAACAAGTGGTTGACTAATGTATTAGTAATATATTAGTGACTGACTAATCGTTAAATTGTCATAAAACCACCTGTGTGCATGAGGTTATCTGATTCTGCTGTGCTTCATCCTCAGCTTCTTGCAAACTTACTAAAAACCTGTAGAGGGCTCAGACGCTGATCTCTTGCCATATGGAGGGAGGCCAAGAGTGGCTCATAACATCTGTGGGTTGTAATTGAGCTGCCCATAAGGAGGATGAGGAAATTTTTGCTTCAGGAACCAAAATAGATGGCACAAGCTGAGGCTTCAAAGATGTAGAACAACAAATTTTGTGCCTTTTCACTAGTCCTAAAATCATGAGCCAGACACACTTAGGTGACAAAAAGGGGTTATCTTACAAGGATTCTTAGGTGCTCAACTCACTGGGTGGAAAAGAGCTGAAGATGCACACCCAGCACAATATGTATACAGTGTCTGTATGTTTAGCAAATTAGCATAACTGACAGGGATCCCCAGGTAGAGACATAAGTGGTGAGGTAATTCCCCCCCAGGGCAACCCTTTCTGAATTCCTCCCCCCCTCAGACAGGAACTAAACTTTGTTTATGAAAATGTGTCTGGGAGAGCTGGTCTCAGCCTTGGCTTCCCAGAGAATCTAACCCTGGACCACTGGCTTGGAGCTGCTGAGGAATTTCTTCTGTCTTTCTGTCTAACAGAGTAGATAAAATGCTAGCTGCAAATACTGTAATAGGCTACAGAGCTATAAATATACATTTAAAGAATATAGAGAATATATAAAAGAAAAAAAGGCAAAAATCAATTTGGCATCAATTTCAGCTGGGAAAATAATGGATTTTTTTTAATGTATTCTTTAACAATACTCTTCATAGACTAGCTTAAAAAAGAATTTTCTCTTATTTTAGGGATTAAATGAGTGTTGATATCTAATGTACTGGGGGCATTATGTCTTAATTTGACTAAAACATTTCATTATGATGAAGACAACTAAATTTAGGAGCATAGAATAGATAACTAAAATAAAATTTGAAGATAATCTTCCTTTTTTTCCCAGTACTATCCTTTTAGCAAAAAGGATTGTGTTTTTCAACTTGTGTTGCAAGGTGTGGTATCTCATTAAAAATTACAGCAGTTTCCTTTTTCATGTGAGCTCCCTACTTAACAGCAGAGGAAGTGAAAAGGTCGACTATCTCATTACTGACACATAAAGCATCCTAGAGTTGCAGTTGTAAAATTGAATTCAAAATGATCTACACAATTGACCAAATATTATCCTTCTTGAACTTGTTTATTTGGATGGATTTAACTATCTTGTATTTGCACAGTAAGAGAAACCAAATTTCTTGCTTGGCACAGAACATTCTAACTTTTGTAGCGCTTCTCTATTTCAGAGATGTGAAACACATGCTTCTGAAACTAGTAGAACTGCGATCTAGTAACTGGGGTAGAGTTCATGGAACAACTCCACATGCAGAAGCTACCCCTGAAAATGACCCAAACTATTTTATGGTAAGAATATATGGACATTTCAGTTCCCTAATTTCATCTGAATTTAGTTTGATTAACAGACAATTGCATTACTCAAAACTCTTTCTCTCTGAATACATATAACTTTCTGGATTACTTTATTTTTAGAATGAACCAACATTTTACACTTCTGATGGCGTTCCTTTCACTGCAGCAGACCCAGGTATGGCACAAGTTTAGCTTACCCGTCTTCTCAATCTTCTTTAAAAAGTTGTAATTAAGTTTACAGCCTGTTGAAAAACATAAAATGTTATTCTTCAAGAATCTAAAACCTATGCAACTTAAAAGACAAAATTCTGCCTGAATTCCTGGTTTGGTAGAGCACAGGATTTATTCTGCATTAAAGGTAGATGTTTGAAATGGAGAATGTGCATTTGAGTGCGTATAGAAGAACTTGTTCAGTAATCCACAGCATCTGACCTTTCCAGAAAGTCAGAAATATTCAAGTCTTCTTTTGTTTGTCTATTGTTAGTATCAAAATCAAATCAAAATCCTTGGTTTCCTTATCTGTAATCTGAACACAACATGGCACAACATCGTTTGAGGTAAAGACATCTGTCACAACCTTTACAGTTCTATGGGAAGATAGGCATCATTCCTAGACATCCATTCATGTCCTGAGAACACACTGCAGAAGGATATTTTCCTGTTAATACATTTCCTGCCTTTTATGATTTCGTTAACCAGCCAGTATTCCAACTTTATATATTTCTATTAATTTAGCAGAGTAGTCTTCTACGTCACTCAGTCTCATTTTTACTTTGCCAGATTATCAAGAAAAATACCAAGAGCTGCTTGAAAGAGAGGATTTGTTTCCATATTATGAAGAAAATGGAGCAGATCTGTCAGGACCTGGAGAGCTGTATGTTTTCTTTTTTAGCGATGTATTTTTTAAATAATATTTATTTTCACTGTGATGCTCTGATAGTTCAGACTTAGGATTCCAATATTGACAAAAATGAAACTAAGTAATGTAATTGTTACTTAGTTCTACAGTGGATGTATTTGTTCAGGTTTAAATTGGTTTTTAATCACACAAGTTTGAAACCTATTTCCTGTTTATTCTACTGAGTATGGTAATTACATGTCAGATGTAATTCAGATGTTTATGCACATGTGCAAACATACTTCTGCACTTAAGAAAAAATTCACAAGCAAAATGAAGCACCAAGCCTTTAAGTGTTTGTAGAGAGGCAAACTAAATTTGTTTGACTGATGTTCCTGAACATCCCAGCAAGAGGTGATTACCAAATTTCCAGTGTCTTTGAAAGGGAGAAAGTGTTAAAGTTAAAGTTTCTCTCTTCAGCCTAAGGACTATTCCCTTCAGTTAGAGGGCTAGTCAGTATTCCTGTAGAGCAAGAAAAACAACCTAATGGCAAAAAGGGAAGCAGTAGTTGAGACTATAGCCCGACGTTTTGGCACTAGAATATAGCCTGACCAGTTTGACACCATTATAAGAAATAAAATAAAATCTAAAATAAATCACTCTCAGCTTTTTGCTCACTAAAGAGGACTTTCAGACCATGATTTGACACACAAGAACATTTTCAGTGTTGTTTTTATGTGTGATAAGAGTGCAGGTCTGGATCAGTGTTTTTTTAGTACATTAGAAAACTTTCAGTATGTACCTAGGTGAGGGAAACGTAAAGAACGCCAAGAACTGGCAGATAAATGAGAGATGTCATCAGAAATCAACAAGCTCATACTGAAGGGAAAAAAAGACCTATGTGAACCTCTGCTTAGAAGAAAAATGCAAATTGAACACAGACATTCATTAAAAAACACAGCAAATCCTAAGACTGTCATGTACAACACACTGAGTCAGCCTTCGAGCACAGTGACTGTTACCTTCTTTGTTGAAGGCTTAAGAAAAGCTTAGGCAAATGTCTGCTGATTCTCTGTCAGCTATTTCTCATGACATCAGAGAGGAGGGTTCTTTGTGAAGCCCCTTTCTTCTGAAGGCTACACGTCTAGTAGAACAAAGGAACACATGACAAATATGTAGACTGCTTCCTCAGTGAACATCACTTTGAAGCAAAAAAACTTTTCTTACATATTTTCTGTGTCTTTTATATATCAACAAACAGGAATGCAGGATTTCTATATTAATGTATTCTGTCTTTGAACTAGGATGTTGACCAATCAAAATTACACTAATACTTTATTATTTTTTTTGTAATTGGATCAGTACAGATGCATTATTAAATTTTCTATCATCTTGGAAACTACTTCTGTCTTTTAAACTGGGCAGCATAAGATGATCTAAAAAGGTGGCAAACACTGTAGGTATTTGAACATATCTGTGCTGCTTCGAGGTTTCTGTTTATTTGTTTTCCTAGCACCCATTATTTTTTTTCCTTTTCATTCCCTTTAGGAAAATGTCATAAATAACAGTCATTTATAAAGCTTTGTTTTATTCTAGACATCTACACAAATTCAAAAAATCTGTTGGCTCTGAAAATCTGTATGTAAATCTGTATGTAAAAGTATTAACCTTTGGTAATTTTTTCCCCCTCAGGTATTTTGATGAGATTGATGATGAGATGGATCCAGAAATTGAAGAAGCATATGAAAAATTCTGTCTAGAATCAGAACATAACAGAAAACAGTGAGATGTTATGTATTAATGTTAGTTTATTTAACCACTTTAGATATGGTTAGAGTGAAGGGGGACACAAAACATTTGTACCAAAATGAGAAACTTGAGTTTCTCCAAGTACTAAAGTTACACAATTTCCATTTTGTTTAACAGAACCTGCCAAAAAATGTAAACTTATGCCCTGTAACTTAAAATGTTGTGTATATATCATAGTTTATTTTGTGAGAAATGTTTTTTGAACAATGTTTTGGCTGCAATAAAAATTATTTTAAAGTTATAATTGAAATTAAAATTTAATGGGGAACTGTCCCATAAAACTTCCCTTGTGGAAGAAAGGGAAAGAATAATGATCTGAATTTGCTTGCTTGTTTGCTTTAGTATATATTGGGATTTACTCATCGTATTTACCATATACGATATATCTTGCATTTACTTCCTCCACTTCCCCCTCCAAGAACAGTGTGATCCAAATAAGAAAGAAAATTTCTTTTCTGTATATCACAATCATGAAAAGTGGCTTGTGAAAGTTTTGTGTATGAGTTTTTGTTTTGTTCATTTTCTTTTTCTTCTTCTTTTGAAACACACATGGGTGAGGTCTGGACTTTTCTTTTTTCCTGGAATAAATATGTTACATGATGATATGTGAAAAAGCAAGCAGTATTTTGGAAGTGAGGTGCTTTCAAGATCTTTGGTTCAGATAAGCTTATTTTCAAATCTACAAGAAAAAGCTATTCTGTAATTTGTTGTGTTCTTCAAGGCAATAGTAATACAGTTATGTTCTAAACCATGCTTCTCAAGAGTATGTGCAGTGCTTTTTTTCTTTTGCTTTTTTTTTCTAGTAATGTATCTAACATGTCTAACTTTTCCCAACCCCTGTAACTTTCTTTTATTCTTCTAATTTTATGTAGTTTGATTTAATTTTGTAGTTGAAGTGAATTCATATATTTCATAAATGTTAACATTCTGAAGCCAACTGCTCTTTTTTTGACTCCATATAATCATGTTAGTTTTCCTGGGATATTCCATTGTTGTTGTTGCCAAACTCAGTTGAAGTGTTTCCTGTTATCTGTTGCTGGTTAGACTTGATTAGAAATCGTTACCAAAACCAAACACAAGTATTTCCCAACAGTTAGCTACTCTAAAGAACACGCATTGTAAATATGCATGTAAATAATTCTGAAAATATTTCACTGTTATTTGTTTGGTTAAATAAGTTGTGCATCTGCTAGTAGAGTAAGCAGTGGCTGTTTTCTGGATGTTTATTTAACATACTTATTTAGGTTGGAGTTTTGGAAAATAAAATTTAACTAGCTTTATTTCCTTTGGTATAATATCACTACCTTGTCTTCTTGCTTTAAAACAAAAATGATATTTTATCTTCTTCTATCTTTCCTTCACTGAGCACTCCTTTTACTTCTTCAAAGTCCACAATTGCAGAGTCGATTATCTTTTGATTCTTGCTGGAAAAATAAAATGTATCAAAATGCAGTATGCTCATAAAGACTGTATTTAGCATTCCAAAGTCTTTAGACTAAAATTCAAAAACTAGAAATGTGAAAACTATATGACTTTCAAATACATATTCTCTAAGTTGAGCACAATTTTCATACAAAACTTTTAATCTAAATACAGGTCAGACTTTCTGCTGGCTTTACAAGCAGATGTCTTGTGGAAATTATTTTTATTCAGAACTTCTAATCCCAAGGAATGAGCATTCATATATGCTTTACAGTAAGATAACAGTTACTCAAAGGGACATGCATTTTACATGTTTTAGTTTTGCATGATTTGTTGTGAGTCGTCGTTTTCTGTCAGGTAGCTGTCAGTTCCAGATGTACTGTCAGCTTGTGGAAACAGTAATTTTATGAATAGATAAGAAGCATGCCAAATCATTGGGTAAAAAAAATCAGGAGCTAGGAACTGTATTTATAGAGAACAGCTCAAGTCAAGTTTGCAATACAAGGTTTTTCCTCCACTGAAAATATTAAAAATCATAAAGTGAGACTTTCATTCAAACTAGCGTAGAGGTTTATAGTCTGTACATATGAACTTTGTAAGTGCTTTCAGTCTTTACTGCAGCAGGGAAAAATTTGTTTAACTCTGTCCTGCTGCATTAAAAAACCAGGATAATATTTTCATTAAACACTCAAGTATTTCCCACTTATCTTAAATCTCAAAGAACTTCACTTCAAGCTAGTGAATGTGAGAGAGCAAAAGAAAGCAGCAGGTTTCTCACTGTCAGGATCCCCTTTGCTGCTTGTCTGCCCACTCTTAATTGTCCATTGTTCTGTATATGATAGAGATGAGTCACGAGAGGTTTAAAGGTTCTTTCACCTGAATTTTAGCATTTACAAATTTCAAATGCACTGTGTAGAAGTGTTTCTCATCTACAGGTTTCTGAGCAATACCTTGCAGATGTACAACTTTTTAAAAACATGTATTTTTTTAAAGGCATAATGGTAAATCAGTGAAGGCACAGAAGCATGGAAAGCAAAATTTGTGGGAGATGTGAAGCAAGGTTCTTTAGCACTGGTTCTGAAAATAAACAGGCTTCACATTCATTTTGAGCATGTGACCCAGGCTTTGCAGATCAGTAAAAGTATGCACACTATTTCCCACTCTTGACAAATTATTATGATTTAGCAAAAATATTTAGTATTTTAAAATCATACTTTGTTTAAAGGAATTTCAAAATGGGCTGCAAGAATTGCTTTGCATGTGCTTTGCTGTTGCGTGATTTTCATATCCAGACTTGCAGCTTGTTCTCAGTATTTCCCTTTAAAATCTGCAAAGTTCTTGCTACTGGCCTTTGGCTTTTTTTTTTTTTTTTTAACAGATGAGGTCACTAGGTTTTAACTGTTGCATTTGAGAATAATTGTACCACTAGAGAGAAGCAAGACTGGCCCAACCACATGCAGTATCACAAACTGCACATAGCTAGGTTGTTTTCTTTTTTCAATAGAATAATCTGTTGTGGCACTGAATGTTAGTGACACTCGGTCTGGTTTGTACTAGTAATCTTTCTTTTCCACTGGGACATTATTTCCTTATCATATTCTGCCTTTCCTTTCTACTACACACAACTCATTGAATTACTGACAGCTGAAGTTTGCAACTTCCCTCTGACTGAATTATAGTTCTAATTATCCAAATTATCTAGTTGATACTAGAACAGAAAATGACATTCCGGCCAAAACTCAGGGTACTCACTGTACCGTGAACTGCTAATTTGTCACCTCTACTTCAGCCTGTGTGACCTACTTCCACAGTTCCTATGCTGAAGGTTCCAACCAGAGCAGTGAAATTGAGAGCAAAATGCAATGCATCATCCATAAACAATAATATTCATAACTCATTCATAATCCCAATATATACTTTGAAACTTGCTTCAGACAACTACTGAACAGAATAAAATACTCATTAAAAAGGGGTATTCTGAATAGAATCAGGTTGTTTTGATGCATGGCTGTGTCAGCAGCCACTTTACTGTGTGTTAACCTACTCTGCTGAGACAACAGCTGTTGAGAATGGAAAGTTGTACTGAATGCAGTCAGTCGATGATTGCACTGGTCTCAGAAACCTGTACTTCCCTAAGCAGGTAAGGGAGCTAAGAGAGACCATATGGACTAGTAGGGATATTCAACTCCATTTGCTAAGGGCTGGGAGTGTGTGTTGATAATAATTGTCACTCAGCTGTGAACTGTCAAGCCACTTAAAACAGCTTTGATTAAACTGTAAGTATTGGTGGAGGGTGGAGGGCGTATATAATAGCCAAAAAAAAGCAACTAGGCATCCTGTTAAAATTGTCCTTTGGCATCTTGGCCTTTCTGTTCAGACAGGGCTTCTACCGCCCAGTTCTAGGTACAGAGCTGTGCGTTGGCTCGTGGGGAGCTCGCCAGGCCTTGGGGAGGAGCTCGGGCCGTCGCCCCGCCCCGCCCTTCCCGCCGTGCGGCGGCGCGGCCGCTTCAGCCGCCTCGGTCCCAGCGCTGCCCGCGATTTTGGCTCGGCCTCCGAGCGATGGAGGCGGAAAGGCTGATGGTGCTGTTCGGGGACGACTCGGTGGAGGTGCACTACGCGGGAGGGTCCCGCTTGCTGCTGTCTCCTTGCGGCTCCGAGTACCTGTACGAAGCGGCGCTCCCCGCGGCCGCCCACCCGCTCCAGCCGGCGGAGACCACCCGCCAGCGGGTCGCCTTTGTCGTCAGCGCCTACCGGGTATGCGGTGGGCAGTGCCTTTGGGGACGGGAGCGCTGTCCCTCGTCCCGGCGCCGTCCCGGGGAGCATCCTTTGGGCAGTGCCGCAGTTGCCTCCCTGCTCGGGAGCGAGCCCCAACAGGAGTTCGTGTTTTTCTCTGTAAAAAACGGAGCGGGTTTCATAGCCTCACCTCCACCTCCAAGTATAAAATCAGCATAAAATGTTATCACTGCATGTAAAAAATCGTAATGGGGTTTGTTTTTCTCTGCACTTCAACAGGAACAACTTCTACGAGCGCTAGATTTCCGGAACGCGTTTTCTTCTCGCCCGTACTTGCCTTCACGTCTTATACCTCCAGAAAGAAAAAAGGTGGGATTATACATTAGGCGAGTAATGCTTTCATAAAACAAAAACTTCTCCAGCGGATTTAATATAATGTCTCGTGCGTGTATGTCAGTACAGGCCGTGAAGATCTATCGAGTGCAGTTTGGCTAATGGAGCTGCCATCTTTCTTAAGTTACTGCCGTGTTAAATTACAGTTTTTAACTGTTACTTAGACTTCTAAGTAACAGTTTTTCTGCATTTTCTTTGTAGAAAGATACTCTAAAAGTTCGTTTATTCCTAGAAAGGGTAAAAACTAGCATTTTGTGTGTTGTTACATTTTGGCAGTAGAAACTTTTCAGGGAGGTCACAGTGCAACAGGATGGTATTTTCCAAGGCTGTCAGATCTCCCCATTGGAATACTCCTGTGAAAATGCTGCTAGGGTCTGTGGGAGGAGTGGAGCAAAGTGTCTCTCTGTGGGAATGGCCACTCCGGGTCAGACTGAACATCCATGCAGAGACCAAATTAGTATTTCTGGAAGCTTTGCTCCAAATCAGCATCTCTCTGGGTTCCCACTGAATATGAGTGTCTGCACAGCGTGGTGGGAATCTTAAGACAACTGATTAATCAGGGGAGTTTTAAAGCTTTTAGACTGACCCTTCAGTAGTAACACTCTTCATGCTAATGTTTAGCTGCCTAAAGCACTGCCACTCAGTGTCACTATATACTTAATTAAAAGACAGCAGTCCTTACCAGTCATGCAGTCAGTGCAAAGAGCTGATGCTCTGCTCTTAGCACTGAGGAGTAAGTTCCACCTTCTCTCAGGCCTTGAACCATCTAGCTTCTTTGGAGGTTGGCTGGGTTTCCAGACTGTTTTTAACTTGCATCCCTTTTGACTACTTGCTTCAGGATGCTGAAGGATAACTTTCCTAGGCCACAGCAAGCACCTGACCATATTGGTTGGCTTCTCCCCCACACCCCTTTTCTCTTGCTTTGGTTTTTTCCCCCTCACTTTGAGAAAAACTCCTGCTTTTCAAAAGCCAAAATACTCCTGTTAGAACTCCTGAAGCTGTCCTTGTCCAGCAATTTACTGTCACTTTATTGTTATGTGGCTTGTTATCAAACAGTGCCCATGTTTTTAAGGCCCTTGCTGTTTCCCACACTCCACTCATAATAAAGTAAGAGTTACTAAACTTCAGCTCTCATAATGAATTGTTAACAAGACTGACAGGCCAGCCCAGGGCCTAGCAGAGTTAACCTGAGGCCTATTACTACCATGACAATACCTTAATGGGCCCAAAAACACTTAGACTCTGTTACTTGCCTTATGCTTGAGTTCAAAACAACCCATTCCTGTGATGTGCTTAGGCTCTCCACTTGGCCACTCCAGCCACCCACATATCTAGACAGCTCCATGAGGGGGGTCTCATCAGTGGTCTGGCCTGTTCAGAACTGCAGCTAGTATTCAAAAAGCAGGCTAGCTGTGTATACATATTTAGTGGTAGGTTCAGTTTGCTCTTGTTCCATTTGTAGAACTTTCAAACATTTCATTCATAGTGATTAAATTGCTGGTGAGCATTGAGTGTATTTTCATGGGACTGAGAATTACAACACCAGGATTCTGGTTGGTGTCAGTCAGCTCAGAGCCCATCCTCCTATACAGAAATATATATAACTATATATAGTTGGGATTGCCTTTCCTCATTGAGATAACATTACATTTATCTCAACTGAAGTTTTACCTGCAGCCTTGTTGTCTGACATTGGTTATTTTTTAGTGTCCTTTTACAATTCTTTATCAATTTCACTGATAATTGCTCTGAACAAGCCATTCTCCCCCTTGTTTCTGAAGAGGCTGATGGAAACACAAAATGTACAATTGTGCCTGATCAGTTGCCCATGTACCTTACCCATTTATGTCTGGATTAAATTAAAACATTATTGCTAGATAGATCTCTGTTAGTACAGGAGGAAGCAGATATGAAGATTAGATGTTTTGCTTCCTCTGAGTTCATACACACAGATAAATACAGAGCAACATTCCTTTTCATACATCACCTTGCAGAAGGACTGAATTAATTTAAATGTAAATGCTTCATTGAATTTCTAGGAGGCAGGTAATTTTTATCTTGCTGCACATTCCAATCCTTTTTCTTGCATTAGATTCTTCTCAGTGATATCTCAGAAATTAAATGGCCTGACCCTGCGGCAGCTGATCTAACAAGATGTTTAGACAATGGCAGTGTGAAGATCTCATCTGTAGATGGCTATGCTCACCTTTACTTATCAGAATTGCAGCAAGAATTTACAGTGGAGTTCTTATGCAAAGTCAGTCACTCATCTGCAGCATCTTCATGCTCCTCTGAAAAGAACAGCAACTATCAAAGCGGAGATCAGTGTGGAAAACCAAGTAAAAATTCTGCTGCAGAAGTCTCATCAAAACAAAGAAGAATAGAGAATAGGAATAAATGTGGTTGTGCTGAAGGTAGATATAGGGAACCAGCCAAACCAAAGGACCAAAACGATGGAGATGGAGTGCCTTTGTTCCACACAAGTTGTTCTTCTGAATACACATGGGTTACACAGCGTTGGTCTGTTTCCTTGTGCCCAGAAGAATGGAAATACCCTCTGTCCTTGGCACTAAAATGCTGTAACTTACATACTGTGGAAAATGTAATAAAGACATATGAGACAAACAGCTGTACAGCTGTTGAAGGTGATGTTTTAGCAGACCTTGAAACACATGAAACAGTTTCTTGTTTACCTACAGCTTTGCCACTCAGCTGCAGAGCGCCACATCTACACAGGTAATTTAAACTCTTTACTTTGTAGTTGTTACCATATGCTTTACAATTGTGCATTTTGGATCTTCAACTTCTAGCAAAATAATTGAATCCTAGCTATAAAAAAAAGTTTAAAATTACTATCAGTTGTGGGTTTTTTAGGAACTTCTTGAAACTTGACCTTGTAAAACCAACATTCTGTAACCTACTCTAATGAAGCTATAGTGATTACTTCAGATTAAAAAAGTATATTTTCTGTCATGTTTTATGAATATGTAAATGAAAAAGAGAATATTGAAAAAAGAACACAGGTTTTGTATTGGGGTGAGTCGGTTTTTCCTCTTGTTTTGAAAAGAGTATTTCTGAGGTGGGCCAGTGGCATATGTTGTCTCTCAGCATCACTAAAAGTAATTAAAAAAAATCATTTGCGTGATTGAGAACTTTAATTTGGTAACTAAAGTGGATCACTAAGGAATTGGAGGACTCTGCAAATATGTGCTCTTATAATTTGAATAAGTATGCACACTTCAGTTCTAGTTACAGAAGTGATTACCAGCAAACACACACACACACAAAAGAACCAATATATGGACTTAGTAAGGCTGTCATTGTATTTTACACACACAGGTGGGCATTCTGTGACTTCTTTCAGAATGAAGATACAGATTCATTCCATCAGCTAATTCAAGTTGTGTGGTGCCAGGGTGTTTTCTACAGGTATGTAAGAAGTCACCTGTTATCTGGAAGACTTTATTTGTATGGGAATTAAGCTCTAAGATGAAATGTCTTACTTCGTCCCTTTCTCGCTCTTTGAGAAATGGAACACAGTCTTCATGTCAAAGTCTGTTTCTGCTTTTTTTTCACTGGACTTCTAGCACGGTATTTATCAGGCCTGAATCTAAAGTCATGTTTAAGTGATCTGATAATCTGATTTCTTAAAGTTTTTCTGGACAGCTGGAGTTACCACAGATTTCACTTAAAATAATGGTTCTTGGTTTCTTTGCAAATTAGTTCTTCCTCTTGCTGCTGAAGACTTCACAGCTTAGAAGTGTTTATCTTCGTGACCTACATAATCCACATGTTCAGCTGTGGATTTTCCTGGCAAGTCACCTTGTCCATATGGTTAAGGAGAAAAAAAAACACCCCAGAAAATAAAACAACCAACAACAGGACTTTCAAATTGAAATTGCTATAACTGCTATTAGCACCTAAATGTCTTTGATAAAAGCATCACTGGCGTTTAGCCCTTTAATCTTTCTGCTGAGTGTTCTTATTTTTTCCTCAGTGTAATTCCTAAATTTTTATCTCATCTAAACAAAATGTTTAGCAGCACTTCAGAGTTTTTCAGAGCTTTTTTTCTCAATCTTTAGATTGTTCAGGAATTGTTCAGTCTGGCATTTTCCTTTTTTACACTAGATGTGCCTGGTCTACTGAGAAGGTTGGGTTTTTCTTTACAGGATCACTATGTTTTGTGGTCAGTGGAATGAGCAGCTCTTGAAGGTGTTTACCTTAATACAAAAAAAGCTTTCTTTAGCTTACTAAAATCCCACCCCCATGCACATGTCAAAGAGCCTAGTAATATTCTGTGTTAAAAGACATTATTGGTACATTCTACTGTTTGTGAAACAGTAGAAATTTTTCATATCTGAGTTGCTGAAAATGGGTCTCTGCTTATTGTTTTCTTCAGGTTTAATAACCTGTATTGTTTGTCTAGTGACACATCATTTTAAATACTTTCTAAAAATCTTATTATTTTTCTTAGATTTATCCATGGTAGGACAAACATCACAGAAATTTATCCTGGTGATGACTCATTTTTCAAGTCAGAGGGAGAATTTTTGGGAAAATATTTTGTACGTTATGCAATCCAAAAAGGAACAAAAAAGGTACGAAACTATTTAGAAAATAGAACTACTTGAAAGAGTGTTCCAAATTCCTTCAAATTAGCAGCTTCCTTAAGACATTTGTCTATACAGTGTGTAATGAAGTCCCTACACTCATAATTACTATAATGCTTTAATCAAGCTATCAGTCATACAAGAAGATGAGATTATTCCTTCTGTTTCAGAAGGTATTTTTGTAAATTTTACACAATAAGAAAATTTTTCCTCATTGTAACATTTATTTTATCAAACTCAAGCGTAAGATTCTACAACAACCATTTTCCATGAATTTAGAAGTTTAGTCTTGAAGTTAATGTATTGATTAGAGTTTAATCTCTTTGTACATTTTCAACCAATGACAACTTGGAAGTGTTTTCTACTGTATGAAGACAGAACCTAGAAGATGCAGGTTTTGTTCTGGCTTTGCTGCAGACCAGCTGTTCAGTGCTGGAAAAGGATTTTGCCTCTGTGCTTGTCTGTTTAGTTCCCCCAGAGGAGAGATCCTCTCAAGTGCTAATGCAACAACTTATTTTTTTTAAGCAGAATTAAGGATCAGATTTGTACTCTTGGAACCCAGCCTTTAACTTGTAGTCAAACCTTCCCACTCAGTAATGACCTATAGTCTACTGTCTGATGAGAGAAGTTCCTGGTTCTTACTGAGTGTAAAGCAATGGAATATTTTAATATTTTTTCACACAGGTGTAGGCTTAAGGATACAATTTTCAATCACATATTCGCCTATGTTCTGTGGCAGATTTAAATGTGACTGTAGTTGGCCTCGGAGAGGTTAGAAATTTCATAACTTGCTCTTAATTCTGTTTTTATGCTACGGTACCTGTAACTAACTCATCTTCTTTCTGCTCTTTACTCAGATGGAAGAAAAGATGTATTCAGTGAGCAGCCTACCTCCAGATGTGCCAGGACATCCGTACTCAATATCCTCCATTATTACTCAGGCAACAAAGTAACCTTACCTTTGTTATATTAATTCTGCTGACTTAGAAAGGACAGGAGTTAAATCACACAAAACACTTCTTATTACTTTAAGTATAAAAATTTAAGGAAGTTATCTTAGCACTGAGGGCATATCTAAACTTACAGAACAAAATTTTCCAGTGCTTAGAAGACATAGTAGGAATTAAATGCTTAGTACCTTCTCTGGTTTTTTTTCTCCTCAGAATTCTTCAGTATTGCTGCAAAACAAAACTGTCATTAAGTCATAATTATTATCTCTGCTGCTGGAAAGTGGTATGTAGCTGAAAATTTATAAATCTTGCAGTGTTATAAGGGTGATTATACAGACTGTAGGGAATAGGACTTAATCTAGAGGGAAGAATGGTGAGTATATCCTCACAGATAGGAAGGCAGATATTTGGGAACCAAAAGCATGCATTTAAAAGTTATATTTAAGAAACAATTGCATGATGAAGAGAGCTGGTTGTGGTCTGGAAAAACAAGTGAATAAAATATCTGGAACAGATACAGACAGTTGTAATGATGTAAATAGCATTTCTTCAAGTTTTTAATGTATTTTTTTGGTTCTAGGTATCTGAGACTGATGGACGAGAAATGTTGCCGGTTTTGCTGCATGAAAAGGTTATTCCCAGCACAGGAAGACTGGTTGTGTACTCAGATCATAAAGTCCATGCTGTTTTTTGGGATAGGATGTTCCTGACTATGGTTTGGGATTTCAGCTCTTCCTGTAGTGAGATCCAGGTAATATGTGACTTAGAGGAAGGACTATCCATGAAAAAAATTGTTACTAGGAAATTAATGAGAATACCAAACAAAAGTTCTGATGTCAATAAAATACAAAAACAAAAAAGACTTGAGAATTCTACAGGTTTGGAGACATTTTTACACACTTTTAGAAATAGTTTATTCTTGAATAGCACGAAGGAAGAGTTGGGGCTGTTGCAGGTGTTTTTCCCCTGCATTTGTCATTCAAAGCAGACTTTAGCAGATTCTATCCCTAGCAAACCACAGACTTGCAAGTTTTCAAAGTGGATTGTTCATAGATATTCTTAAATTGGCATATTATACTTGCTTTTTTTTTCTTTGGACTGCAGCAGAAAATTAATATTTGAGTTTGTTTTTTTTTTTTCTTCTAAGATAAATGAAGATGTAGGCTGGTGTAAGTTAACTACTCCTGATGGGCTACAGCAACTAATACAAATAAGTCATCCTGGAGTCTATGAAAGGTAATTTAAATTAGTTGTTCAATTTAAGCAATTTAAATATAAAAATTTTTCTTTATAAATCCTCTTAGATGAAGAAACACTATTTACTGATGATAAACTGGTAGGGGTGGACCAAACATGTAATGATAAAAGCTCCATCTTATTTCTGGCAAAGATTCAAGACCTGTGTGACTCAGGGCCACTGCATGCTGTGATTCCATTATAACTGTTATGGCAATGTCTTTTTAGAAAAATAACTAGAGCTGCAACTTGGCATTTACTACAGTGGATAAAAAAAATAACCCCAAAAGCATTTGTCCTGTATAGAACTGATATATAGAACTGAACAGCACTATATCCAATTTTTGCTTTATTACAGATATTGACCTCTGCCTACAGATTGTTTTCTAATCTGCTTGCTGTAACTACAGCCTCATTATTGGAATCATCAGAAGTTTTCTATGCTGCACTTTAGCAAGCAGATATTCACAAACAAAAATTAACACTTGTACACTGTTCATTGCAAAACATACAGCTTTGTTATAATTTACTATAACTGTATAGATATAAATATGAAGAAGATTCTAGACAAAAAATGGCAAGGCAAGCTAGGAGAAAAAGCTAGATTTTGAATCATAGTTTTTTTCTTTCAGATCCAGGTGTATTCCTTAGTGCCTTCAGTTTTTCTCTCAAAAATGGAATTTATTTCTCAAATAAATAACTACTTTTTGAATTTTCATATTAACACAGGTACATCAGAACAGCAATAGAATGGTGCAGAAGTTTGAATGAAAAGAAAGAGATTGCTGAATATCCTGCACACTCCGTAACTGAAGAAAATTGGTATTCATCTTTATCCCAAATAATTGACTATAAATAACATTGAAAACAAAACTCAAAAGTATTATAATCTGAATTTTATAGCTTGCATTTCCTAATGGTCAAAAATGAAAACTTATTTTTAAAGTCCATTTATTTTGTATATGGTTTAATATTTTTTGTTCACTATTTTAAATGTTCAGTGAGTTTCAGGTGAAGGTTGTTTCATTGTGCTTTGCCTGTCTTAAAAGTCAGAATTATGGTGACTTTGTCAAAGGACAGTTAATGTTACAAAGATGGTGTCTTGCAGTGAAAAGATATCAGATCAAGAAAGATGTTTTTTAGCAGAACTTTGAACTGCCTAATGACAGTTGTATCTCTTGCTGATGTATTTGTCCTTTTTAATACATGCTATGGACCAAAAATCTATTGACATAATCTCTAAACATATTGGGATATTAAAAATGTGCTAATTGAAATCAATTGCAGTTGCACTTGCTACTTACTGACCAAAAATCTACTGACATCATCTGCAAACATTAGGATATTAAAAATGTGCTAATTGAAATCAATTGCAATTGCACTTGTTACTTAAATTATAGCAGATTCAGCTGCTGAATTTTATAGCATCAGCTATATTTATAGCATTTTATAGCTGATGAAATGAAAATTCTGTCTCTATTTATACATACAGCAAAGAGACTATTCTTAGAGCAGAGACCAAATTTTTGGAAACACAAATGATTTACAAATGTCAGCCATTGAACAGTGGTATCAAAGACAGAGATTTTGCTAATCTAAGTCTCAGTATTGCTGGAAACTGTTAAAAAATTAAATCTGAAGTAGAAAATATCCTTGAGAAATAATCTTTATTTTTTTGGACAGGTCTGCTGATGCTGAGCTTGAAAAAATACAGAGATTTAATTGTATCCTTTTAAAAGCTGTAAAGATTTTTTTTTCACTTTTATATTCTGCTGTTTATCTGCATGTTCAAATCTGCACTTTAGATCATCAAAGGCTCTCTATCCTGATCTTACCTTGTTTTACTGTCTCACTTTAAAAACCTCATTTTCTTACTTATCTTTTTTGTTTTATCACTTATTTTGTGGTAAAGATTAAAAAAAATTAAAACAATGATGAAGTACAAAACAAAAATTGAAAAGTTGCCAGAAAACAAAGCCCTTTAAATGTGTTTTGCATCAGTTTTGCTAAGAGTCATCTGCTGATCTGTTATTGAAAGAGGAACAACACAGTTGCCTTTGGGCTTGTTGTTGCAGTACAGCATCTTTCTGTTTATCAGCTACCTTAGTATTGTTCTATTGTGTTCAGCCAGCTGGAAATGTGCACTGTGCTGAATCTGCTTAAAGCCAATCTAAAACTGTCTTTAAGCCAGTGTTCAATTCCATTAGTATGAAAAGTGCATGCTGTTAAACTGAAATGTAGCACCCTTTTTCTTTTCAAAGTAACTTTTGGATAAATTGAAGTCTAAAAGACATTTTTCTATAAATGTTTTAGACAGTTTGAAGTAATACAGTCTTTTTCTTTTTTTACCTGTATGTAATTACCATGCTACAAAATGTGAGACTTTGCAAGGCAGAATGACTTGCAAATGCAGAGACTAATTTTTCTCTTTAGGAGGAAGAGTCTGAATTTTTTTTCTTAACAAAGTAACACTAGTTTTATTAGACAATAGCAACATTCTGAAAAGGACATCTGCCACAAAATCCAATCCATCTGGTATCACTGTCAGACAAAAAGAAAACAGGGGTGAGACGCAAGAACTCAGTGAAGATTGCGTCTTGGAGGCTTTGGAAAAAACTTCTAAAGTGATTCAGGATATTGAATCTCTGCTTGCCGCTTCTGGGAGGTGAGGCCCTGTGTTCCCTGTCCTCACAGGAGCTGTCCCAGCTGTGTCTGAGGAGGCTCTGCGGGGAGACAGGAATGAAGGCTGAGGCCAGAGGGACAGGCTGCCCGTGTATTCCCGGTGAAGTCTGTCAGGTGCCACTGTAATATCAACAATAACGCCAGTGCTATATTTGGTATAGGCAAAGAGAACAGTTGCGGTAATGGAGCACTGCTGTATAAATAGATCAGGCCTGACCTGACAGTGCTGAATAGTGTTTGAATAGATGTTCGAATCAACTCGATTGATGGATCGCTGCTGAAATGACCAGGGTAGACACGGGAAGTTTTCACTGTAAAAATGTGCTTTTGTTCAGATGCTCGCACCAAGTCTTAACACTGAATAAAATGTTTCCCAAATGCTTTCTATAGTGCTCTCTTTGAGTAATTAAGTACTAATTTGAGGACAGAAGACATTTCTCTGCTCTGTGATCTGTCAGAGGTGCACCGTGTCCTAAATGACAAAACACTAAACTCTCATCATCGATTTTCCTCCCAGCATTTAAAGGAGCCAAAGCGCGAACACCAAACCCTCCATTTAATAATCCAGGAAACACTTCCCCCCCACACCCGGCGCCGCTGCCCGCGCCGGGCGGGGATGGGCGGGGAGGAGGCGGGCCCGGGTCCCAGCCTGCTCCGCGGCCACGCATGCTTCCTGGCCGGCTCCCCGGGGCGCTCTCCAGCCCGCTGCCTCCGGGCTGCCCGCCCGCTCCGGCCGGGATCGGGCTGGCCGAGCCCCATGGCGCCAAGGGCGGATGGCGGCGGCCGCGCTCCAGGTGGGCTCCGGGGCGGGCGGGGCGGGCGGCGGCAGCTCCGAGGCCCGCGGCTTCCCTCACGCTCCTGCTGATCTCGGGTTCCCAGGTTAATTTCCTGCTGGGTATAATCTAGTTTGTTCTTCGGCGTTTTGGTAAAATCCTACCGCTTCCTTCTGGGATTTTGCCCACTCCAACCCCCAAAAATGCGTTATAATTATATCTGGCCCAAAAATATTTGCTAGATCGCTGCAATGATGCATTGTAATTACCTGGCCCAAAAAATATTTGCGTGATCATTCCAATGATGTGTTTAAATTATCTGACCCAAAAATGTTGCCACTGTCAGTTCTTCACAGATAGTCTTAGGCTGGGATCTCCTTTTCCACGGGATTGTATGCTAAAGGTTTGAGCTGGTGTCTTAATTCTGCTTCATGCAGTTTTTAACATAAATTAACATCCAATATCAAATAACGAGGGGTTTAGGAGATTATATAATTGTAAGGGATTACCAAGTCTTGTGTAGAATGCATAATTCTATTAGTTGGCAGGGTGTTGTTTGGTTGTAGGTTGGACTAGATGATCTCAGATGTCTTGTCCAACCTAATTGATTCTGTGATTCTGTAACTTCATGCATTAAATTCCTATATGTATTCACATACCTGATAGCATCATGCAAAACTGGGGCAAAAATTATGCAGAGCAATATTTCTAAGTCATAATTCTAACCATTTGATTTTTTTTTTTTTTGCTCATACACCATAGCCTCTTAGCTGTTTTCACAAAAATGTGTTTACAGTTTTGATCTAAATAACTTCGTCTGACAGTAATTTAAAGTGTTAACTGTGTGTTCATTAAAATTATTTTGGTAATTTCCTTAAAGTAAGCATATCTACAAAATTCCATTTTGAGACTATAGACAGAGATTATGCTCAGTGCTTTATCTCGTGTAAAAACATCATGAGAAACCACAACTCAAAGCTGGGTTACTCTATCAACTGTTATGTTTTACGTAAAACCAAGCTAGAGCTTCTCTTCAGGATGTTAACTATACTGACTATACAGAGATCTATACACGTTTTCGTGTGAATTATTCCCCACTTTTCTGTTTTAGCAAGAATGTAGGCTACACAACTGCTTTCTGAGATTTATAGGCTGGAAAAATGTACGCTTTATTGTGATACTTTGTAAAGAGCCTGAAAAGCATAATTTTTCAGGGAGAAAAAAATGTTCTAGTTTTACATTAAAATTTATAATATTCTGGTTGAGCAGAGTTTTGCTTTTTGTGGTCTGATTTCCCTCTTGATCTGCAGAATAATTGTGGGAAATTCTGTTGTACCTGGGAATGTGAGTTGATTTTTACATAGGCGACACTCATTTTTGTCTCAAGAGGAGGCTGAAACAGACAGCTTAAAAATAACAATTGGACATGGCTCTTGGCTATGGTCAACCTGAAGCCAGGAAGCCAGTTTTGCATCCTGTTCTTCATTCTGGCTCAAGAAACACATGCTAATACCACCCTTAGCACAAGTGTAAGCCTAACACTGAACTGATACAGACCTCTGTTGCTATATGAATCTCTTTGTCTATTCCAGGGTCACTAAGTGATGGGGTGGAAGTTAAACAGAGATCCCTGAATGGGACTCAATAAACATTTCATTAGGTGGGAATCTTCTAGGCACAAGAAGAAGTCTCTGAGAAGGGGTTGCTCTATCTGTTGAAATGCAGTTATGTAGAAGACTGGACTTTGTTTTGGACTTTGTGTTTTATCATTTTTTAGTTACTATCATGTTCTGTTTTTATTTCTGCTCTTCTCTTGGTTTACAGTTTTTTTCTGCTTTCTTTTACAGAGCTTCAAAGCTTAGCTGAAGTTGCTTTTACATCAATTATATTTGTTTACAAATTAATTAAATATATGTTTATTCTTTCTGGATTTTTTACTTTGTTCATATTTCATGTATGCTGTTTTGCCTAATATCAGTGCTTATTGATGCCTGTTTTGTTTTTATTTAGGATGGAACAAGTGGTGTTTGGGCTGGGCAGACTGGATTCAGAAAGCACAGAGGCTTAACTCTGAGGCATAGACCACAGACATTTCCTATGGAATAAGGCACCTGTGATGGAAAAAAAAATGTTCTCCTAGTCCCAGGGGAGGTTTGATTCTGATTACTGGTCTGCTTTTTTTAAAGGTATGTTGCTACATCACCACTTCACAGATTGGATTCTTACACAGCCTCTATGGTAATTTTAAAGGAAATCCAGTCTGACGTGATGGCCATATAGAATAAATATTTGTAAACAGACTGCCATTTTTTTCCTTAACGTGGAATTTATTCAGCTGTGTCCTGTGTACCATAAGGCCGCCTACCAGAAAACAGCGCTTCCATTGTTTCAGGAAATACTTTGTGTCTACTCATTCATTCAGAAGAGGTACTGTCACGGTTAACAGACTCTAAACTTGACCCACTTTTTTTTATCTCTGTGCAAAGTCCATGTATTATTCATGCTTTCTTCTCCTTTAGTTTTTTAAATGTTTTCTAAATAAATGATTCAGTGGGCTTTTTCTTTTCCTACAGAGAGTGCCAGTAGTTCTGTCTTGTAGATAATTCTACAACAGACAGGCATGTAAATAATCTGGAACAAACATCTATATCTTGTGAGATTTATAGTATGTTTAAAATCATAAATTCTTATGTGTTAGCTTAGGAAGTCTAATACACTCAAAAAGGCCCTTTAGAATAAGAATTTACCTTATAAAGAAGGGTTGTCAAGATTTAATGTATTGCGCAAAAATGGTGAACTGATGGGAAGTATCCATTTTTAGGCAGGATGTAGGCTTTAAAACTGTGGTCTGTCTGTATAACTTCCCAAAAAGACTTGCATAACAGCTGGGACAATTAGAACTTCTCTTGCAAAAAGAGGAGTTACGAAGGTAAGGTGGCAGACAGTAGATAAATCCTAAAAGTAACAGCCAACTTCTCTGCTGGAGCACATGCTGAGGAAAAGCTTAGGTAGTTTTGCTCTGTAAGTAAATGATTTTGATTACTTTGCTTGACTAAATGGTTGTTGTCTTTGTGTTTATTATAAATAATGAAGATATTTTAGTGGGTTTGGTTTTCTTAAGATTTATTTTACATTCCAGTCTCCAAATTAAACAAGGCATTGCTGAGGAAAGGGTACCAGGGGAGTACTACACATGTTAACAAAGAATGTAAATTAAAGCAATGGTTTGGATTATACATTGAAAACTCAGTTTTAACAGTTGTTTTATAGAGAAAACTGGGATTTTGAGCATCAGTCATAAGAATCTTCCAAACTTAATCTTCTTTTGTTATTATAGTGTAAAGTATTTAATTGGGTTAAATCTTGTATTTAAAATAAGAAGGAATCTTGAAACACATTCAGTGTATTATCAGAGAGATGTTTCAGGTTATTTTGTAATATTTAAGGTTTCAGTAAGTGGAATTAGAGCTCTCTGTGTTACTTGTGCTGGTTCTAGTTAAAAAAAGGCAGGTGTTTTAATTCAGAGCTGTAGTGTTCTACTCAACAAACTAATTGAAATAAAAAAATTCCCTGGGAATGTTAAATGCAAATAGTGAAATTGGGGTCTTAATTTCCAATTGTAGCTGTGGTGACAAATGTTTTGTGCAAATGGATTGTCTTTGTTTAATAGTTTCCTTTCTGATCTCTGACATTTAGAGAACAACTGACGATAGGAAGGACAATGCACAGTGTGTGTCCTGATGACATTTTGTGTGCTGCAACATGGCTCTTGTCATGGCATCTGAGACTGAAAAGGCCCACGCTCTTCTCCAGACCTTCAGCACAGCGTCAGTTCTTTCCAGTCTAGGTTTGGGGATATTCTGCTTTGTAGCAGACAGACTCCTGCAGTTTTCCTTCATTCAGCAAAATGACTGGCTAAGAGCCTTATCTGATAATGCAGTGCATGGTATACTGGGGATGTGGTCCTGGGCAATAGTGATTGGACTCAGGAAGAAAAGTGACTTCACTGAGGTCACCCTGGCTGGCTTCCTTGCCTCTGTCATTGATGTGGACCACTTCTTTCTTGCTGGATCTCTGTCATTAAAGGTAAGTCAATAGATCAGTAATTTGTTAATTTATCACTGTTTATGTTACTGTTCTTCTACCATGTCCTAGACAGAAAAAGTTCCATAGATAATTTGATTAAATAAATTTCATAGATATACAGGAATTATGTTTTTATGCAGTTGTTACAATTTTAAAAGCCATAAAAATATTTTGCACCTAGTTTTCAGTTTCTGCTGTTTAGAAAGGAAAAAAAGAGTTTTGCACACGTAGATGGTATTCTACATGTATCACATAGTTGCTTTGTTATCCAGTTGAAGGAGTTAAGTGCTGCCTTGCACACTTTTGTGGATGAAGTTAATTATTCCACTTCTCTTTACAGTAAGGGTCAGAAATACATGAAATATGAGGTAGAAATATCTGAAACGTAAATGATAGAGCTTCTGTTTAATTTAATTCAGTCATTAAGAACAGTACATTTGTTTTAGCCAGCCCTAAATATTTCTCCCACGAACAAGCTATATGTGAGCTGTCACCTTTAAAAAGGCAATTTGAGTTGCATTTAAATATAGTTCATTGGAGGGAAAAAAAAAACAAAAAATAGTAGGTAAGCAAGCATCAGCTTATTAATAAATGTAAAAAGGTGAATTGGCTCCTGTTACGCAGTGAAAGGATCATCATCTATTTGCAGAACTGCGTGTTAGAACAGAGTTTCTCAGTGGCGTTAATACTACCAGATTATGACACTCTTTTCCAGAAGTTTTCCTCCTCTAGTTTGCTCATACTACTATTAAGTTCATAGGGAACAGCTAACTGTTCATAGGGAAATAAATAGGTAAATGGCAGGCAGGGAGGGAGGAAGGAAGGAACCTCTGTTTTTTATATTTATGTAAATTAATGAAGAACAATGGTTTACCAATTTTTAAAAAATATTTAAGTGACAGCTAAGTGCAAGAGGCAAATATTGCTTTTAGTTGAGGTGTAAAAATCAGACTTAAAATGGAAAAATAATTTTTGTTTACATACAGTATCACTATTTATTGTAGAGAAAAGATGCCTCTTATTTGTGTGTTTGTTCAGTTTTCCCCTCTTGGCTTTACCAGTGCTGAGGGGAAAGGGAAGAATTGGGTCCCTCAACCTGCTGGCCACATTGCCAGTGCAGTCCAGGATACCACTGACCACCATCTTGCCACATGGACAGTCAGGCTCCAGCATCATTCTTCTCTGAGTGCCCCCTGGTTCTCCCCTTTTCTGTACTTCCTGCATGTGGAAATGCTGTGCAATTACAAAACTATGTAAAGAAAAGGAAAGTTGCCTTGGTTGGTTAATAGATTGCATAATGTTACTACTGAATAACAATATGGGATAGAATTTAAATCTCTAATTAGTCTCATCTGTTTTTTCTTATTTTAAAATCAGTGAATGCAAGTAAATGAATGGCTAGCTCTTAAAACATATTAAAATTTTATTGCTGCTTTTTCATGCATTTGAGATGATTACCAGTATTTTTCTTAATTACGACCACTAGATGTCACACTTCACCGAGGTCAGTTTGAGAAGCTGACTGTTGAATTGTGTTACGGAACCGGGAGGTGATTTGCCACTTGGTAGTGCGGCAAGGTTAAATATACTTACACCTTCCTTGATGGGGAATGTTTCTGTAGCCTAGCCTATCCCTGCTATGTGAAACCAAGTCAATTTTTGTAATTTTGTGACCTAATTTCTTTCTGTGTTGTTTCAGTTCCCAAGCAGATAGCAGTTAATTTTCTAATTGTTTAAGAGAGTTAGATCTAGTTCTCTTGTTCTTTAAGGGCTTTTTTTGCAAAAGACAGCTGATTTCTGTGATGTCCCCCAAAATGTTTTTTGAATCAGAAACACAAAGCATTGCAGGTAGAATCATTGCCCATTTTAGTAGCCAAATGTATTTAGCTGAGATAAGGAGAAGACAAGATGCCCAAAGGCTTTTTCAAAGTGATTTGCCTACCAACTCCTTTGCTTTCCATATGTTAACTGGGCTAATAAAGGAAGTAATCTGGTGTAGGTCTCTTGTCTCTTAGGGCAAAAGCATCATTACAACTTGCAAAGCCCCTATGCTTTGCAAAGACTCTCTTCTCAACTAAATAAATTTCAAAAAAAATCTTGAGGAAACAAGCTTATGTTTTCTAAACCTCATACTATTTTTCTCCTCTCCTATCTATTGCTTTTTTGCCTAAATTACCTCTAAAGCATCCTGTCCAAAACCATTTTAGGTGAGACTTCATTTCAGCCAAATATTGTAGTTTAATTCCTTTCAATGGCAGAAAAGTCCAATTCTTCTGTCCTTTAAAAAAAGAATAATAATCTGTTACAGGTTTTGTCTTCTTACGGTGCCATCAGAGTCCCTTTGGTTTGTGATGTAATATAATTCCCATAAACTTTTCTTGTGTGTGCTGTCTGGCCAGCTAGATCTGATTGCAATATGTAATTTTTCTTTCCTTGGCTTTATATGATGTGCCTGTCAGTTTCTTGGCATAATTTCAGGCTGTCACCTATATAATTTATCACTTCATAGGATACTTTTTTACTACATATTTTGTAGTTCCAGTCCCATTTTTTGTCTTTAAATTGCATGGTTGAGAGTAACAGCTTTAAGATACTAACATGTTTACTGGTTTTGCAACACATTACTAAATAACTAATAAATTAATTCATATAATTAACCAACCACACCATTATTACTAATTTGTACCAATAATATATTTCACGTTACTGTACACAATCATCTATAAAGCTCATCATCATCACTTTTAAATCTGATGACGAGTTATTTTTTCTGGAGTAACCTTTCTGTGCAGCACAAGGTGGTACTGCCTTCTACCTCCAATTGCTACCTTCACACTACTCTAGTCACCTACTTCTGTTCCTGCTGACGCCACTCAGCACCTGGATTGTTTGGCCATTGGTCTGTTTTTCATGGTCATCATTATTTTTCTGCAGTATTCAGGGTAAATAGTCACCTGTGGTATTTGTATGTTTGCTCTGATAAATACTTGTGTACCAAGTACCATGTGATCTGACCTTTTGCCCACATTATTTTTGCAACAAGTATGAAGTCTACAATGACTCCGCTACTTGGAATTTGTAGTTCTTTGTGCTCCATGTGGTTTTTACTGTGCACACAAGTACAGAAGAACCTGTCTCGCTGACTACTCCAAAGGTGGTAGTTCCTGCAGCCTGTTGTCAGTCAGGAGTGCTGGTATGACATGATGGGCTGCTCCCAGACTCCACAGGATTGTAGCCCAGACATTCACGTTGCAGAACAGACACGCAGAAATTGCTGTCTTGGTGCTAAAGAGTCACCAAATTCTGGAAGTGTAGAACATTCAGTTGGTGGCAAACATACATAATGCTGGCACTGCTGTGAAATGTGCCGCCCATGACTGACCCGGGCTGTACAGGAGCATTTCTGGAACTAGAGAATAAGCTTTGCGCAAGCACAATTTGATGTAGCATTGAAAATGTTACTATGTTGTTTAATATTACTACTTTATTTTACATTGAATATGTTACTATGGACTGAGGACTTCAGGCTTGTGAAGTGCCACAGAATATCAGTGAAGGACTGAGCATCTGTTATTACATAACATCCATGTTGTTACCGTGAGCATTAAAGCAGATAATTTGCGTGGGTTCTCCTGCATGCAATTATTGTATCCTGTCTCCAGCTGCTCATTGTAGTTAGAGAGGTTGGAGGAGCAACAACTGCAAGATGATCTTGCATCTGATGGCATATGTAGGCAAATGGAAAAGGTCATTTGTAAATAAATTCTGTTTGCAATTTTTTCCAGGAGGTCTAAGGCAGAAAAGGGTTTTTGTGCTCTGCAGCGGGGTTTCTTTGGTTTTGTTTGTTGGTGGTGGTGGGGTTTTTTGTTTTTGTGGTTTTTGGGGTTTTTTAAAGATCTGGTGCTTTCTAAAGGCAAACAAGTTTTCCTGTTGGGAGAAAGAGAGTATAGCAGCTTAAATTAGCAAACAGACCTACCTGTCTGTCTCCAGGGCTTGGCAGCTCAAGGATGCAAGTGTTCCTTTAGTCACAGAATGTAAAAGAGGAAACACACTGTTCTCTCAGACCTTGGGCGACGGCATACCAGAAGCTTGATGGCTGTACTGCAGTTACAGAACAGGACTTTTGCTTGCTGACATTGAGCACTCAGGTTTGCTATATGAACAACCCTGCCATCTGAAATTTATATGAAAAGAATTTAAGCATCACCTTGGCACCAATACTGACAAACTGTGTACCTAAGTATCATTAAAATTTTCCTTACTCACTGAGTGCTGCTGGCACCTAACCTTAATAGGCCAGAGGGAAAAGACTAATAAAAGACTGTACTACTGTTTTTTTCCAAAGTGCAGAAATAGAGGCTAGTCAACAGATTATCTGTGGAAGCATTCAAGTTTTTTAAAATTAAGTTAGTTTGTACTTTTGAGCCTTTTTTTGACAGTAACAAAAATTGGACTCGTTGTAAGGCAGGTGATAAACAATTTCACCATCACAAGATTTTTCTGCCTTAATCCATGAACAATCTGCTTGTGTGAAACAGAACTGAAGTTGAAGAAAATACACCTTTTGCTCCACCTTAAAGTAATCGTGTCCACACATTAGAGTTAAAAATTGTTGAGGCATTTTGTGAGCTTTTAGATCCCAGTACCTGATCAGGAGTCAAGGACAAGTGTGTGGTAGGAAGCTAATAGAACAAAGCTTTCTGCAGGCCTTTTATGGTTGGCTGTGGTTTAAAGCATGAGCTGTTTTATTTCAGGGTAGCCTGTAACTTCCTATCTCTAATCAGTTAATAAACTGGCTAAGGCTACATCAGAGCTTCCTTGCAGAGAAGGTAGTGTTCCATGCAGTTATCTAAATTATGCATGAGCTTGATGAACCTATTCCAGAGTCCCACTGCCAGGCCCTTTTCCTGTTGAATCCTGCAAGGATTAACACAACTGAAGAATGAGCAGGTTAGAGATGCTTTGTTTGCCTTCCGCACTAGGTACAGTGAGGGATGTGTTCAAGGCAGCAAAGATACACTGTCACCTTACACCTCTGGGACCTTGTTACAGGTTTTCTGAGTGTCCCCCAGCAACTGAATTAAGCCAATTAGTATGACATCAGCACTTCTGTAGATCTACTCGTGTGCTGTTATTTCTCCTGTGCTTACAGACACGAGAATCTACTTATTTGTGAAATAATAATCCAAAATACCCTTACAGGTTTTTTATTATGTTTGAATTTGGGGTGATGGTTGTAGCTGTTGCTACTGAGTACACCCACAGAATATGTTCTCAAACATGTATATTAAATTGACATTATCACTTCTTAGAATGGCTACATCTATCTCAATAGCTAGACATTCACCTTATTAAAACCAAATATCAACTGCGTTATTGTTAAACAAGTTGTTGATACAAAAATTCCACTCACAAATGTTTCAGATCTTCGTTTATGAACTTTGTTTTGCCTGTCCATGAAGAATACTGTCTCAAGATGATCAAAATACATGTAACTTTGCTCATATTTTTGTCCTATTGAAAATTATTTTGGTCTTTTAAACACTGTGCAACTAAACCAACTTTACAGGTGATAACTATAGTAAAATGCAGGATGTATTTTGGGGAGTAAATGCCATTAAAGTACATGATTTATTTTAAGTAAAACATACTAAATATTTCAAGTGTATTGCATGGTTGTTTTCCTTTTAATTGTCTTGAAATTAAAGACATATAATCAGTGCAGCAGATTATACAAGTTCCCGTGTTCCACCTGACTATGTGGCAAACAGGATTCCTCATCCCTCTCCCTCCCTGTTTTGCTGATGATAGTACTTAGTAGGATGCATGATTCATATCATACATAGAGACAGGGCAGCACACAACTCTCATGCATAAAATTGGCTTTAAATTATTGCAGTGGAAAGGAACAGTATGTTTTTCTTTCTGCTTCCACTTAGTCACCTGACAATGCACTTGTAAACACTCATGAAACTTTTCTTCTCTTGTCACAGTTGTAGGCATTGGCAGTAATATTTTTCTCTTCTGCAGGCTGCTCTGACTCTTCCACGGAGACCACTTCTTCATTGTTCTACTGTGATTCCTGTGGTGGCTCTGACATTGAAGTTTATCATGCAGCTTTTCAGGCTTAAGGACTCATGGTGCTTTCTTCCCTGGATGTTGTTCATATCCTGGACTTCTCATCATGTCCGTGATGGGATTCGTCATGGCCTCTGGATCTGCCCATTTGGAAAAACTCCTCCTTTGCCATATTGGCTGTATGTGGCAATTACAGCATCTTTACCTCATCTGTGTTCATTTATTATGTATTTAACAGGCACTAGAGAATTAATGTCCATAAAACATGGAATTCGCATTGATGTATAGGAATAATGGCTTTTCAAGGTGGTTTGTGCAAGCACTTGAAATAACCTGCCTGTCTGTCACTGAAGGGTTTCCTTGTGTTTCCTACACCTTCTGAATTAGGCATTTTAAAGTTATGGAGCCAATTGACACGGCTCTTGTGTCAATTCCTTGTGGTCACAGAACGTATTTAATGAATTATAATAATTTTATATCTCTGCATTTCCCTTGTACAGTGTGTGCTCTTCCATGATAGTTCATGCATAGCAAGCTGATTATAAAGTACTTAGTTTCTCTCTGTAGTAATTACATTACATTTTACTGTTATGGTGCCATTCATTTGATCACCATTCACTTTGGATTTGTATTCTGCCTCTGGAGAATACATTTCATGCAGATAGTATTTGTATAGCACTTTAAAAATGTGAAGTTCTATATAAATGCTAGGTATTGTTGAGGATTTAATAGTGTATGGTAATTCTAAAAAAAATCCCTGTTAGCCTTTCTAATTTATTAATATGTTAGGAGTCCTGCTGGATTTTTGCATTCAACCAATTTAAAAGAAACACCGCCTCTATTTCTCACTGTCTATCCACACCTCTTTGAACCTGTAATCACAAAGTGTTTTACTAAATTCTGTATCCCCTGTCGTTGCTTAATACTAAATTTGCAGATAATTACTAGCCTCAAAATTAGAAAGGGGTATACAGATTGGTTGTAGTATTATGGTGTATTGGCCAATTTGTTTAATTTTTAAAAATACACTAAATATGAGTACTGTTTAATTTAAAACCAAGGAATTTTAGTTAATATTTAAGAATTGTGTGAAGATTCAGGGAGACTCAAGAAAATAAAATTTTCTTATAACACAGGCTTGCTTAAAGACATTACTACTCAGTAAAGCATTTTCCATTAAGTGCAATATCATCCTCATAAGTGTAAAATAAAATGCATCATTATTATTATTATTATACTACAGAAATATAAATTTCCTCATAAAGAAGATCCATAAGGAAAAGTGTTATTATGCTGCAGTTTATGAGGTAGTAATTTGCACTATGGACTATTCAGTTTTTGTTTATAGACATCTCTCAGAAATGAGTCCCAAATTAAAAGTTGTCTGGTCTTGTCTAACTAGACAAGACTGTCTAGACTTGTGCAGTTTATGATGTACAAGCTGAGAATGTCTATTAATAATTTTTAAATTTTTTATTCACTGCCCATTAAAGAGATGGGGCCTTAACTACTCCAGCTTGTGATGAATAGCTGTCAAAAGGGGATCATTTTTATGGAACTGCATGTATAAGGTAGCATGTGTTTAACTTAGGTTACCAAGGGGTGTAAGAGTTTAATGTGATGTGTACATTTACATTATTAAATGTATATTAGAATAAAGTTTTAAAAAAATTATTAAATGGGATGCTTGTTGTAATGAGTACCAGAAACTTTCTGTGGCTGCAGAATCCTTAAGAATCTTTGCAGCACTCTATGCTAATCATGGAAAGTGTTGCACCTCTTTAAAATGTGTCTTTGCACCAAAATAATAGTCACTGTCCTGTCTGTTCTTCATGTTAGAAATGTAAGCCAATGCAAACTTGCCTGATAGTACAGTGTGCCTGTCTAGCCTTTATTGTAAAATGAATAAAAAGTTTCTTTGTTGGAAAGAAGATTGGAAGAGCAAAACATTCCTTAGAGATTTATCCTCATGCTGTGGATTTCTGTCCTTTAAAGTTTTCCAGAAACAGCATAAGAAATGTCTTGCTTTAGAGCTTCAGGTCAAAATTGGTTTTCATCCAAAGGCATGATGGTTTACTAGAGGAGCATTGCTCACTCATTTACTTCTATCCTGTATTTTAAAGTACAGGCTATGAAATGCCAATAATGAATAAATTTTGTGCAAGGGGTGAACACAAACCTGTGTAGAAAATTTTCTGTATTCTTGTTTCATGGTATAAAGTTTGTATAATTTTGTGCTTTATCCAGATTTTTTGCAAAGGGAAATGTATGTAGGAGCAGAATTACACTTTCTCACTTTCCGACTGTAGCTGTAGTGTTTTGGTAATTATGTCTACCCACAGTCCTTAAGACCAGTGCTGTACTGTTCTTGCTATGTTTAAGGACCAATTAATGGGTACATATTCAGTAGTTTAAAACTATGTATTTTAATTCTTTATGTCTAGATATTTCTGGTGAGCATTCACAGTAGCTTTGAGCTGTATTTCAAAACACCATTTTCTCCAGCCGTGTTCTTACACCAATTCTACCACAGCAGTAGGTGAACCCCTCATGAACTCAGACACATATTAAGGAAAGTAGCAAGTACTTTGTGCCATGAGTCTCTCCCTCCAGACAGACATGGCAGTCTCTCACCTCAGCCTGACATTTAGGCAGCTTTCACTGAGGCCATCAGCAGCTTTTCAAGGTAACCTGACACGTGGCATGTGCTGCTGTAATTTGTAGGTAGCCAGGGTAGGGTATAAAGGGGAAGTTAAGTGGGCAGAGTGGGAGCTACAGAGATTGTAGAGGAGCCCCTCTGTTAAGTCACGAGGCACAGACAGGACCCTCTTGCTCTCTAAACTCCTCATAGAGGCCTCTGGGTGCAGCTGGATCCAGCCTCAGCCCTGGATCCTGTCAGTGGTTTATGTTAATGGATTAAATAGGCATTATTGAACCTTTTCACAGCTTTGTCCCACAGGATTAAGGATGACAAACCAGAGGTACTTATATAAAAATAAACTAGGGTTATTATTAGGGTTATAACTTACTATGATAATGATGAGAGTAAAAGATCTTAATCAGAATTATTTACTACACAGTATAGGTAGCTATAACTACTAGTCTAGTTCAGTCCACTATTTTTTAAGCAATATTGAAGCAATTATATCAAAGGTACGAAAGAAATTATGAAGTAGAGACTGATTTTACTCACCCATACCAATGACTGCGGGCAAATTGCTTTCTCTCAGCTTTGAGGGGTAACCTTGAGGAAAATCCCAGGTCAAGGAAGGAATCTCCATAAAGGAGATTGTTCGAAGACTCTCCCCACTCATTAAAAAGGGAGTGGTCCCTATGTTTCCAGGCCAGCTGTGTCAGCTCAGCATCTTTAGATAAGTTAGTAGTACCACTTGTTTGTTGCTTTATCTGGTACCTTACCAGATCTGCCACAGCTTCACCTTTCTGTCAGGAGTGTTTAACTCTGGGATTGATGAGTCAGACTGGTTTCAGCATCATTCAGCACCAAAAGCACTGGGACAACCCCTTCCTCCGTTCACCACAGGTAGCTTTGCAAACAGGGCATTATTCCAGCTGTTTTACCGCCATCCAGGCAGAGCATCCTGCTACACCTCCTCACCCAACATCTGCCTGCTACAGGTGAATTGCCCAACAATTCCTTACCAGCATTCCGTGTGCATTTCAAATTCACTGATGTTTCCAACTACGCATTGATACCATGTCTAGCAAAACCATAACAAAAATAAACCAAAATACTAAAAATGTAATGACTTTGTACTTCATTGCATGCATTACTATAACAGGTAAATGTAAAATACAAAAAGCATGTGAATTGCCCAAAACGTGGCTTGCAAAGTCAAGCTAATGATGTTGTGGACAACATATGATACATATGACTAAAAAACTAGGTTTTTAAGTGATTCTTTTAATATGCCAATCTAAAAAATTTCCATGTATTTTCAAGTTGAACTTAAAAAGTTTAACAAAGTGTTGGGGTTTTGTGACTTACTTTGTTAGAACTGTGCTGCTTTTTTCTCTTGCTTTGATGGATTTCTGTTGTAAAAAGTAGGTACTAATAGCTCAAGTTAAAGAAAAATATTTCTTCCCCCAGTCTTGGAGAAATAAGATAAAATTTTTCCTAATCGCCTAGTGGCCTTAACAGAATGCATGAACATGTTTCCTATAACTTTGTATTCTACTTTAAAATCTAATCTGTATTTTCACCTGACTGTTGGCATCACTTTTTACTACAGTGCAGTATATATATTATATCATGTGCCCTTAATAAGGTACTGGTAAGTGAATTATTCATAATTGATCCCATGTCCTAAGGAAAATGATGCTAAGTTTGAATTAAACTGAAGTAATTTTTACATCACGCTACTGATACTGACTTATTATGAGAAGAACATTTCCTCTGCTAATGGAAATGAAGTTCCAGAAAGAGAGAGAAGGGTTTAAATTCAGTCTGAAGGTAATGTTAGTACACAGTTAAGTTTGGACACATGTTTTTATTCCATCACTGTCAGTATGAAGCTGGGTGATGAAATGCACCAGAAGAGTACATGTCTGTTTGTGTAATTGAGCCAATCTAAATTCTGTCAATTACGCAAATTTATTCAGGGCAGAAGAAGCTTTGTATTCTCAGTGTTACATTGTGAGCTTTGATCAGCTGGTAATTTTGAGCCCACAAACTAGGTTTTGTTTCCCTGCTACAGGTGGACATTGCATTGAAGCAAAGGAAGAGCTGTCAAGTTGAAGTACCCTTTGTGTTCATCACAAAAAAAAACAGTAGTAATGCTTTTCCTCAGAATTGGTGGAGTCTTCAGTTCTTTCTTAAAATTTCCCAAATTTTACATCCTCTGCATTGAATTTTTGAATTTATATTTTCAAATTGTGTATTTGAATGCTGCATTGTAGAACTGTTTCCTGTTATTTAAAACTCCTTCCTATTAATTAAAGTTAAATGGTACTTGTCTTTTCTATATGTGCATACATATCTATATATATGTTTATGTATATGTACATATATGTATCACACACTGATACACATACATCTTTCCTTCTATGTTCATGTAATAATGTTGCATTTCTTCAGCTAATTTTATATTGGTTTTTCCTGGAGTGAGTAGAAGTGTTTGTCTCACTGGCTGTGGAAAACCAGGCATGCTACAACTTAGCAGAAAGATTTTAGTGCAAGCAAATCTTCACATATTGAAAACAAGAAAAGAGATTATGCTGTCCTTTTGATGGAAGCATTCAGTTGGTTTCTAGGCAGTTCTTGAAAACAGATTTGTTTAATCAAAGCTAATAGACTGAAAACATTTGTCTTAGTAAATATAAGTGAACAATCTTAATGAAATTGGATTTGTATACTGAAACTGTTGCAGGGATGATCGGCCAAGTTGCTGTTGCTATATCCACCTCAGAAACAGCTCCTTTGGCTAGGAATGTTAGTAATATCCCTGGAGCTTTCCTCATATTTCCAAGGGAATTTAGTCTTACTTTGATCTCATTTTTCCCTTTAAAAATTAAATTGAGCAAGAGCTCCTTGCCTGGTGTGGAGTAATTTCTTTAAACTGCTGTCCAGTCATTCTCATCAGTTTTTACAAATGAGCCTAAAAAGCTCAGTACAGTAACTCTGCAAAATAAATTAAATCAAAGGTAGTGGACATAATAGTGACATAAGGAATTTAGAAGGCAGAATGTTTCTATTTCACATTTCCATTCAAATTGCTGATAATCAAAACCATATCCTTTTCATTACTCCTTAATAATCCTTATTATTGCTTCAGCAATTTAGAAGCAAAGTTTGTGGTGACTGCTCTAAAAATTTCAGGTTTTTCTGGGCCAAGTGAATACTGTAAGAATTGAGTAGTAAGGCTTTATGAACCTTTTTCCAACAAAATCATCTGTGTCATCTTGTTAATGTAGCTGTTTAGAATGTGTAGATACAAACACTCAGTTATTTCCTGGTCTTTTTGTGGAAACATGATTATGGCTTGGGGAGGTTTGGTAGAAAATCCTCTAGCTAGCATGACCTTTGAACTCAAGTAGTTTTTGTTTCATTAGTCCATGTGGAGATAGATCCTACCTTCTATTTGATATGTTCTGTTAAGGTCAAATTTTGAGTGCTTTGCCAGCATCTTTTTGTGTGAGTGTTTTGTGTGCCTTGTACATGAATAAGCAAAGCAGAGACACTCAAAACTTTTAAAATGTGTGCATATGATTTATTTTCAGTTTTTCCCCATGGTGAAAAATAGTTCTGCATGCTTTAGCATCATGCATCTTGCATTTAAATATCAATATAAATGTTGACCAAATGGCATTTCTAGTACTTTTAAATGGCCAGAGAGACAGTTAGTGTTTCATGTGCTCTCCTGGTGCTTGACTTAAATCAGGTTGGATGATAAGCATGATCCTACTGCCTCAGTGTACAGATTGCTCAGCTGGGTGTAGCAAATATGAGTGCTAGACATCTGTCTGGTAGTAGGCAATCATAGAGACCCTTTCTGTTCAGTGTGTGACTGCTCAGTCTATTCAGTGGTGCTTACAATGTGATTTATATCTTCCTAAAAGAAGATGTAAATTTGCATCCTAAAAGAGATGTATGCTTCTGGTGTACTGAATTGCATTCCAGTCATCACCTATTGTTCTAACTAGATGGTACCCGAATATAATTGGGATTGTAGATTAGGCTTGACTTCCTGTTCTTCATGTGATTTCCCCTTGCTGGAGAAGTAAACTGTCTTTTCAAGGACTGTTTTATCCAGGGGTTCTTTGATGTGGAACATAATAATGGAAACATTAAAAAGTGAAACAACTAGAGGCAGTTCTCAAGAGGCACTGCTGCTATAGTTGCTTCTAGACTGGTGTATTTCAGTAAAGGGATGACCAGCTTTTTAAAATTAATTTTAACTTTTGAAATGCAGATGAAGCATTTAGTGTAAAGTTAGACAATTATGTGAAATCTGTCCAAACCCAAGCATGTCTCTTTGAAAGATTTCACAATTTCGGTAAGAATATTTATAACGGCTGAAGTCTTCGGTGCTAAATCTTTGCTTCAGTTTACTATTTGTTCAAGATTCAGCATGGAGAGTATGGAAACTCACACTTAGCAACGTGAAATCTGTTGAAAGTTTGCACCTTTTTCTCCCTTGAAACTTGATGCAGAAGAGGCTCTGTTTAAGTTTCCTAAAGTAGAGCTTGTATTAGGTAGTCTAGCTCTGTGGTGATACAGAAAAGCTGACCACCTGGTACTGTCATGATACACATTTATTGCACTTAGAAACCCCTGCTGCTGCTCTGCAGCAGTCCCAGGGAGGTGTGGGCTGTATTTGCTGCTGCCATCTGCAGACTCAGTGCAAAGAATGAGTGCTGCAGTGTTAGTTAAGGGAAACCATGGCTCGAGTTTGTGCTGTATGGGGCTCCACACACAGTGGTTTCTGGAGTGTTAAAACCTGCTTCTGTTACAAAGAAAATCATGAGTTTCAAAAACAGACAGTTTTTTCCCCAATGAATTTCAGCCACTGAAGGTCTTATTGGATGATCAAATTTCTTGAAACTCATTTCAGATAAGAAAACCAGTTTGGCAGGGACTTGATTTACAAGTAAGCATATTCCTGCTGTCTGTTTCAAAGTGAGGAATGTTGGCACATTTCTGCAGTTCTCTGTTGCTTGGATTAGCTTTGCAGAAAATGATGTGTTTTCTTAGTCACCAAGTGTGAGCATTTCCCCTCTTTTTAGTGAACAGATAGATGGCTTTGAAAGCATTGAGGACAACTCTTTTTGCCTTTGGCACATATTCACAAGCATTCACCTGTCACAGTTATGAAAGGTATTCAACAAAAGATGGAAAATGCCTTGGACTAGGCATGCACTGAATACCTAATCAGAATGTGTCCAAACTGCTCACATAACACACACTCTAGGCGAATCTCCTCTGCAAGAAAATAACTGATAGTGTGAAAAAGTCTATTGGGAAACAAATCATTGAAGACAGAATTGCTTTGCTTTGGGTTATTTCTTCACCCAGTAGTTCTACCTCCCTGCCATTGCAGGAGGACTGGCCTTTGAGTGGGCTTGTTCTCGTTGCTACACAGGGTGCACATACACCAAACTTATTTGGAAGTGGAAAGGTTTCAAGTGCACAGGCGAAGGTGAGTTGCCTGATGGCAGCAGAATGTTCTGTTCCTCAGTTGGTGGTAGGTGATACCAAGAGGGGGTGAGGGAAGCACCTCTCAAGAGGATTACTATTGATTTGAGGTAGAGAACAAATTATTTCCCTGGCCCTGGTGATATTTCAAGGAACCTGGCAGGAGTTACTTTACTGCTGGAGATAAAAGCTTTACATTTCAGCTGAGGTTCCACACTGACAAAATTACATCCACAGAGGTAATAAACACTGATGTTCTCAGTGTAATGAGAACAGCTACTGCTAAAATTTTCCCAGTTTGTGCTATATCTGGACTTGCAGAAAAAAAAAAAAGGCAACACAATACTTTGCATTGGAGATGTTGTTTGAAAACACTCACATCCTGCCATGTTTACAAAGGGTGTTTGCTGTTTCTGCTTCCTTTCTATCCCAAAGTTAACCCCACTTGCCAGCCATAGCTGCTTCACACAGAAGGAAAGAACTTGTAGAGTTAAATGCAGAAGAAAATCTGGTTTATCTGTGTTCTGAAGGCTTTTTGCTAGGGTTTCAAGGTCAAAACAGTTGAGCAGAGGTGTTATGGGGCATACAGAAAATATATTTCAATGCTATTGAATGTTTTATTCCTTCATACTTTACAGAAATAAAACTTCACTGCCACTTGTTTTCTTTCCTCCAGTCCATGGCTAGTCCTTTCTGTGCTCTATCTCCATTGGTCTCCTGGAAGCATTTCAAATTTGTCTTCCATGTGCTTTGTAAGAATTACCCAATCTCACTGGGTCCCTAATTAGTTTACAGGAGGAAAAAAAGCTTACTGTCTAATATGGAAAAATGGGGTAGCTGAGCCAACAAGTATGTTCAAAGATAAATTCTTTGAAGCTACAGAAGGGAAGCTGAATGGAGAATGTTGTGATGAAATGTAGTTCTTCAAGAAAAAGGCTGATCTAGAGAGGAGCTTGTTTCAAACTCTGTAAGGACTAGCTTGGAGTTTCATGGTTAAATATTATGTACCAGTCACTTCCTGCTAGCTGACCTAAAGTGATGAAATAGTTTGGGTTTTAAAACTACAAAAACAGAGCAGGTTTTGCAAACAACTTTCCAGTGCCAGGAAATGGGATCTGGAATAGTGATGAGGAACTAAGATACCAAATTCACTTGCCAAAGTAAATCAGCTCCATGCCCCAAGTTACTCAATAAATATAAATGTGCAGGACTCTTTCCATCCAAGTATTTGATGGACTGGAAACCACTGGATAATTTGAAAAAAAAACAGGCATTGAAAGAGATTACAGGAAGACAGTGTGTGTCCTCCTTCTGAGGGCACAGAACCACCCCATGGCAGGACAGTCAGCATTTACTTGAAAGATTTGTCTCTTATTCCTGTTTGATTTCTGTTGCAACCCAAAGACTGGATCTCAGAAGAAGTGAACAGTTCAGCGTGGTCCATCCTTTACTGGAAACATAGAGTCAGTGATATTAGAGTGTAAAAGAAATTAAGCAAAACATTTACTTGCCAAACTTCAGGTGGCTAACATAACCTAAAAAGGCATTTAAAGTTCAGATTTATACCTGTGTGTCTTTACTAATCAAATTAATTCTGTTACATTTGTGCAGCCTCTATCTGCTGGCTGTGAGATGAGTTTGGTTTGCTGTGCTACTTTAATGATGTAACCTTTACTGTAAGTGAGGAATATTTGGTGACCACATTTCTTCAAATGGAATTCAAAAGAAAAGTAGGCTAAATTCAGCAACCAAAACCCTTCCAGTATTAATGAGCAAGAACCATAGAACATGTTATTACATATTATTAATAACATCCTTATTAATTAATCCTTATTAATAATTTATTTTTCTGGGTTAGTGCAGGGAGATTTCAATCACTCATTGTGTTAGATGTTGTTTAACAGTAGGACAATCTATGCTCAAGTAGTCTTACAATGTAAATAGTTTGGTTTATATCATATAGGTAACATTTAACTGTAAAAATATAAGAATAGAGAAAGGGATTATAATCTCAAATTCAAGTAACAGACTTAAAAAATGTAAACAAAAATTAATGAATAAAAGTGAGTAGTTCTTTTCTCAAATTGTTGGCATTTCCCATATCTCAGGGACTTGTCAAATTCATGCTTCTGGTATTCCAAAAAGAGAGTGGCCAGGAATACTCCTACATTTTTGTGCTTTTTCTTTAAATTTATGTTTTAAAAAATTTCTTAAGTGAGTTTTCCTGAGACAATGAGCTCATGGAGAATGATGGGGAGGATCTATATGCAATTCATCCATCATTTTACTGTTCTAAAATGTACTCTCTCTGTGTCTTGTTGCTGGTAGAGTCTGGTCTCTTTTGAAAGCACAGCAAATCCATTTTTTTTCTAAATGAGACAGACTGCAGTCCTGTCTACTGTGTTTCATCATAACACATGATGAAATTGTACACTGAAGTTATTTTGTTCCATTCTGTGAGAAAAAAATTAACCAAAAAAATTAAAATGGCATGGGGAAGAAGCTGTTTTGGATGACTGCTCCATCCATGGTGAGTTTCTCCACTTGTGCCAAGCTGCCTGACAGCCCCAGAGACAGAATGGGTATTGATAGGAAATTTATGGAAAGACACCGAGTGAAAACACTCTTTTGCAATGGGCCACAAGGCCTGCTCAGGAAGGAAAGATCCTTCATTAGTGTCACACTCACATTTCTTAACCTGGGATATAGAAAGCACAAAATAAGTTTTGGCCTCTACTGATCTTAAACAGGCTGTGCATTCAGCTCTAAACAAAGAACCAAGTATGCTGTGCAAGACTGACAAGTGCAGCATGGCCCAGAGGCCTCAGGGGTGTGAGGGGACAGCTGCCTGTTACCTGGCAGACCTGAGGTCATGTGAAGTGTTATAAAAGCCTCGGTGCTAGCTAAACAACAAACATGTAACATGAGGACATGACGGTTTGTAAAACAAAATTTAATCTCCTGGTATAAACAAGGGCTGCAAGAGATCATAGTTCAGGGTTGGTAGTGACTTCACAAGCCGCTGTCAGAGTGAGTGAATTTGGGTCAGGGAAGAGTTAGGATGACATTTGTTCTGTGTGAGAGCGGTGCAAGGCTGCCGCTTCCCACGCGCTGCTGCAGTGCGCTGCACGTGCCCCGCTCACTCTCGTGTTGGTGTAACCTTGTCTGGCTCTGTTTGCGCTCGTCCTGCGCAAGCCTCTCTGACCCTAAACGTGTTCGGACAAACTGGGACACCAGGACATTTCTGTGTGCATTTATGTTGGTAGAAAACAGCAGCAACCTCTTTAAAAAACTTGACTTGATGCATTTCCATTGAACATTTGTCACTTTTTGTTATCGTCCTGTGCACACAATGTTGGGTTTTAAAAGATAGGGGGATCAGAACAGATGCTCAGGATACATCTGGCCCAGAAAGACTGCTTCAAGTTTTTTAGGACGCAGGAGAAGCAGGTTAGAAAGAGAACATCCTGCTGATTGAGACCACTAACCTGTGTGCTCAGATACTGCCTCTGTAGGGCATGAGCTTTCACATGTTTGTGGGCAGACCTTCTGTCTATCCCCCATTTTGGTTTTTGCCTTTGGGAATCAGAATCACAGACTCACTTTCTCATTCAAAAAGTCAATTAAGGCCTAGGACAAAAAACAAATCAAACATCCAAAACTTATGGATACCTGGCCATTGGCACTCAGCTTTGTCAAGACAGAAGGCAAAGTCTCCTGGGGGGTAGAGTTGGAAAGAGGCTGTGTGGACACTCATGTAAATGTCTTTTTTTTTTTAATTTGGTTTCAAGAACAACTCAGTTATGTATTCAAGAAGATACATTTATTTTTAAAATAATAAGGAAGCATGCAGAATTATTGGTCTTTGTTCTGTTCAAAAACACAATTACAATGTACTTATTTCCTGCTTGTGCATCTCAGCATCAGATTTTCTCCTGAGCTATTCAGCCATGGAAAACATCTGACATTCTTTTTTTCAGCACTCACCTTGTAATCCACTAAATTGTTATTACTTTTTTTAAAACAGGGTTGAGAAGGGAAGGGTCTTCAGTTTGTCCTTTTGCTCATTGCTTCAATAAATTAGGTCCTTCTTCTCATGCTGCATAATGATGTGTCAGTCTTAAATATCATACTGGATGTATGAAAAGCATTATAATTTGGCTATCTCAGATGGCCAAAACATGCTATCAGAAGCCAAGGTTTTCAGTTTACCAGCAATATTGTACTCTTTGGCAGTCTTGAATTATGTTTCTGAGGTGAATCCTGGGGCTTTGCTCAGGGCTGACTTCCCAGCCAACATCTGCAACATGATGCTCATACAGCAGTCTATCAAATGGTGCTCCTTGCTTCTTCAGTAGTTGTTTTCTGGGTGTCAGCCTCTCTAGTCTGCAGTATTTTCATGGCCACCTTCTCTTCAGTCTGTTTCATTCTTTCAGAGAGAAAGAGAATCACAGAACTTGTATCAGCCTCAGTTTTCTCATAGTTCTCACTTCAGAGAGATTTTCTCTTCTCTTTTGAATGCCAGTCATCTTCTCTTCTCTGTTAGCACCTGTGCCACAGCATTCTCTCCTCCTCCTGTGGTTTGGCCCCCAAAGCACTGCCCTGTGAGGAGCAATGCCCTTTGCTGTGAGCTGGCTGGGGCTTCCTCTGTGCTGTTTCCATTGGTGATGATAATTGCTGCCACAGGAAGAGCTGAAGTCCATACAGCCACCTTCAGGTAAAATACCTGAGGGTGTATATCTGTCTGTCTGTACATGATTTTGTGTGTCAGCTGCTCCAGATGGAATTCCAAATACCCATAATAAAGCTTGCTGAAATGGACAATGGGGAATAGTAGGTATTTCTCTGAAATTTTAGCATTGCAGCCAGAGCTGGAACCTTTGCCTTCTTGGTCTGTAAAGCCCAAAGTGTCATTTCAGGACAAAAACCTGCATCTTCTTCCCAAGTCAACTTTCATCCTATTCTGTCAAAATTTAGCAGTCAGGGAATGGGAAGTCCATGCCCTGAGTGCCAGGAAACAGCACAGACAGGGACAAGCCTTTCAGCAACTCCTGCAGGTGCTGCACCTCTGTCACCAGAGAGTCCTGGGGAGTCTGAGCACAGCAGCAGCACGTGAACATCATCTGTGGGGACATTCAACTGGTGCAAGGGGAATGGGTGCTCCAGTCCCTCCTCAAGTTTCTTCCCTGTTTTATGCCCCCATGAGATGCAGTGCTGAGTGTAAGATAGATCCCACTGAGGCCGTAGCTGGCTGCTGGAGAGGTATCCTGACATATGGGTGTATCCATCCCCTCCCTCTTGGGCAGAGGACTGAATCTGGCTTGCATATTGGAACTTGCATGTTAAGCACTAATAATTTTTCACAGCCCAAAGTTTTCTTTGGGACTCCTCTTTTTTCCCCAAAATGAAGTACCCACAGACAAAATGTCTGGTATGGAGAGGGCTCAATGAGAGTCATGCAAACCATTTTAAAGTCAGAGGTTTATGATAAGCACAGGGCCAGCCGTTGGAGTCTGGAATAGGGGACATCTGAGGAGGCCAGTTTTGGGGATTTGCACATAAACATTTAAGACATTGATGGGAAGTGCAAAGTATATTTCATTGTGAAATCTGTCCTTTCATTATTTAAATCCAACTAGAAAAAACATTTATTACTGTGAGTTGGTTATTATGACCATTTACAGTGTAATAAGTACTATGTTAAGCCTATTGCATCTACCAATGTGTTGGAAGCCTTCATCAAATTAAGTCTTGCTGGAAACAGTAAAGATCCAAAGTTGTTTTAACATTAATTATCCTGCTTTAGCAAACTGGACTTAGTCTTCCTCAGCAATCAGCACTCCTGTGGCAAAAGAATATTGTTTGACTGCAAGGAATGGGTAAAGGAAGGAGCATTTATTCTTGCCTCAGCTTAGTAACTGCAGAAAGATATACATAACTGAGGGGATTGTATTACAGTGCACACTGAAGTAAAAGAAGTTACAATCATGAACCTCTGCTCAAAAACTAAAGGCTGAGATTAAAAGATTGGTCAGTTTTAGCCTTGCTAGCCGTTCTATTTTCACAAATAAAAGATAGAACTTCAAAAAGGATTTGAAAAAGCATTTACTTTGTTTCTCAGGATAGAAGAATGACTACCCTCTCATTTGCAACAATTTCTGCCTGCAGGTAAGAGCTTTGATTTGAGCTTTGAATGCAATCCAAGGCAATAAATCAATAAAACTCTTTGACTTTTTTCAGCTATACCTGTAACTAATGCCACTGTCAACTCCTGTCAGCCCAATTCTTGGAAAAGAATTTCTGGCCAATTCCTTCTTCCTTTGTAAATTGGATGGCTGCCTGCACATTCATGTGGAGCCATAGTACAATATTTGCTATTGTTCTTTTTATTTTTAATTTCTCAGTCTCATAAATCAGTGTTGTTTCCCCAGTTTACATTTTGTCCTCTTCCAATAGGTTTAGCATTTTAAATTATTGTCACATTATATAGCCTCTGTAAAGTGGGAAGCGTGTTCCAGTTCTGACACAATCCTAATTCCCTTGCTGCACTTTCAATGTTGAAGCAAATGGTCATTTACTTAATTATAAACCTATAAATGACACCATGAACATAAGACAGAGGAACATAAGATATAAAACTTGAGCTCAAGCTGAAAGAAATAAGTTTTATTGTGTGCTGTTGTTTGTTGCCAGCAGCAGAGAAAAATAATACCCAGATACCTGTATTTACTCCATGGTTCTGAGAGCACAGGAGCTGTGCATGTCTGAGTTACCTCTGGGGAGCACTTAGAACTCATCACACAGGAACAGGTCTTAAGAAACACAAAATGCTTTGGTTCTTCTCCCATTCCCATCACTGCTACAGCTCCCTGTACTCCATACTCTCACTGTGGAAAGACCCTTGTAATCTGTATCAGGTCTTTAAAAGTGTATCATCCCTTGTGAAGAATTTGCCAGGACAAACCAATTAATTATCTGCAAGGAAACAAAGCATCCTGATTTGCAGCATCAGCCAGGCACTGGAATACAAAATCTAATACTGACTGAAGCTGTCTCTTTAACGTGCTACTCCAGTAGAACCTGTCTCACTGCACTTCTTTTAATCTAGTTTTCTCCTCTTCATGCTACTTTGAAGAACAATAATGCTGCTAATATTCTTGTCCTTAGGTAGGTTCAGGTTAATAAAGCTGTTGTGATCTGTCTTAGCTTTGGCCAGGATGGTGTAGCTTTTGCAAACTAAATGGTGACAATAAATCAACTTGCTGATTTCAACAAAAATGACTTACTCAAAATCATACTTTAAACAACACACATGATTATCTTCTACTCTTTTTTTATTTTACAGTAGACTTTTATTTCACAGTATAGTAGTCTGGATTTGCCCTGGTCTTTTATCCTGGTAGATAACAGTGAATAACAGAAACAAAAGAACTAGGAAGTAAAACACTGATAGCCAGAAAGGTTGATTGCACTTTATTAATTTATTATTAGAAGAAATTGCAAAACCAGTTTTGGGACAATGTAAGTATAGACTGAAGTCCCTGAAGTTAACAATTTCTTCTACCTTGTGGTCTGAAAATTTAGGGATAGTAAGAATGATATAATGAGCCAGTGCAAAGATGAGCTTGGTTGAATAGCGTAGGAAATTCCCAGACTGATATTCTAGTTCAGCCCTGGGAAAGGTTGAAGCAGGCAGCTGTCACTGCACTGGCTGTGGTGGAGCTCAGCAGCTGCTTGGTACTCTTACAGCCACTGTGCTCAGTCCAGACTGAAACCACACAGTAACCTTTCTAGGGCTTTGGAAGCTTTGAAACTGTGCTGAAAGCCAAGTGTGCCAGGAATAGCATGGTCCTTACAGACTGAAAATGCCTAGGTCAAACACAAAGCTAGGGCAAGGCTGGGGTCTCCTTGAGGTTGTATTTTTTGTGCTTCAGCAGGTTTGGCCGACAGCGCTGCATGTGTGGCTTCCATGCAGGTGACACCTAATAGCAGAGGGCTATTTTCTTGATCCTCAATCCTGCAAGTACTTGTTTCTGAAGTATTCCTACCCTTGGAAAGTCTTGCTGAGGAACCTCATCAGTGAAGAGAGATGTGAGGATCTGGATGTAAGGCAGAACTTTCTTGGGGAGCTGTGTGGAATACAGCCTGTCTTCCCATCTGGCAAAAAGCTGAACCACACATCTTCAGGTGAGAGGAGGGATCCTGCTGAACTCCATAGTGCCACACAGGACAGAACTGGCGCCAAGCTGCCGCTCAGGGTGGGGCTTTAAGGCACGTTCATCCCCAGCAGCCAGCAGGTAGGGTCAGGTGTTAGCCCTGCAGCTCACCACCTGCTCTGTGGCTGCGCTCCTGCAGCTCCCAGGAGGAATGGATGTGAAACTTGTCACTGTCCTGGTTGCTCTAGCAGTCATGGTTAGTCAGACGTCTGAGAGTAAGTAGTAACTGTACTTTATCTATTTCTATACTTTAATCTCTAAAAGGTAAAAAAACCTGATTTGTGCCTACCTGGAACTGTGTCTGCTTGAGCCTTTGAAACTCTGCATGGGACCAGAGGTGATAGCTTAAATGTCCGTGCTTCTTTTCTTCAAAAAGTGAAATTTGGGTGTCTTAACTGCACAGAGCAATTGGCATTTTCAGTGGAGTCAGGGCCTCACCTGAGAATTTCCTCTGCAAACCTGATGTTTCCACAGCAGGTGTGAGCACACTATAATTCTGTGAAGTGGCTTGAGCAAGGAAAAGCCATGTGAGCTATTTGTCATAGGAAACATTTCAAGAAGATTTTAGCTGCTGAAGGTGTAAGAAATTTAAAGGAGTGATTTCCTGAGAGAACACCTTGTAATAATGTCAGTATTTGTTCAAATGGATGTCTCAAGTTCAGGTATAAATTATCCTTTACAAACTTCCCAGAGGAAATGTGTTTAGAAAGTCACTTTGTCTTTTTCCTTTAAAGTGAAGTTGCCCTGGGTAGCACAGGTTTCAAAAAACTTTTTATGACAAACTTCAAATAACAGATTTCTCCCAGCAGAAAAGCAGATTTCCATGCAACTTTGTTCTCTGTTGAGTGCAGCATGTCTCAAGGATTCAGGAGATCTAATAACACTCAAAAATTAAACTTAAAATAAAATTTAAAAAAATTAAACAACTTTAAAAGTTTTCAAAACCATATAGGCAATGCTGTGCTTAAATCCTTACTTTTTCTTTGTAATTTTTTACTGTAAAATACACTGTGTTCACAGAGAAGGTAACTCAGATTCCGGAGCACTTTATTCAGGACAATCCTTTCTCAGGCTCTTCTGGCTTCAGTAGGAGTAGGAATTGTGGAATTCCTTGAAGATTTCAATAACACATGGACAAAATCTGCATTCCAATTTTATCCTGTTAAAATGGCCACTACACCTGCTGGCATGGGAATGCTCTGCAAGTGCTTTTGGTCTGGATATATGATCTGGCCAGTCAGCAAGGTCTTGCACAACAGAGCTGACACCTGCACGCACAGGCCAAAGCAAAGGCTCTCTTGCAAAGTGTTCTTTTACACTGAACCACCTGGCACAGGGGAAATAAACGCCTTTACCACTCAACTTTCCTCAAACAGATGTGCTCCATACTTGACTGCAATACTCAAATGGCAGAACCCACATTAAAAATGAGCAGAATTTCAGGTGGCTGGCTGGGTTACATGCCCTACCTGAGCTGAACCAGATTTGGGTGTAACCTTATGTAGGATTTATGCATCCATTTATTTCAGGGTGACAGTAGACATACAAGTAAGACCTGGGCTGGCAGCTACAGAAGTTTCCTTTGCTTGTGGATGTGAATTGGCAGCTGTTGACAGAGGCCAGGAAAGCCATCTCTTGTCCAAAATCACACCTAGCTACAGGCTGAAGCATCACCCAGCCAGGCAAGGCCAGAAAACAAAGATCAAGGTATTCTGTAGAGTGTGATGGGGATTTCCCCCTCCACATACTCTACCTCTGTTTCCCATAATATGAGTCAAAATAAGTTTTTGAAATTTTGCTTCAGGAATCCCAGTAACCTTCCATGACCACATCTCAGTGGCAGGGATTTACAGGTGCCACACATGCAGTGAAGGAGGCAGCACTGCATGAAGTGTGCAGCAAGCTGGACAATGGAGCTTTTCCTAGAGATGGTTGGTTTGAATTTCAGTTTGAGAAGACAAAAGTTCTCTTCTGGAAGCTCCTACACGTATTTCATCTTGAAGACATGAAAGGAGAAATTTGATAACTCACATACAGTAATAGCATCCAAATCAAACGTTTGATGCTGCAGCATAAAAATAACAACTAAATAAGACTGTCTAACACTTCCCAAAGGAGTTATCTGCATTTATCCTACTGAAGGTATTCCAGTAATATTAGTCTGGTCTGTGCAGTGTGGGAGATGGGTTCCTTCTTATCAAAATGTATTTTTTATAGAAACAAACCAGATTTCTGTTGAAAAGTCAGGTTCTTTCTGCATCTTAATATGCAAGACATTGTGATGTTTATTTTTGCTAGGAATAGCAGAAATTTCCCCTTCTGGTAAGGCAGTAAATATTTTTTTGACCACATCCATATTACATTCTGTTTTGCCAATTTTCAGCCTGCATTTCTTTGATGCTCTGTAACCCAAGCACCAAGGATGTTGTGTGAAGACAGACAGCTTGCAAACTGATCATGATTTGATGGACAAAACCCCATCCTAGAATCCTGACCGGTAGAAAATACCCATCTATCCATCTCCAGTCAGCCTTCCACCTTTGAAAATGTCCATATTAATAGAATATGGACATAGCAAAACAGGAAAAGCATCACCACATCACTTCAATTATATTTATTCTTTAAATTCTTTATTCTTTTTAAGATTTATGTATTATTGTTTATGGTTATATGGTTATAGCTTAGAATCCCTTTATCTTTTTTTAAAATTCTGTCTCAGAATTGCGCTTTAACTGTGTGCATTACCATGTTAAAATAGTAGGATGCACTGGAACATTTTTCAGCATTTGAGTTCCCCTGTCAAGCTGTTAAGCAACCTCCTTGTTGTTACATTTCCCAAGAATTCTAGCATCCGGCTTTGTTCACCTGTCAATCAGGATCAGAGCCTTCTACATAATGAAATAGTTATTGACTTTCTTTAAGTTAAGATGAAAAGACCTGCCTTGAGGTGCTGACCTCTTAAAATAGCCTCAAATTTGTTTTAAATGAGAGAAACACTTTCTGGCAGCTTTATGAAATGAGTGCTAAATAAGCTGCTTTACAGTAGCTAATATTAAGTGTAGATGATGTGATAGTCCATTTCCCTACAAGGGCAGAGCCTGGATTCTGTGTTCATAAGCCAACAACATGGGACTAAGTGCTGAAACTCATCTGTGGAGGTGGCTGTACTGATACCAGAGCATATCAATAAACACCATGTTCTGACTAAGCAAGACCGTAATACAATTAATCAATACAAAGTTGTGTGGGTTTTCTTTCCAGATATACAAAACCTACTTTGTAACCACAAAAGAATTCCATTAGGAAACACTAATGCCTGCTGCTAATAGCACAGGTGTGCCAAACTTGTGCAATGTGTGCAGAGCTGCAAGTTCAGGGTGAACTCGAGGCGCAATTACCAGCAGGTCTCACATTTCAGCACAGAAAGTGCCTCAGGTGCATGGATCTCACTGTGCAAGAGAAGCTTCCCCTCAGACCACACAAAGTGTTGGGGGAACACATCCTGCTTAATAATGTTACCCATATTTGCTGGGCTCTCTCATTTTGTGTAAATTCAAGAACTGTCCTGGTTTTCTTGGTTACATAAAAGAACAAGTACAGCATGGTTTTTCATTCAAGCAGTCCAGTTCACAAAGGTGAACCAGGTGCTCTGCCAGCATTAGACAGGCTCCTGTGCACTGCCAGCAGGATTCAGGAGGGACCACCAAAGGCCTGGTCAAAACACTAACTGCTGGAGTGAAACTTGTGAAGAAAAGAGCTGCACAAGTCCTGCCTAAGGCAGCTAGGTTGGGTCTAGGGTGGAGGGAAACGGAGAAAGGAAGGAAAAATGCCTTCCCTACTGTTCTCACTTAAAGCACAACTTTTTTTATCATGCTTAGTCAAAAGAGACCAAAATTAAACCAATAGGTAAGAGCAAGCAGAGGGTTTGGGGGCACAATGGCCCCATCACTCACCATCTGTTTCCATGGGGCATAATCTCCTCTTTTTCCCTCCATCTGGCCCTCCTCCTTCGTGAGGCAAAGAGCTGCCCTGCCATGCTAAATTCTCCATGGAGGAGGCTGGCAGAACCACTGACTGCCCTGTCTGTCCTTGCCAGTGCTCTGCCCTACCCCCTGCCCAGCCCCAGCTGCCTGAAACTGCAGAGGAGAGCAGCACCCGAGCCTGGTCAGCTCCCACGGGGTGCCACAGGAGGGCTCTTCAACAGGCACGACAGCTTCCCTAAAAGACTTGGCAAATCTAGGAATATCAGCTTGAAACTGAAGATGGACAAAAGAGTTCTTTGTGGCCCCAGAAACCGAGCATGCATCAATAACTTTTCTTGGATTTTTTGCCTGAACCCTAGACAAGCAGCCTTCTCTGGGTGATTAACATGTGGCTCTCAAGATTGAGAATGACAGTGAAAAAAGTAGAGCAGAAGGGTAAGAAAAGTTTCTATAGACTAAGTTTGGTCAGATAGCAGAGAGGAAATGGAAAAAGAAAGTTTAGGCAGTCAAGGAGATTTGATACTGATCAACTTAAATGTAAAAGCAGATATAATGGACAGTACTCATGGAGGTCTTTTTCCATGAGAGGCTTTGTTTTCACTGTGCTCCATTCTCAAGTAATCCACTTCAATTATAGAATGGTTTGGTTTGAAAGAGACCTTGAAGATCATTCAGTTCCAACCCCTTCTGTCCTGTGCAGGGACAACTTGGACAACTTCCACCTTTTTCTCTTTTCTTTTCTTTTTTCTTTTCTTTTCTTTTCTTTTCTTTTCTTTTCTTTTCTTTTCTTTTCTTTTCTTTTCTTTTCTTTTCTTTTCTTTTCTTTTCTTTTCTTTTCTTTTCTTTTCTTTTCTTTTCTTTTCTTTTCTTTTCTTTTTTTTCTTTTCTTTTCTTTTCTTTTCTTTTCTTTTCTTTTCTTTTCTTTTCTTTTCTTCTTTTCCTGAATGTGCCAAATAACTTTGAAAACACCAGGTCATTCCCTGGAGAGAATTCCCAGGGAAGAAATACCAAAATAGATAATATCACTTGCTAAAATAACAACAGAGGAATCCTCTCTGTCTCAAAATCCACTAAGCTTAGTCCTTTCAGCAGTTCCTTTAGCTTTAAGAGTCTCAGTGTCAGACAACAGGTCTGAATAATTTTTGGGTAAGCTGCTGTCTATTTCTTACCATGTCACTGAACAATAGAGACAAATGAAGTCAGCAGCACTGAAAAAATCCTATTTACTGATAAATGGCACAAAAAAGGCTATGCTAACATCCATATGCAAAACCATAGTTCTTTTGTTTTAACTACTGTTTAGATCAACAATTACTAATAACCCTTATCTAATTGCTGAAACCACAAAAAAAAAAAAAAAACAGAAATGTGGCCTGGGCTGGGCTGAAATTATTAATTTGTTTAGGATTACCTCCTAATTTCTTCCCATTTTCAGGATTAGAATGAAGTTATAGTAACAATGGAGGTGCAGGATGGCTCAGCGCTCCATGAGAGTTGCATCAGTTTTTCTGGGCTCTGGGGAATTACAGGATTTCCTTGGCACACTGCTCTTATACTTCATACACAGGGAAAAAAAATTGCTTTTATTGCTGACTTCCATGTAGAAAGGTACCAGTTCTCACAAGTGCCTCAGTCAGCAGAAGGTTGCTGGTGACATTTTTGTGTTCTCTGACAGAACGACCCTCATGCCATGCATTCATCTATGACTCACAGATTATTGATTTCTATTTTCCATATTGTAGCTGTGCTTTCATACACATAACAAAAATGCAGCAAAAAAATTGTGAGAGCTTCTTTTTCATCAAAAACCAGTGCACATCAGAATTCCTCAGGGCACACATACATGTGAAAGCAAGAAAGACTCTCCAGGCACATACCTCTAATAAAAATGTACTAGCAGGCTCTCAATGTCCATAAGAAATGCTCTTGCCTGTTTAGCACCACTCATTTACATTTTATGCAGAATTTCAATCTGTTTTTTTACTGGGGCATTCCCCAGTTTCCCATGCAGCCTGCTGCCTGTGCTCACAGCTGCGGGAGCTGGATGTCAGGGTCAAAGACTGACTGAGCAGTGGGTGATTGAATTTGCTTTAAAATGGCAACTCTGGTCATGTAAGTGATGTCTAAATATGCAACCATAAACAAGTTGCTAAAGGATGAAATTCCTGTTGGTTAAGATTTTTGCAAAAGGGCAGTCAGTCAGAAGTGGCCAGTGAGACACTCACAAGCCTACCTGGATGCATCAGGAATTTTGCTTTATTTTCCTTGGTTGAGCCTGTGTATGTTTTTCCTTGCAAAGCTATAAAAGTACATCAATATTAATTTAATAATTTTTGGTTATAAAGTGTACAAATGGCTGACATGGTGATATATAGTGCACTGTAAACTGCAATACTGATAGTTCAGATCTGAGCATCAAAGCAAGGGATGGTTTTAAGCACATAAAGTAGGATGAGGGCAAGAGATAGTCAAGAATCAGCAAAACCAGTTGAGGAATAGTTCAGGGAACAGCTGGCTCTGTCTAACACCTCCTGCCATTCTACAGAAGCTGGTAGTACTGGTCTTGCCAAGCATTTTAGTTTACTAGAGCCCAAAGAAGTACTGGAGTAGACCTGTCTAAAAAGCACAGCAGACAACATCAGACAGAGTTGAAAATATAATTACCCTTCCTTAAGTTTTCATCTGACAGAATTCTTCTGTGAGGAGCTGACTAGCAACAACAAAAGTTTTTACTTTAGTTTTACCAACTCTGTCTTGAGGACCCAGAAAAAACCTTAAACTTAGTGGTGCTCAATGAGCTGAATTTCCATTTGTGAACATCAATTAGCCTGCTTCACAAGAAGTATGCTGTTGAAGAGAGAAAATGACGATGGGGAAATAACACAGGTAATAACACCTAATTAGTCCTTCTGCACCATATGATTATTTATAGCCCTCCTCTCTGGGTTGCTGAGGAGACAACTGCTGAACCACCTCCCCTCTGACCGCGAAATCCCAGGGCCCTGCCATCAGCCCCACAGACACAAAATCCCCCTGTGGGCAGCAGTGGGCAGCGCGAGTGCTCTCCGAGGACTCCAGCTCCATTGCTGGCTGCTCAAGCTCACTGCTACAGCTGCGCCAGCATCTGTTATTCCAGCACTCAGCAAGCACTCTTGTAAGAAGAAGGGCACACAATCGTCTTGCTTACAGGAAAATTTTTAAACAGATTTATCTCCTGCTTACAGAAGCTGAAATTGATTCTGTGTCTTTTTTTTTTTTTTTTTCCTAGCTCATGACTCTTGCATTCAAGGCTAAATGATTACTTAGGGAAAGCATAGATAGGAAGAAAAATGAAAACAAATGTGAAGAAGACTCTCTCTCCACTTCTTCCAGATTAGTTCAAGGTCTGGGACCCAGGGGTCTTTGCTGTGCTCATTTTGAAGAGTGGGTTTAATCTTGAGACCTTCATCCCAGAAAAATCCCTGAGCAATACAGCTTTGCTTGTCCTTGAGCTAGTGGAGGAAATCCCTTTTAGAAGATCTATTTCTCTGCTAACACGGAAGAAAATCAAGTCCCAAAATGTTAGTATTTTTCTTAAAAAATAAAAACCCACCTGGATTTATTATTTGCATTTTGAAGTTCACTGACTTTTAATTTTTAAGATGGTATTAGCAAACAGGAAAAAATATGCAGGAGATAATTCCATAGTGGAGACGTATTCAACCATGGGAGCCCTTGGGGTAAAGGAAAACACAAAGCCCAGCAAGAGCATTTATCATTTCAAAAAGACAACAAAAGATAATGGGCCTGATTTGATCTAAAAAGGCAGAGCTTTTAAATTATACTCCTGACACTTCCTGTGCCGTAAATGTTGGTGATCTTCCACAAGTAAAAATAAATCTTTTTAAATTACTTTTATATTACTGCAACAAGACTTTACATATGCACGCAGAAGGAGGGGGGAAGGAAACTTACTTAAACCACCAATGTCTCTTGTGGGAGAGGCAGCGAGGACAGTGTCTCAGGCACAAGCTGTGAGGATATCCAGTCCTTGTCAGCGCTCGGAGCTGCCCTCCCGCTCGGGCATGCAGCATGGGGGCAGACAGGAGCACGAGGGGTGGCTGCAGCTGCAGCTGCAGGGCTCAGGGACGTGCTCAGGGGTGGCTCGTGTGACTGCTGTGCTGCAGCTGAGGGACATGGGCTTTTGGGAACGGCGGGATGGAGAGGGAATGACATGGAAACGACAGGCTTGGCCTTTAGGCAAGACAGACGCAGGAATGCATGGACTCTGCCTGGGATGGAGGATGAGCTGGCTGAGAGCTTACAGGGCAGGATCAGTGGGCAGACCAGCAGGGGTGGTCTGGTTTTGTGGGGGTCTGCTATAGACCTCCTGAGCAGGAAGAAAAAGCTGAGGCCTTCTTCAAACAGCTGGAAAAATCCTCGTATTCACAGGCCTTAGTCTTCATGGGGGACTTCACCCATTCTGATATCTGCTGGCCTGGCAGTGCTGAAGCAATCCACAAGATTTGATGTGCATTGATGACATCTTCCACAACAAGTAAGCAAGGAACTGGCACAGAAAAGCTCTCAGGTGGACGAGATACTGGCAAACAGAGCAGATCTAGTCAGGGGCATGAAATCAGAGGCAGCACTGGCTACAGTGTCCATAAAGTGGGGGAGTTTGGGATTCTAGGAGAAGGGAGCGGGGCAAAAAACAAGTTCATGGGCCGGGATTTAATAAGAGCTGATTTACAACCTCTTCACAAGTTTGGAAGAATCCCATGGAATGTGATCCTGGATAGAAGAGAGGTCAAGCAGAGCTGGCTGATGTTCAAGGGTCACCCCCTCTAAGCATTAGAAAGGTCTGTCCTGACAAATAGAAACCCAGGCAGGAGGCCTGGCTGGATGTTCTCAGAGCTTTTAACTGCATCAGAACATAAAAACAATGTGTGGAACAAAGGGGTGGAAGCAGAGCCAGGTGACCCAAGTGGAGTATAGGGTTGTCGGATCATGCAGGAATGGTGTTGGGAAAGACAAAGACAAAGCTGAGCTAGAGTTGAATCTGTCAAGAAATGTGACATGTGACAAAATGTTCCATAAGTATATAAATAACAGAAGAAAGAGGGGTGAATACGAAAGCTCACTGCTAAACTGGACAGAGAAACTGGTGACAAATTACATGGATAAGGCTGAGGCACTAAGCACTTTCTTTGCCTTGCTCTTTGCCATGCAAACTAGGCAATCTAACAAGAAACCCAGGTTCCTGGGACCAGAGGGAATATTTGCAGCAAGGATGATTTATTGTCAGTGGAGAAGGATCAAACTAGAGAGTGCTTTTAAAAACTACACATTTATAAGGCCACAGGACAAGTAGGACAGACCACAACCAGTGCTGAGGAAGCTGGTTGATGCCATTGTGAGGCCACTGTCAGTTACCCTGGAACAGTCATGGCAAGTGGGAGAAGTTCCTGAAGACTGAAAGAGAGTAAGTATTACCCCTATCTTCAAGTAGGGTAAGAAGGAAGATCCAGAGAACTATAGGCTGCTAAACCTCATCTCAGTCCCTGGGAAGGTGATGAAGAAAATTTTCTGAGAAAGCATTTCCCAAGATCTGAAAGGCAAGATAGTCATCAGGAGTGGTCAGCATGGATTTATGAAGGGGACATCATGCTTGACCAACCTGGTAGCCATCTCCAATAATGTGACTAGCTTATTGGTGAAGAGGAGAGACATGGGCTTAGTGTACCTTGACTTCAGGAAAGGTTTTGATTACTGTGTCTTGTAATGCCATCATAGACAAGCTGACAAAGTATAGGATAGGCAAGTAAAGATTGAGGCAGACAGAGAACTGAATGAAGGACCAGGTCCAGGGGGCTGTAATCTGTGCCACGACCCCCAGGGGTCACCATGGGAGACAACAGACTTCAACACCTTCATTAAAGACCTAGATGATGGAACAGAATGTGCCTGTGCCATGTTTGCCGATGGTAACAAACTGGGAGCAGTAGGTGATGCACTACATGGTTTTGCTGACATAGAAATGGGCAGAGAGGAAACTCAGGAAGTTCAACAAGGGGAAATGCCAAGTCCTGCATCTGGGGAGCAATGATGGCAGGCTGGGGGCTGCTAGGGAACAGAAATAGAAATCTCATTGGTTTGTCTCTTATTTCACAGGACCTACAGGGCCTGATAATGAGGGAAGGAGTATGAACGCATTACTTGCTTGGTCACAGAAAGTCATGGTCGCTTGTCTCATAAAACAGAGTTAATTAAGCTAACCACATTATAGGGGCTGGGAGTGGATCTCAAGCAGGACCCAGGGACCAGATGGCCCTGCTTGAGCAGAGAGCTGAACCAGATGACTTCCAGTAGTGCCTTCCAATCTCAACCCCTCTGTGATTCTGTGCAGTCAAACTGTGAGTTATCCCTCTTATATCTGTGTTTTTTTCTAACTTTGCTACTCTTCTTTTTAGCTTTGTTTCCAGGGGCCTTTAGCTGTTGCATGAAAATTTCAGATGAAATTTCCAAAGGAATTCTCAGAAGAGTGGAGAGATTTGAAATCCAGAAAGCTGGTGGCCTGTGTCACCTAGAGGCCGTTATGTAAGAGATATTTTGTGTCCTTCACTGTGAAAGGGATACTGCGAGTTAAAATCCATCATGCAGCATTTAAATAAGTAGAAGCTTGAAAGTTAATACAAATTCAAAAAACAATGTTTTATATGATTTAAGAACTGTCCTTCCTGGTGCTATTTAAACTTGATTGTTAAAAGTTAATTATTTTTTCAGTAATAATACTGAATATTATTCAGCCTTCATTGACACTTGCTTTATTTTCAGAACTGAAAAATTACTCATGCACCTTAAGACTTCTCTGCTTTTTCCAATTATTTATCCCATAAAACTCTGGCCTAAACTCATTACATCAGCTTTACTTTTGTACATAAACATATATCTAATTTTTTTTCTGGCACAATATCACAACATTTGGATTAAATTGGTACATTTTCTAGACTTTCGCATGATAATCATCACAGTCATAATAACTACACAGTAGTCTGCTTATTTATTTGCCATAGAAATGTACTGCTTTGCACTGTGGTTCTTTTTGCACTGAAGTAGTAAAGCCTTTTTACAGATTTTGGAATATAAGTTTAACAATGTAAAACTTAGATCCTAATGTATTTGAAACCAGAAAAAAAAAAGAAACACAGCATAAAATATAATTTAAGATTAACCAAGTCTAACTTTGTGGTCTTCATAGGTAGGTGATAATTATGATGATTTTTAAAAGCTGGGATTTTTACTTTTTTCTTTGAAACTGACAACCATTTCTTTAAATGTTAGTCTCCACATGAAAGGCAGAAAGTTCTGTGTGAATCCATGGAATAGAGAAGTTGAAAAAATTATGAAGAAGATGAAGCACAAGATTCACAGGAGAAAATCTCATGTTAGAAAGCAGAGAAGAACCAAAAGAATCAAAGAGAGAGAACAGAAGCAGTAGCAAAATGAAGCAAGATGACCCATGAAGAAGATTCTGTGGCATATGGCACTGAGGACAAGGATACCAGATTTCACCAGTGATGGACTATTGTAGCACTAAAATGACTTTTCAAATCTCTATGTGCTAGAGAAAGCAGAGGCAGAAAATATCACCTGTACTCAGAATTATGCTGATCAGACTATCAGACAAATGACAAGGTGTTCCTGGTAGTGTCTTGTAGCAAGTGCTCGCTGTACGTCCTGGATCTTTTGGCAGACTTAAATCTTCCTCTCTCTCACCCTGCTTTTATGGCAACCTCCCCTGTGACTTCTGTTTTAACATGCTGCTCCTTCCCAGTCCTTCTTTTTTTCCCAGTCCTACACTTCGTTCCTGTCTGCAGTCATCTTTCTGCTGTTGCCTGTCTTGTTTATATTCTTCCAGTCATTAATCTTTCTTCTTTGATTCATTTTACATAGGTTTACAAACACTTTTCCAGATACTTCCAGCTTTTTTGCCAAAACCATGTCTTTTACCTCTTCTAAACAATCTCTGCTCCCAGCTGTTTCTATCATGAAATATAATTTCAGTGATAATATCTGATCCTCTTCACAGGATCAAAGTGTGGCACTCAGAGCTATACAATAAAGATCTCTATTGCTTTTTTTCATTCAGTTTTGTTCACTCAAATATCCTTCAGATAGGTCCTTCCTACTCTCTTTGCTGAGTTTCTCATAATTGAGACTGAGGATTACGTCTGTCCCTCAAGGCCTTTTTTCAAAGACTAGCAATTATGAGAGTTTGGCTACCCACTCCAGAGCCTCTCTTCCACTGCACAGTACTGCCTTCTCCTGTGTGGCACAGACTGGATTCCCTCCCTTCTTCCTTGGAAACTTCAAAGTAATTTAGTATTTCCACAAAGACATCTCATCAACAGCACTTCTCCTCACAGACATGTATACAGAAAGCAGCAAATGAGGGAGAAGAGAGGTCTTCAAAAGAGTCAGTGCCATAGAATGTACACATCTCATGAGCCAAAAATACTTAATTTAGCAGCACAACTGTGCTTTCTCCTCTTCCCCTAGCAATTACTGGTTTTTTTTCAATCACTGCATTTGACTTAAATGAGCTCCTCTGAGTTGCCTCTAGTGTTTGCTTTGAAATTTTTATGTAAAACTACATCCTGCAAGAATAGGAGAAAGCAAGGGTGATGATAGGGGATAAAAGCAGATGCTGGTGGGTTCCCTAAATAAGAAAGAAGATGAACAACTGCAGCAAGGTCACTAGAGACAAACAGTATACTCCTACAGATGCAAATCTGGTGAAAGAAACCTGACTCCTTTCAAAACAGGTAAGAGAAACAATTACTGCTCTAATGAGCCAACTGCCTTCTGACAGGGATGAGGCAAATGATATATTCTTCCAGATTCTAGAAAATATTTTGTACAGCATGTACACTGGCATAGCCCCATCCTCTGCCTGCTGGAATAGCATGCAGGAAGCCCAGGAAGCCTGCTGCTGGGAGCAGGAGCTGCAGCTGCCCTCTGACTCTGAGCCTGCACAGAGGCTCTTCCTCCCAAAGCTGTGCTTGGCGCACTGCTGAGGCAGAGGATGTGACCCTGGCTAATGCAAGCTGAAATGGCACACGCTTCCCACCATCTCATTTGCACTGCCTGGACACCTCATGGATAATTAGCTAATGGGTATCACACAGAATCCAAACCCCCTGGGCCCAGGTCAGCAGAGCACCAGGAATGCAAAACTGCTGAAGCACTTTACAATACGGCAGCAGCACATTGCTCTTGCTGGCAGTTCCATTTTCTTCCTCATGTTCTGATCTGCCTTTCAGATTTTGAACCTTCTTTCTTCCTTCTAATCTCTAGGTGGGATTATGATGGCATCCCAGCTCCTCCAGCTGTGCCAGCTGAGGGAAGGGGAAGGGGAAGGGGTTCATGCTGGTTTAGGTACAGGCTGCTGGGAAGCTCCATGCAGTCTTGGCTTGCAGACCTGTCCTCTGACAGTTGCAGGATCACAGCACAGCTGCAGTTATCTCTCCCATTTGGAAAGCAGTACAGATACTAGTAACTAGTTTTTGTACTGTCAGCTTTTCTGGGCTCCAAATCTTTGATTCTTATCAGTTTAGCAATTCCTTCTTTGTATTGAAATTAAAGTCCCAATCAGATCCACAACGTAAATGTTATTGAAACATTTGCATTTACTGGACCTACTTTAAAGACAGGCTTTGATATTTTTGTTTACATCTTCCAGTTCATCAGTGTGATGTCTCCTGTCAGGTTCTCTTGGAATCAGTAGATCAATCTGAGAGATTATGAGATTGCAAAGTCCACTCCCTGCTTCCAGCTGAATTTCAAGTTTTGGTTACTGTGCATTCTTTTGGGAATTGAATTAGAAATAACTTCTACAGTCATTCAATCTAATAAAAACTTTCTTTCCTGATATTGGTATATGAAGTACCAAAACAATGCTTGAAAGATCCACTGCCTCATACAGTTTCATTTAGCCCTGAACGCTGACACACAAATATGTAGAAGAAAAATCTTCCAGTTTCCAAACCTTCACTTGAATGATCTCATATTCTCTGTACCTGAGCATTATTTTTGACCTTTGCTATTTTGTACTTGGCAACAAAATAAAATCAATGCCTTTTTCGTTAAAGTCATCTCAACACCTTGTTTTGTGGACGAGATTATTAGGGCACATTACTTTGTTTTCCCTGAAAATGCTGAATAAAGCTCTCTCTTCAATAGGTTTAGGTGTGTAAAAGATCTAGTTGGATGCATTTGAAAACACCAGTGAGTATTTTAGTGGCTTATAAGTGTAACTTCCATTGAATTAAGTCTAAATTAGACTCGTAATTAATATTCTTGAGAATTCCAATAAAGTCACTCTGAACCACTTTTAAGAAAAACCTTAACAAACTATTATCATCCACCTTTTAAATTTATTTTAAGAGTTATTAACTTAATGTGACAGCCTCTAAGTCTCTAGGGTGCTTTAAAGAAATCACAGATAGCATTGCTTAAGAAGTGCTAAACAAAAGCAAAGAACCTGTTGGGTCTATTTAAGCAAAACCAGCACCCAGAATTTGATACTCTTGCTTAAAACTACAAGTCAGATTAGAGGCATAAGATTGCAAACACTTTTCTTTCAAAACACTGGGTTAGGAGTTACCACACACTTTTACACAGTTGAAAAATGTTGATAGAGGCTCAAATTCAAACCCTTCTTTTACCAAAACAGCCTGGATTTTAACAGAGGAAGAGGATGTGTGCTTGCCCTCTGACTAGCACACCTGAGCACGTTCCTGACACAATGTTATTCTGAGTTATGCTGAGCTTCTTTGGTAGTACCATTTTTATTAAAACAACCCGTCCTTAGTCCAATCATATAAACACAATTTGCAAATACAATTTTTGTTTGAATATCTCTCTGGGCAGATTGGTTAAGCTCTACAGCCACGAAAGGGATTCTCACTAGCTGGGCTGGAAATAGTGCAGTCACATGTCTGGAGCATAATTTGGTTAGAAAACTATAATTAATTAACTAAGAGGTTTGGAATAAGATTCACCATCAACTTTAATGATATTAATGCAATCCTTATGAGAATTTATTGTAAAACAGTTGTAGACTATTGCAACAGCAGCATAGGCAGATCCTTTCTTGTGAAGAAACGACGGCAATTTTTTATGTCTTCCCTTGTAATATAGTCTGTAGCAGGAAAAGCAAATAGTGTCACAAAGCTGAATAAAAATAATAACACTATTGACAACAATTATACAATAAATCACACTGATTAATAAGAAAAAGTAGGTTCTAGGTCTTAGGCTATAAAGGATTAGTCATCAAACCAGTCTGCAAGAGGAGGACATCTGGACTTCATATAAATTTAAATTAGCATCTGGATCCATTAACATCCTGAGGAGACAAAACCAATGCTTTTAGCAGTGTAAGGACCAGGTAAATCTCTAATAGAGAGTAGAGATACATAGACTATGGGAAAGAAAGTAATAACATGGATCACCTTCCCAAGCTACTCTTAGTAATTTTGGCAGGGTTTCTTTAAGACATCTGTAGAAGATCTGCATTTTTAAGATCTTAATTTAGTGTTGACTATACACGCACCAAAAAAAAAATTGCAGAACCCAATTTGCAAGTAAGACATTTATCAGCAGGACCCCCCAACCTGAGTGCAGGCTCCCAGGTGAGCAGGCTTGCATTGGCAGGAGCAGTGAGAGCAGCCAGGTTTGCATTGCCAGCAGCTGCCAGGGCCGTGACAAGGCAGCAGGCAGGCCAGCGACCTCACCAAGGGCACGCTCCCACAGTGCCCAAACAAACACGCAGAGCAGGGCCAGCGATGGCAAAACAGGGTCAAACAAGAGGCCAGGTTTTCAGACAAGTCTGTAGAGATGAGTAGGTCGGAGGTAAAGCTGGGAAGTCGAGTCACTGGGTCAGGGTCAGCAAGGCTTGTACCATGCACAGGCCCATTCATGGCGCCCCTCTGGCAATGGCCCAAGTTTGAGTACAGCTCCCAAGTGAAAGGGAAGAGGTGGCCAAGGAGGCTCCCCACAGCTCCATCACATTGCCTTCTCCAGGGCAGCCTCAGCCCAGGCTGCCTGACACGTGGGAGCCAGTGCTGGCCTGGAGCACAGGCAGCCGAGTCCCCAGGGAGCAGGGAAGTGGACCAGTCCCTCTGCTCCCCAGCACCTCTCCCAGGATGCCTGGGCAATCCAGGCATCCCTGTGGCAGGAAACATTTTGTCACCAAGTGCATATTGAGGCTGGTATTAGGAGCTCATTTTGATGTCTAAAACAAGGATACAGCTCTGGTTCTGTTTTTCGGTATTGTGTAGTTTTGAGGGTTTTGGGGGGTTTTTTTGGTTGGTTGATTTTTGGTGTTTTTTTTGTTTTGTTTTGTTTTTGTTCTGTTTGGTTTTGGTTTTGTTTTGGTGGGGGATTTTTGATTTTGTTTGTTTGTTTGTTTGTTTGGGTTTGGTTTTCTGTTTGTTTGGGGTTTTTTTGGTTTTTTTTTCCCTGTGGTAGGAATGGAAAAGAAAGAAATTAATTTTGAAGTCCCAGAAGAGGAACTTTCCTGACAAGTCCCTTTTGCCTGTAGGCAAAGGAGGTAACTGTGCCTACATGATGTAACTACACCTACCGAATTTGCATTTTGTCAACATGTTTTTTTCAGAATTACAAATGGAACTGGCTTGTAACAGCGACTGGCACAAGCTTATCAGGAGACTGCAGGGTAGCACGTGCAAGCAAAACTTTTGTTGATTTCTCAGTAGCATTTCTCAATTCTCACACTACAGGTAGTTATGTGACAAATCTGTGATGATTTCCCATGACAATGGCACAACAGATTGAACAAGCAGGATAGGAGTTCACACTTTCAATGATGGCTTTTCCATTTCCTTAGCAGTGTTTTTACCTGCCCCTAAGATGGTGGTTTGCCACCCTGGAGTGAAGTGAGAAAGCTGGTGTCTCCTGCTAGCTTCAGCAGCCAGATCTCACAGAACCTGACGGCTGCCAAGGGAGTGCATTTCCTTGACTTGAGCAGTGGTTTACAACCCAATTACCCAGGGTACAAAATTTGTGTTTGACTTTTGTCAAGCAGCTTCCCATCTACAGCAGAGGTTTGCTCTCCCAGTTCTCCGGGGATGTGCAGCAATGGATTAGGTGGCAATAAATCATTGCACGGCCTAAAGGCAGCCAGGCTGGCAGCAGGAACCCACACAATGCCAATTTGTCAGACAGCAGTAACCCCGTGATGTGCGGCTTGGCACACGGAGGATTTAACGAGCTCGAACGAAAATGTTACGGGAAGATCCAGGGCAGGGCAGGGCAGGGCAGGACAGGACAGGACATCTATCACATCCTGGGTGAAGCAATTCTGCTGGCGGAATCCCGTGCGAGCCCCGGCGCTGGGGCACGCCGGGGCCGGGACATTGGGGGGCTGTATGGGGGGAGCCGGGATAGCCGGGGCCGGCATGGACCGGAGTCAGGACGCGCCGGGGTCAGGATGCGCCGGGGTCAGGATGCGTCCGAGCCGGGACACTTCGGGGGCTGGATGGGCGGGAGCCGGGACAAGCCGGGGCCGGCATGGGCCGGGGTCAGGATGCACCGGGGTCAGGGTGCACGGGGGTCAGGATGCACCGGGGTCAGGATGCACCGGGGTCAGGATGCACCGGGGCCGGGGTCGGGGCCGGGACCGGGACACTGCGAGCGGTCGGCTCGGGCCAGGACACGCGGACACTCCCGTTGCCAGGCAACCGCCTCGCGCCCGGCCCGAGCCCTTCCTACCCTCACCCGCGGTCGGCCGCACGCTCCTATTGGCTGCCTCCGCACGGCGCACGGCTCCCATTGGGCGCCCGCCGCCCCTGCCGCGTCCCCATTGGCGCACCGCCCTCTGCCCACGCCGCGTCACTTTCTCACGCCATTCCCCCCGCCCGCTCTGCCCGCCGCTCGCCGGGCGGGGGGCGGGACCTGGGGCGGTCGCGGCTGTGATTGGTGGACGGTGCTGCCGCTCAGGCCGCGCGCCGGGTGGCGGGCGGTGCAGCTGCTTAAAGGGGCCGCACGCTCGCCGGAGGCCGGTGCTGTGCTGAGTGCGTGCGGAGCGACACCGGTAGCGACAACGGGAGCTACATCGGGAACAACACCGGGAGCCATCACCTCCGACGGGTGAGCGCGGCTCGGGCCGCGGAGGCACTCGGGCAGGGGGCGAAGGATTGCGGAGCCGCGTGGGGGAAGCACGCGAGGGGCGGCGAGGCTGGGAGGGGGAGCCGCACGCCGGCTCGGCATAGCTGGGAGCGGCTTCCTGAGGATGCAGCGCCTTCGGAGGAACGCCCGTAGAGAGGCATGGGGAGGGGGGATTAAAAAACAAATTAAAAATGCAAAAAAAGAGGAAAAAAAAGGATGGAAAAACACCCCAAAAAGGTGTGTCAGGGTGTCCTAACTTAGGTGTCACCCCCGCCAGCCGCTGTCCGGAGCATCATGGCCCGTAGGGCGGCGCAGCGGGCGATGCTCACTGCCCGGGTGACCAGGCGCGTCCCGAAGGAACCGCATCCCGCAATGGGGGTCCCGGCCGCCGCCTCCCGCCCTGCCCGCGGAGGAGACCCCCGGCTGTGTGAGCTGCGGTGAGCGGCTGCTGCGGGGCTCCCCCGGGCTCTACCCCCGTCTCGGAGGCAACCGGGGAGCCCTCGGTGTGTCCCTTAGCCGCCTCTCAATGTCGCGACAGCGTCGCCCTCCCAAGCCGGGAAAGGCGGACCGAGCGTGCCTCCCTGCCCGCGCCCAGGCAAAGGCAGCCGGGTGCTGCCCCGAGGGATTCCGCCGCCTTCTTCCCTGACGGCGTTTGCCGCAGGGTGTGGGCACCCCGGCGCCCACCCGTGTTGTGATGGAGCCTCGTGCTCGGCTGTGCCGCCGTCCGCGCGGGTGGGGCCGCACGGCTCCGCCTGAGTTCCGTCCCCGCGGCTCTGCGCCGTTTGCCTGTATCCCGACGCTCGGCGGTGGGCGAGCATCCCGCGGGATGCTCGTCCCGCCCCATCCCGGCGCCCGCAGCCCAGCGTCCCGCGGAGAGGTGGCCGCGGTCCGGCGGCCCCTGGTGGCGGCACGCGTGTCGTGCGCGCCAGTGTCACCGGCGGGCCCCTGCGGGACGAGGCGGTGATGTCGCAGCCGGGGCCGCCACGGGCACTGCCCCTCCCACCGGTCCTCCGGAGCCAAAGGCATCGCTTGTAGCAAACAAGGCCGGGGCTTATTTTCTACCTTTGAGTAAAGTGTTCCGTTAGAATTAAAAACTTAGGCAGGAAATAACAAAGTCAAATTATTGACATGATATGCTCAAATTCCTAAAAAAGAAAATAACGCCATCAGTTGTTACAAGCGAACATGTTTCTGGTGGCACAAGCAGAAAGAATTGGCTTGGCTTATGCTTCTTGTTCATTCCCGGCAGAATCATAAGGAGACACGAAACAAAGTGTTTTTCTCATTTCCATAAATCAAAGCATTTGGTGTTCTTGTTATTTTAAAACAAATGATACTTCTGAGAAAGTTTTCATTTTCAGTAAAAACTCAATGATAGGATGTTGTTTGCTGTTTGACCGGGAAGACAAAAGACTGTCTGTTTTATACTGAGTAAACAATTTCTTTTTTTTCTGTAATGACTGGCTGACTCGAGATGTCATATGTCCCATTTCCTTCAGTGGTCAGAGTATGCTTACAGAGCAGTGCTGCTCATGGCAGCACAGCCTGGCAGCCCAGACTGCCGCCCTGCTGGGTGCGACTGGCGAGCTTGGTGTTTGGCGAGCCTGGGAACACAAAAGAAACACCCTCCCTTCAGTTGTGTTCTACACAAAGTTTTCTGATGGGAGAACTGCGGCAAGTAATATCACTTGAATGCCAGTTTTGGCATCTCAAAGTTCTGCAAGGAGCAAGCACAGAAAACACTTGTTTTCATCAGCTCTCATCAATAATGTAATTCCTTTTGGCATATTGATTTTCCCAACAATTCACTGCCTGGTTAAAAGCTGCTCTTCTCCTACATCCATTATTTCTCAAGTCCATTACATGCTCCATACAGGCTTCAGGGAGATCTTGCTGCACCCTTTCAGTGCTTAAAATGAGCTTATTAAAAATTAGAGGGAGAGGGGCTTCTGGCAGGAACGTGTAGCGACTGGACAAGGGGGAATGGTTCCAAACTGAGAGTACATTTAGACGAGATACGGGGAGGAAATTCTTTAGGGTGAAGGTAGTGAGGCCCTGGCACAGGCTGCTCAGAGGAGCTGTGAATGCCCCATCCCTGCAAGGATTTTAAAGCCAGGCTGGATACATTAAGCAACCTGGTCTAGTGGAAGGTGTGCCAGCCTATGGCAGGGGGGTTGGAATGAGATGAACTCTAAGGTCCCTTCCAACCCAAGTTATTAAATGATTTCTGTATGAATCTTAAATAAAGTTAGGCCTTTTGAGATTCTCTGCAGCCTCCAAATTTAAGCTTTCTGGCCCTTGGAGCAGCAGTGATCTCTACTCTGGCTACATGGCTCACCCTCGGTGTGGCTGCCAGACATTGATGAGCTGGAACTTCCTCTTTGATAAAATGAGGTGTTTTGTGCCAGAAAGGGAGCTGGACCTCAAAGCCCTTTTCCCAGCTGGTACCTTGGGATCTCTCTGTGGGCAGTGTGTCTACACTCATACGGGAGCCAGAGAGCGTCCTCCTGCAGTGCCTGTGCAGATTTGGGATAGCACACAGCTCTTGGAGCCAGGTTTTGCACCCCAGCGCTGCTGTGTGTCCCCCAGCGGTGTGTGTGACTTGTTCACGGTGCTGGGCAGGGACATCCCCCGCTGCCCGCAGCACAGTGGTCCTCCCCCGGCCGATGGCCGCTCCGCAAACAGCATCAGCCCACCGCTGTACCAGGACAAATCCAAAATCCTGCCCGACAGCTCCCGGGAGGCAGGAATAATTACGGGTTTGCTCAGTTTGTGGGTTGTTTGGGGTTTTTTTTATCTGTATAGTTTAGAGCGAGATAAGGCGACACGGCACCGCTCCACTTTGGAAACAGAAGCGAGGTGCCGAGGGCTTGTCCAAAACAACAAAACAAACACAGCCAAGACCACACAGGAAGGCTCTCCACAGCGGGGGTTCGGGTGCTGGCGAATTCGGTTTTACTTCCCGTAGGAGCTGTCGCCGGTGCCCGCCGGCCAAGCCAAGCGCGCTGTCCCGGCCCTCTCCCGGCGCTGTCCCGGCCCTCTCCCGGTGTTGCCCGGGCGTGGCGGCTGCTGCGCACGCGCACTGCCCGTGTCGCGCATGCGCCTTGCCCGCGGCAGGAGGCGGCCATGGGATTCCGCAGCGTGTAAGAGGCGGGCGGCGTGAGGGGCAGCGGGGGCGCGGCGGAGCAGCGGGGGCGCGGCGGGGCGGCCTGAGGGGCAGAGGGGGACACGGCGGGGCGGCCTGAGGGGCAGCGGGGGCACGGCGGGGCGTTGGGCTCCGCCTGCGGCTGGGGCGCGCTGCGAGCCCCTGTGCGCACATTCCCGCGGCTCCTGCCCGAGTCCAGGGTGGGTTATGGATAACCTTGAGGTGGTGGGGGCGGCAGCAGGGGACACAAACAAGGCGAAATTGGTTATTTTGCTTAAAACCGTGCTGTAGGGCCGTTCTTTGGCCCTCTCTGCAGCTGGTTCTGTCTTCTGGAAGCTTGGAGCCGGGCACGGAAGGTACGGGTGCCCTGTCGGGATGTAAGCTGAGGAGGATGGTGCCAGGCTGTGTAATTGAGGGAGAGTTGAAGTAATAGGGTGTAGTGTGTCCTTGAGAGTAGTAAATCCCCAAGTGTGGTGACAGGAAAGCTGTGGAGTTAGAATAAGGAAACTCGGCCTTTCCAGGAGAACACTGTTCATCTCAGCCCGTGAAATACTCCTCCAGGCATGGTATTAGGAGTTCCAGTGTTCTGGAATGCCAGAATAGAGTATGCAACAAATAAAAAAACCAAAACGAACACCAACAACCCCGCTGAAAACAAAGACCAAAAAAAAAAAGCAACCCACACAGAAATAATTCTGCCTTGTTGCAAGTGTAAACCTATGTCGCTTTGTTTAAAAATAAAAATTATTTTGAAGAGTCCTGGCCTGTCTTAAGATGGTTATTTTCTAGTAAGGGTTTTCAACTAGCAATGCTAATAAAAATACCCAATGTTTCTAGCTTGATTATAGGCAAAATTGAGACTTTGCATATAAGCGGAAGTAAGATATTGAACATTAATTTCTCAGACACTTAACACTTGGTAAGTGTGTGTTTTTGCTTCAGAAAGATACCTTGGGTTTAACCTACATCTGCTCATATCCAGGGCTGAAACCTGTATTTTCACTTAATAAAAAAACTCTTAAAACTAATGTTGTTTACAGTATGCTCGTACTGAAGCTTCACCAAAAGGCTTGCCTTTTGCAAATGACATTATAGAATACAGGCAACACAACTTTTTCCTTACAATTACAGGAACTAAAAGTAGGCTCCTCTAAGTATATGTGAGTAAATAACATGGTTTTGTGGTTTTCTCTTATTTTCTTGAAGATCTGCCACGATGCCTGGGTCTCTTCCAGTGAATGCTGAATCCTGTTGGCCCAAAGATGTGGGAATTGTGGCACTGGAAATATATTTTCCCTCTCAGTATGTTGACCAGACAGAGCTGGAGAAGTACGATGGTGTGGATGCTGGGAAGTACACGATTGGGCTGGGCCAGGCAAGGATGGGGTTCTGCTCTGACCGGGAGGACATCAATTCCCTCTGCTTGACTGTGGTCCAGAAGCTCATGGAGAGGAACAGCCTGTCCTATGATTGCATTGGGAGATTAGAAGTTGGAACGGAGACCATAATTGACAAATCAAAATCTGTGAAGACCGTCCTGATGCAGCTTTTTGAAGAGTCTGGTAATACAGATGTAGAAGGAATCGACACCACTAATGCATGCTATGGAGGCACTGCTGCTCTTTTTAATGCTATTAATTGGATTGAGTCCAGTTCCTGGGATGGTAAGTCATGGGTATTTTCTTGAAAAGTTACATCATCCTTACATCAGTCTGCCCCACAATGACAGTGGTCATGTTTAACCATATAAAATTCAGAGGGTAAACTGTTTTTCTCTTCTAAAGTCTTTTTCTTAAATGCTCTGGGCATTTGCCACTTCAGTTACAGCATGAATAATGACATAGCTACTAATGTAAAGGTCTTCTGTAAATTCAGGTGATTGCCAAGTGAAATGTGGGAGAAAAGTCAAAATTGAAGAGCCCTTTAATCTTGGGGTCATCTCCTCAATAACTAGAGTCTAAAAATTGCTGGTGGGTGTTAAGATGTGCCAGACTCATGGCTCCTTCTCACAGTTTTCCCTGTGTGTTTTTCCCAGGTCGCTACGCCCTTGTGGTGGCTGGAGACATCGCTGTGTATGCCTCGGGAAATGCCAGGCCCACTGGGGGAGCTGGTGCTGTTGCAATGCTGGTGGGCCCAAATGCACCACTGATTTTTGAGAGAGGTTAGTCCGGTGGGAGAACATTCACTGCTCAGGTCAGATTACTGCATCTGCCCTGGAGCCTCTTCCCTGGTTTTTGTGCCTTGCTGAAGCAGCAGATCAGTTCCCACTAATGTCAGAAATTGCTCTTTTTCTCTTCTTGGACTGGGCTAACTCAGCCGAGTCCAGTTACAGGACACAGAGGGGAACAATTAGAGGTTTGTTTATTTGTTTATGTCCTTGAGGATTCTCCAGTAAAATTGATAGAGTAATACTAGAGCTGAACAAAACAACATTCTACTTCCAGGGCAGTATGACAATCCTTTATTGCGTGTGTTTGTCATGCTCAGTCCTACTCTGCTTTACAGGCCATTGAGGACTGTGTGAAACCTTATCTTACAATGCCAGAAGTGCCATGAAAATCTGCTGAACAGAGGCCAAAACTGCTTCTTTTCCCACATGTGCCAACTGACACATCCCAGTTGACTCAAAGCGGCTGAATAAACTAATTTTCAACTTCTGTCCATTTCTGTCCACCAGGGTTGCGTGGAACCCACATGCAGCACGCGTATGACTTCTACAAACCAGACATGGTCTCTGAGTATCCTGTGGTGGATGGCAAGCTCTCCATACAGTGCTACCTCAGTGCTCTGGACCGCTGCTACACCGTCTATCGCAACAAAATCCACGCCCAGTGGCAAAAGGGTGCGTAGCCTCTCCGGGTGGTACTGCAAGATTGGCAGATACTCGAGTCTGTACCACACAGGCAGTTTCAGTATCTGATCTAAAAACTGGTCTGTGAGTCTCTTCATGTTTGTATGTTCTGAAGTGATTGAAATATTTCTCCTGTAAGAAATTATTTCTATTCTGGCATGGCTAATTTCCTGACAGTCTGTAAGCAGTAGTCTCTACAGGCATTTGTTGGTGTAAGATATAATGCCTTGGTTAAAAGCATACTGTTACCCATCTCCATCCAGACTTTTAAGAAACTTAGGTTAATATTTAAATGTTCTGTAATTATACCGATTTTTTTTTCTTTTAACTCAATATGTTTAGTAATTGCTTTAATTTTATTAAGAGACATAAGTGTGAAGAGAGGCAAATTAAGTAGATTATTACATCAAAATGCTGGGTAGAAATGCCGAGATTCTGTTAAACATAGCTTTTTGTTCTAGATAAAGAGCAAACATTGTTAGCTGGTGTAAAAGGTGGTAAAAAAAGAATTTTTAAACAGAAGCAGTGCAGTGTGTTAAGTGCACTCGACAGCAGTGGTTAGTGTTACTTGTATCTTTGTGTCTCTTCTATGCCAACATGTTACGATGACTGGTGTCCTGCCAGCTCCCTGCTTTATTTCCATAATTGAAGTGAGTACTAAACAGAGGTTGTAACATAACACTTCTGCCACTTCCAGAGGGGACAGACAGACGTTTCACCTTGAATGACTTTGGATTCATGATCTTCCACTCTCCATACTGTAAACTGGTACAGAAATCTGTGGCTAGACTCTTGCTGAATGACTTTCTCAGTGACCAGAACCCAGAAACAGCAAATGGTGTTTTCAGTGGTCTGGAAGCTTTCAGGTGAGAATGGCTGCTGTCTACCTTATTCACAGAATTTATTACACATCCAAAGTGTGTTTTTACTTTTTGCTATTTTATTAACCGTTTCTGAACTTTTTTAGGGATATAAAACTTGAAGACACATACTTTGACAGAGATGTGGAAAAAGCTTTTATGAAAGCTAGTACAGAGCTCTTCAATCAGAAAACCAAAGCTTCATTACTTGTATCCAATCAGAATGGAAATATGTATACCCCTTCAGTCTACGGTTGCCTTGCCTCTCTTCTAGCCCAGTAAGCATAAAATTGGGAAAAGCTATTTATGAATAAGGTCCACAAAATGTTTTTTTCAGGAAGTCTTTTGTAAAAGCTTCATTTAGCAAAACTTTTCCTATGAGATTGCCTTAAGCAGAAAAACTAAAGTTAAAACACAATTCTGTACACACATTCAGTTCAAGTGACATGCAGATTGAAAATGTCTATGTCAGAAACTGATGCAAAACAGCTATTTACTGCCTTGCAAAGTAGGATCTTATTTGTAAGGTAGTGTCTGTTCTCAGCCCCAACTTTTCCCCTATTCCTTCCCCTAGAAACACTCCTGAAGTGGAAAAAAAATCTGAATGTCTTCTCTTACTATAATAAGTAAAGCCAAATTAAATTAGTATTTAATTAATGTTTTTTTTCAAATACAGCCTTTTACAAAATCATATTAAGTTTACATTAAACCACACCTCCTGGGTTTTCTTTTCTTATTCTTTATTTTTTTATTCTGACATTGTCTTCCAAGATGTGTTTATTTTTTTGGCCTCAGTTTGCTTAAGAATGAAATATGTCTGCCTTCATCATATTCTGGGCATTTCTCAGGCATGTTTTGCTCTAGACAGCTTTCAAACTCAGCACCTAACAGCAGTATTCAAATTTGTGTTTTTAAAAGTCAGCCTTTTTGTACACAGTATGCTAAATGTGTATTACAGACACTATAATTTGCTGGTTGCTTTTCCAAAGCTAGACGCAGTTTCTAGTTATTTAAAACTGGAACTTTATCTGAGTTCTGACTTTAAAAAGCTGTGGTATGATTTGCAGGTACTCCCCAGAGCAGCTTGCGGGACAGAGAATCAGCGTGTTCTCATACGGCTCTGGTTTTGCTGCTACCCTGTACTCCATCAGGGTCACACAGGATGCCACCCCTGGTGAGTGACTGGAGGTGATGTCATCTGCCTCCCTTGCTCAGCTCGCTCTTGCTGCCTTGTTGCACAACCCACTGGCATAAGGAAACCTGCAGGGCAGTGCCTTAATGACAGCACTGCCACACTGGGAATGTCCAGCTCCAGGGAGTGTTTTAAGTGTCTCCTTGAACAAATAAATAATGGTCTTCAAACTCTGTTAAATGTTTTGAGTTGGAAATTGGGAATATTTTAAATTACTAATACTTCAGATTCTATAATGCAAAGTACTTTGAAAGGGCTTGAAATATTCCCATACTAGTATGCAGTTCTCAGTACTGACTCTGCCCTACATGGATGGTTCTATATTGCAGGTTCTGCACTGGACAAAATAACTGCCAGCCTTTCTGATCTCAAAACAAGACTTGACTCAAGAAAATGTATTGCCCCTGATGTCTTTGCTGAAAACATGAAGCTCAGACAGGAAACACATCATTTGGGTAAGAACCTAATAAATGTCAATCATACTTGGTCCTCAGCAAAATGCTTATCACTTAATCTGCCAGACTTTAAATTATTAGGGTGTAGAATGAAGGAAATGTCCAGCCCTTTCTGCTTCTAAGTAGCTTGTGTTCATTATGCTCAACATGTCTGAAGTAAAATGGTGGTTTGTTTTTTTCTGTCTCAGTGCATCCAATCTGCAAAGGCTTGTGTTGGGTAAAACTCTTACCAGGAAACAACTAACAATGTGTTCCTCCTTTTCTTACAGCCAATTATATTCCGCAGTGTTCAGTCGAGGATCTCTTTGAAGGAACATGGTACCTTGTGCGTGTGGATGAAAAACACAGGAGAACTTATGCCCGGCGCCCACTCATGAGTGATGGACCTCTGGAAGCAAGAGTTGGAGTTGTCCACCCAGGCATTGTTCATGAGGTGAACACTCGGCACTCTTTTAAAGTTTGATGTAAATGGTGGACCCATTTACATGTTTGTCTTAGCATGTGCATGTATGTTAAGAGGAGGTGGTTTTACGAGTTACATTGAATACTTTGTTAACACACGTAACATACAAGCCAGAAGTAAAAAGTTGAAACTGCGATTTTAAAAAGTACATTTCATCATAAAAAGGAACGAAACTGCACAAGAATGAAAAAGGAACAAACTGGCTCTTCTCACACGATCTGTTTGCATGAAGCATGACCAATTTGATTGACTTAAGGCCAAGCCGTCCATTGTAGCATGAATGTTGTTTGAGAGTTGGACTAGCCATGAAGTATGAATGTCTGTGAACTAGAAAACTGTATTTAATGTTTTTTTTCCCTTCTTCTTAGCACATCCCAAGCCCTGCTAAGAAAGTGCCAAGAATCCCTGCAACAACAGAATCTGAAGGCGTTACTGTCGCCATTTCCAATGGGGAGCATTAAGATACCTCTGTGAGGTGGGGGAAGAAATGAGGTGTGAGGGCAGGGTGAGAGAGAGAGAAAAAGGATTGCAGTAGCACTGAAGTTTCAGTGTACACTAGTACTTAATTGGAGCATGACAAAACTCTTTAGGCTCCTTGAAAAAAATCATCATAATATGGTGTGCTGATTTTATAGTATTTTCAGAACACTAAAATCAGGAGTATATTGGAGATAGAAGGACTTGCCAGGTGCTGTGGGGATTCCTTAACATGTCTGAACTTTTTTAATTGCTGAGAAGTAGCTGTAGTCTATTACAAAGTCTTCATACACAGAAAGGAAAAAAAAAAGGAATCTTCTGCCTGCTCTTCCATGTAAAATGACTTGAAACCTACACTGTTAACTTCTGCTAGTACTCAACTGTGTGCAAAATAGTCCAAGCTTTTAATGTTAGGGTTTTCAGTGCCTTGACAATAAGCAGTGAACCTTCTGAATACTGCAATTCTCTTTCACTTTATCACCTTCCCTTTCATCTCCTAGTCTGCCTCCCATCACCCCATTGCTTTGGGACAGGCACAGAATCAAGAACATCCATTGCTGGAATAGAGCCTCTCTTCCCTGTCAAAGTGACTGGATCAAGAACGGCTAGGCTGACAAGTGGTTTTCTTAGAAGAAACTCTGTGATTCACTGTGTTAGTTACTATGTAATTCCTCCAAACATCTTACGTGATTTATACCTGCATTTTAAGTCACAGGAGACTGGGAGGAAAGATGAAGAAGAAGGGAGGTAGTAAATTTTTTGTTCTAAAGAAAGGGGATAATTGATTTGACACCATAATAGATGGTTTAGTAGAATATCCAAGACAAAATTTTCAAATAAAATTTAGAGCTATTGTGGAGCTGTTTTAGTTGGCAAACAAAGGAAGAGAGTGATGTTTATCACATTGTCTGGAACTCTAGCGTATTAGTTGTCTTTTATATAATACATTTCCAAAAGACTCTTTGTAGCTTTGAATCTGGCTTTTTACTTTGAAGTCCTTCTCACTATTGGTAATACTATAGGAGCGGAGTCCTTTATTTCTTTCCCCCCTTCCTCAGCGTGCAAGCTAAAGCTATCCATTTTGCAACCAGTAGATAGATTTACAGTGGTTATGGGGAGTCCATTCTGGTAGATTTTTAAAGCCCAGATTGGAAATGAACTATGATATGAGCCTTTTAAGCTTGTAATATATATATATATACATACATATATATGTATATATATATTTAAGTTGAGCTAATGTACAGAATGAAGTTTCATTGAATTTATTTCTTTGCTAATTCTACAAAGCTACATTATCTAATATAAAGTAGCAAAAAATTATTTCTGTTAATTACATTTTTTTGTGTGTGTGTAATGAAGTGTTTGTATTACTTGTCACTCACTAGAATTTGATAACTTGCTGTATTTGTACAGTCAAGCCTTGGTAAAATAGTTGTTTATTATAAATTGATGAATACTAATCTGTTTGTTCTGCTGAAAATGATGGAGCAATGCATGATGATAGTGTTTGCAAGTATTTTGGTTTAGGTTGCCCTCATGAAACTTAACCTTGGCACCTGTAATACAAACTGTCATGGAACAAAGTCCATTGCTGGCAGTGGACAAGCCAAGAAGTGAGCTACTGGCACAGGCCTCACAGGTCTGTGAGGCTGATCCTTTATTAAAATAAAGTTTGAGATATTTGAAACCTGTTGGAGTAGTGCTGACTTGTTGGTTTTTTAGGATGGATTTCTTTTTCTTTAACAGGAAAGAGGAACAAGGCTCTGGTAAAAACCCAGAGTTGTGGGATCACAAGCTGTGTGGACATTTTGCATCTTTCTTCTTAGTAATTCCATTACAGAAGTGGAAAAAATAATTGCTTATGCTGGTGTAAAACAATTTTATCAGGGTCATGTTTCAAGATAATTTAAAATGCTTTTATATGGAAACTGTTTACAGTGGAGGAATTAATACCCATTTTATGAAATTGAATTAATTACTCTTTTATAACAATTAGTATTATTTACCCTCAAATTCTAAATTCTGTGAAGGAGGCTTGATTCTTGCTTTGTACACACCTGAGCCTCACTGAGTTGTTTCCCATGCATGGACTTTCAGATTCATTCCACTGTTCATTTATATGAATTATTTCCTCTAAAGTGAAATTACTGTCTCATAGGTGTCATAACAGATAAGGCATCCTGCCTTTAAATGTGACAGCACCAGCTGTACCTGTGTACACCTTGTGTTGGGTATCTTTCCTTAGATAAACTCAGAGGTTCTGCCTCTAAGTTTAGGCATGGCAGCTGTCCCTGTTCAGAGAACAGCTGCCACACTTGTCTTTTGCACTGGAGTTGATGCTGTTGAAGATCTAAGCATAGAATAAACGACTAAAGCTGAAAATCAGAGCATCTGCATTTTGGTAATGCTCAGAACAACTGGAGTTGTCAGACTGTCCAGCTTTTAACTTGCAGTGATCAAGTGTCACAATCGGCTTTATGCGAGCTTTGGCTGCCAAAGCAGGATGGCAGGAGTGAGGACAAGCCTGTAATGCTCAGTGAATATAAGCAGATTTTGCTGCTGCTTGCATTCAGCTACTGGTAACTAGGGCTAAGGCAAGAACTTAAAACTATGTGGGTTTTGGAGTATGCTTAAATCTTTCTTTATTGGAATGCAGGTGGAGTCCAAGCAGTTCCAGAGTGGCAGAATCATGCAAGCAGTGGAAGGTGTCAGCAGGGTAATTGATAGTAGCCCAACCAGTCAGGCACCCACACATACAGGGTTAAAGCACTGAATCCTGATTTGTCTTCTGGAATCGTGACAAGTTGGGAACTGCAGCCAACAACAGCTTTGATGTTTCTTGAAAGAAAATAAAATGCTTTTTAAAAATTAACTTGTTAAATTTGATGAGGAAGTTCAAAGGAATTTGCAATTGATTAGATTAGTCTGGTCTCTGCTTAAATTTAGTTCTCTGCAACTGTCCCAGTTTGCAGTGGTGAAGTTGTGTTGAGCTTAGGTACAGCTCTCAGAAGTTAGCAGTTAGATGCCTGTGCAGAGAATCTCCCAGACGGGTTAGGAGCAGTAGCATGGTGTTTATTAAAAGATCCCCTCCACTCATGATCTTTTCAGTCACTGGGTTCTTGCACTGGCTTATACCAAGTATATGGAGAAAGGGTCAAACAAATGCACAAGAGCTCTGGTTTTGAGTGCATCACTGTTAATTGAGAAACGCAAAGAAAATGAGGCATTTTTGGTTTATTCAAAAATTACAAAAGAACACTAAAGCTTAAGGATAAGTGAATAATCCCCTTTGTCAAATGTGCTGAGCATAAAGCCTGCAGTGCAATTTTATAAAATAGAACACAGCTTGGATGTGTGCTTAAAGCCACTGTAAGGAGCAATTCCGTTCCTCGAGTTGTCTTCTTTTGGATCTGGCTGGGACATGATAGGAACAGATTCAAGTGCCCTTTTCTTCTGTACTCTGTGCAACACGATCCTGTAGACCCCTGTTATGGAGCTGCGCGCATCTCTTCCCCGGTTGTTCTGAATGTGCTGTTCTGTGATTCCCAGGTCTTCCAGAATATTTTTCACTTCAATTTCTTCTTCTTTGAGTGTACTGATGTCTGATAAATATTTCGGATCCAGTTTAAATGTCTGTAAAGGTTTGGGAAACTGTATTCCTTGCATCCATTCACTGTTCATAATCAGTTTGACAGAGTATCTCTTCGTTGGTACTGGCTGAAGGACTCCTTTTATCAGTTTCTGGCAATTTTCTGAGAGGCAGGGAGGCAAAGTGTATGACCCTTCAAGAATGCACTTTTTCAGTTTGCCTACTGTATCTGCCCGGAATGGCATGCTGCCTGTCATCATGAAGTACAAGAGGATTCCCAGTGCCCAGATGTCTACATAGATGCCAATATAGTTTTCATCTCGGAAGAGTTCAGGAGCAGCATAAGGAGGAGAGCCACAGAACGTTTTTAAAGTTTCATCTCTTTTACTTATTGTGCTGAATCCAAAGTCTCCCACCTTAACACAGGTGTTACTGGCGTAGAAGACGTTTTCTGCTTTCAGGTCTCGGTGAATGATATTGTTGTCATGCTGTGGAAGAAGAGGAAAAGTTAGTATTGGTTTGTTCCCAGGAAAGTTCTCAATGGCTACCTCTAATTCATTCATTAGCCTGAAGGAGAAAGGGAGTTATCTTGGGCAAATTCTGAAACTAGTATTGCAATTATTAAAATTAAAATTATTAATCAAATTTAACTTAATTCTCCAAGGATACAAAAACAATTGAGTAGGGGGAGGAGAAGGATGCTGGGATTTTTAAACACAGCACTCTCAGCTTGTTAACTAATAGCAACTATTCTCATGAAATACATGTGTGAGGGCAGCATGACTAATCCTACAAGACTAGACAGATTCATGTGCAAAATCTGTATTTTTTAGGGTTCATGGCAGTTGTTTTTGCAGTTACTACATGCAACTTACAGATTTGAACATTTAGTTCACCAATTGAACATTGTCACAGATAGAATAAGAAATCTGCCATCATTACATTCTGTGATGTAATGTCTTATGGTGGTGGCAGGAGAAAAGGACCACAGAGTTGGGCTTCAGAGTACTTTGTGTTCCTGGACAGCCAAGTTTAGTGGTGTTCTAGTTTTAGAAATCTATAATATACACACTGCAATTTCTACTTTTTTTCCCATTGGAAATGCCAGTTAGTAGCTAAGGACTCAAAAGTGAATTTGCTCTGCTTAGTCATGACATACCTGCTTTGATTAAGTAAGAGTTTAGCTCCATCTTTGGAATAACTAGAAGGAATGGATGAGCACTCTCTGCCTTATCCTTTGGAGTAACATCATACAGTATCTGGAGGCAATAAAGAAACTCTTTGGCATCCTATTTCAACTTTCATCAGTAACAGCCAGGGATCCTCTGTCCTTGTGGACTGGCAGCAAGGAGAAATTATTTATGTAGCCTGGATGTGATGGCTTAGCAAAAGTGAAATGTGCAGAAGTCTCTGTGTACAAAGGAAGAGGTTGCCAGCTTGATAGTCTATGTTTAATTCTAAGAAATAAATGTGGTGTAATTTTGAAATGCAAATTCAATTCCTATAGCTGCAGGGTGCCTGTCCTATGGATTAAATGTTGAAGCTAATCCACCACTTAAAGCACAAACAATCATTTCGTCAAAATAAATAAGAAATGCATGCTGTTTATGTAAGCCAGGAGTAGCGTGCGATGCAATCTCCAGACGTCTGACCTGGGATCACCCTCGTTTCTGACTTCGCCAGAAGCTGTTATGTGGCAAGGAGGACAGGAGCCACCGGAGGGCACCCTGAGCCAATTTTAACGAACGCTGCTTCTCAGACTTGTAGAACAGTTCTCCGTGTTTTTATTTTTTTGAAGTAGCTGTAATTACTCTGCAAGGTTTAGAGAGGTACCGAAGTAGTTAATTGCTGCTTTTCTGCCTTGACAAGATGTTTTCGGCTCTACACAAATAGCATCATCCTAAATGTATATAATGAAGACTACGCAAGAAGTGACTTGTTGGGTGTTAACTTTACACACTTGCATCGAAGTGAGGAGCAGGAATTGACTGTCTTTATGTGACAGATTCACACATTCATTAATGAGCAAGCCGGATGTTTGCAACACCTAACCAGCCTCTCTAGAAGTGGAAGAGTGACTGATCCTATGTTTTGAAACAGGGAGGGAAGAAACTAAGCTTTGTTCACTGATGCCCACAGCACATTAAAGCAAACAGAACACTGGTGCTAGAAGGGTGATTCCACCCACCAGGTGCTCCCAGTCTCCTCCCAAAAGCTGTCAACAGAGAGGCAGTAACTTGAGGTGGATGTGAAAGCCCTCAGATACCTTTAACAGCTCTTCTATAGCTGTTAGCTGTTTTGCTTTTTAATAATGTGGGCCTGAAATTTCAGGTAACAGTAAATCTACTGTTGAAATTCAAAAGAAATATCCACAAAATGAGCTCAGAGTAGTGAGAGGCAGCATGCCTGTGTAAGAGCAACTTACCATGTGCTTCACAGCAGACACAATCTGGGAGAAGATTATTTTACACTCGGTTTCTAGCAGCTTTCCTTCTGTACTGATTTTAGTGAAGAGCTCCCCACCTCCTGCATACTCCATCACCAGGTGCAGTTTTGAGAGTGTCTCCACCACTTCATACAGCCTGATGATATTTGGGTGATGCAGCTTTTCCATGCTGGATATCTCACGAGACAGCAAACGTTGAGTCTTCCGGTCTAGCTTTGTCTTGTCCAAAATCTTAATTGCAACTTTCTCTGAGAAGAAAAACATTTTTTTCCATGTTGTTAATGCAACAGGTACAAAATGGTAATACCACTTACATACAATGATGTCTGGTTGTAGAAGTGCAATAAAATTTCACCTCATCAGTATAAACTAAGCTGCAGGGGCCTACTAAGGCATGCAGTCTTTCACACATCCCTGCTCTTTCTGTCTACAACATCCTACTCAGTGCTGGGGTAACTGAAGGCTGGTAGAGTATTCCAAGGGCTGATCAAATCATCTGCTGCCTTGGTGTGCCTTGCTGTGACAGGCTTAACAGCTTCTGCTTTTGATGTTTACTGCTGGTAGAGAAAGTCTGTGCTTTTGTTGCTAGCTCAGAGCTCCTCAGATGAGCCAGGTACTTGGAGACTAATGCAGGTGTGAAATCTGTGTGTTTGTTTCCAACCAGGCAGACAAATTTGTGGGGAATTTAGAGGCTTTGGCTATTTTATTCTGAGCAGTGGAGTCAAGTAAGTCGCAGGGATCCTGTAAGACAGCAAATCTAGCTGGCACATACTATTCTGGTAATGCAAAGCTGCTGTTAGGTACTACATGTCTCTGGAAGCCTACACAGAGAAGCCAAAGGCCACAAAACACTTTTATATATCTGCAGCTGCATCACATCATCAGGGTAGCTCAGAGCAATATGAATAGGTAAATCACAGTTGCCCTTATGTTCCTGTCTTAGTCTGTAGGTTACAGCTTTTGTCTTTACTCTTCTGAACACAGCCGGTATTTGAAGGATTAGTCTAGTTAAAACAGGTTTACGGTGGCTTTGTATAACTTGTCAGGACAGCAAAATTAAAATGGATCACAGCAATAAAAACAACTATTTTTCCTGGGAAGAAGGGATTCTTAGTTGTTCAGTTTTGTCTTTTTTTCCCTTCAAGACTATCTCAGTCAAACAATCACAATTTTCTTAATAATTATTCACTTTTAATAAATCTTTCAGAAAAAATCTTCATCTTGGTTTCTAGTAAATGAGAATAAATTAGGAAAAAGAGGTATTGTTCACTTGTTGCTGTAAGAAAAGAGAGAGAAGGCTATTACATTTTTACACATATTCAGGTATAAAACCATTCAATTTTTTACTGAATATTATCAAGTTTTAACTGAAGTTTAGTATTTCAACATAAATAAAGGAATGTTAAGGATACTTATGCATGTGTCTGCACAGATAAAGAAAAACTCCATGTTTATTTATATTTACATTTTTAGTGTGATACATACATCAATTGATCTCCCTACTGAAGTGCAGCAGATGCTTGAAGCACATGTGATTCTTGTGGTGGAAGGTGTTGAATTATCCCTTGACGTGCCTGTTTTTAGGAGTCTGTGCAGAGTACAGGGCAGTTATCCTGGTCACACTGCTTCTCTGGGAGCTGAGGGAGAGCGCCTCAGGGAAGCAGGTACCTCCTGTGTGGTGTGGAGCTGGATGAACCAGGAGGAAATGCAGCTCCTGACAGTGACTGCTGACCTAGTGAAAGATCCTCATGGCACATTGATCTCCTAAACCCAGAGGAAAGAGCATCAGCTTGCAGTAGGTTATATTTGCACAACTAAATGTTTACAACACTTAGAATCTTAACCATGCAAGGTGGGGACATTTGGGCTTTAAAATAAAATCTTCTAGGTTAATTTTTTCCCTGGTCCTCTTGCTCTACTTTTCCTCCTGGTAAGTTTTCCTGCTACATTTTAAAAGGAAAGAGGAGAGGAAAATAAGATTTTGAACTGAAGAGCTTGATCCTACTCCAACACCACCATAAATCAGGACAAACTCCTTTAAATCTACATCGTTGCATTTGCAAATGCTTTCCATACAAAGAAACCTGACACCTTCCTTTTCTTTTCTAAACTCTTCCTTTCTGCTTCCAAACAATGCTTGGTTTACAAATCCTCTATTCTTGCTTAGCAGCTGTGCTGAACAGGACATTTTTAGCAGGCAGTTTACTTATCAAAATAATTACAAAAAGAGTTGGAAGAGATTTTGATAGACTATATGCAGTGTATGCAGTTTGAAAAGTGCTAGATGAAATCTTAGTAATAGAAACTAGGAAAAAGTTGGGAAATACCAATTTCAGGAAGAAATGGTGTATGATGCGATGGCAGAAGGAAAAAATACACAAACAAAACCAAGTTAAAATTCCTTTAAAAAAAAAAAGGCAAACTGGGTGCCTGGACATTTCTTCTTTTGCAATTTGTGTTAAATTAGACAGACTTCTTACTAGCTATAAATGTTGTATGCCCGTAATTGCTTCTATTCAGCTGTGCTCTCATACTTCCTTTGTCAGATAGAAGGCATGTAAAATAAGAGTTATACAGGGCTTAAGAATTTAACAGTCCTTAGCAAGAAAACACCATGAATTTCTGGAGAAAATCTCTGCCAAAATTGAGGTTAATATACTGGGCAAAGCCCCTGAATAACACAACATACATAGCAACATAAATCAGAAAAGACCTCTAAGATCATGAAGTCCAACCAGTCAGGCCCACCACTAAACATTGTCCCTAAATGGCACATCTACACATCTTTTAAGTATCTACAGAGATCCATTCCAAGGCCTGACCACCCCTGTGGTAAAGAAACTTTTCCTAATGTCCAACCTAAACATCAAACTTTCCTGGTTAAACAAGGTATAATTGGAATAGCTGGGAACAGGGAGGGGTGCTGAATGGAGTTGTATCCATCTGGGGCTAGTCACCAGCTTCCAGGGCTCATTGGGGCCAACCCTGATTCATGTCACTCAGTTTGCAGGTGAGTGACACCTCTCCTGGTACAATTTGAGATGATTTCCTCTTATTCTGTCCCTTGCCACCTGGGAGACGAGGCCAACCCCCACCTGGCCACAGCCTCCTGTCCAGCAGTTGGAGTGAAAAGGTCCCCCCTGAGCCTCTTTTTCTCCAGGATAAACACCCCCAGCACCCTCAGCTGCTCCTGACAGGACTTGTGTTCCAGACCATGCCCCAGTTCTGTTGACCTTCTCTGGACTCACCAACACCTCAAAGTCTCTCTTGTAATGAAGAGTCCCAAACAAATAAAACACAGGATTTGAGGTGTGGCCTCACCAGGGGGACAATCCCTGCCCTGGCCCTGCTGGCCACACCATTGCTGATCCAGGCCAGGATGCCATTGGCCTTCTTGGCCCCCTGGGCACAGCCTGGCTCATGTTCAGCTGCTGTCACCAGCACCCCCAGCTCCTTTCCAGCCACTCTGCCCCAGCCTGTGGCACTGCCTGGGGCTGTTGTGACCCCAGGGCAGGACCTGGCACTGGGCCTTGCTGAACCTCACACCATTGGCCTCAGCCCATGATCCAGCCTGTCCAGATCCCTCTGCAGGGCCTTCCTGCCCTCCAGCAGATCAACGCTCCCACCTAATGTACTGTCACCTGCAAACTGAGTGACATTAATCAGGGCTGTCCCCAGTACTGAGCTGGTGACTAACCCCAGATGGATATAACTCCATTCAGCACCACTCCCTGTTCCCAGCTAGTCAGCCAGCTCTTTATCCAGTGAAGAGTGCACCTGTCCAAGCCATGGGACATGGCATCCACATCATAGTACCAAAGATTTTCTGTGTTTTCTAAATAACCAAGACAGCCCTTGTGATGGGAACAAGGCTCATTATCCAGTATGATCCTGAAGTTTTTTTCTCTCTCTCTCTCTCTCTGGAAATCATGTGTCCTGCTACAACAGATCACAAGGGCAACAGAAAAACAGATATATGTAATTTTTACAAAGGCTTATCTCTGTAAAAAACAAAATTGTTTCCTCTTTTGATACAGGATGATACAGGAGAGAGACCATATTAAAACTGGCAGTAACTGAAGAGCTGAACAGCCTTCTGACACATACACCACCCTCTTCCACAGAGACCAGACCAGCATTAATGATGAAGCCTTTTATTTACATAATCAGATTTTTTAAAAAGTCCTGCATTCATTAACACTGTGCAGGAACATAATTTCATTGCCAACACAACAATGTGTATCTACCATAAAAAACAATAATCTTTGGTGGTGGTGAGTGTGTATACATGAATGCCTATGTGCACATCCCTGTTTTTCTGTCCATGTCCATGTATTTTATTGGCACAGATAAACTCAGAGGCAGAATGAGTCAGAAAATATTTATCTTTCATTCTTCCTTCCTCATGGCAGTTGCAAACTTAACATCAATAAATCAACTCCCTTTTAAACAAAAAAGTTATAAACAAACAAAAGAAAAATAATTTGAGAGATTTCTATTGAAAAATAACCTCTTACAGAAAAAGAAAAAATACAGTTTTTGGTTTTGGTATTTAGCTTACTGTATTCACTGAAGTTCAAAAATTTTCAATCAGCTCTATTTAGATACTAAAGGAACCTGTTCCCTAAGTAAGTTCAGCAAAGGGTTAATCCAGATCAAATTTCTAACTGCCTTTCATTAGCATTCCTTGTGTTCCCAGTACAGGAGCAGCATTTTTTCCAACAGTAAGCACAAAACAGTTACCTCAGGAAGAAAAAGAAATATCACAAAAGAGGAAACAATTTGTGAACCAAGTAGAAAAGAGATGCTTTCCTGAAGCAAGAATAACCAAAAACTCAAAACCCAGTTAAAGCAACCCTTGGGTGTTGGCAGGCTTAAATGTGAAAAATTAAGTACCAGTGGTTCTCCACTTAGATTCCCAGTGTAACCACCACTGCCCCTGAGGGATAATTGTGAGCTTTCACCCCTCTTAGATCTGGGCTGAAAGAAAATAACAATAGATAACACAGTTTTGGGGCATATCTCATTCTCTCACCTGTAAGACGATGAAGGGAAGGAGAGTCAATCAAACTGAAAAGCAAAGACTCTTAGAAGAAAAACAAAATAGTAGTGTACAAAGACACAGAGAAAACTAGTCACCCTGATGGAAAACAACAATTTCTATTATTGTCAGACAAAGGCAGAAGAAAAACAGGACAGATGATGACAAGTTCTTAGTTATACCTATGACTGAAGTGTCCACTGCAGTTACCTAGCCCTTCCAGTCCTTCCTAGAAGCAGTAGATAGGGTGCTTTGTATCATTAAAACAATAAAACTGACAATTCAACACAAACCCCAGTTTGGTGATACCAGAGCTTGTTCCCCTGCACCCGTTCCTCCCACACCTATAGCTAGTTTCTCCCACACCTATAGCCCCCATCCTAGCTTTTTACAGTCAAGAACCATCAGCAAATGAGTCAGTTAAGTGGGCAAAGCATTTCTCACCAAAATTACCATGGCCAAATAAAATATTTTGTCCACACTAGTAAAATTTGTGATGAAACAAAGGAAGCCTTGCTGCCTCTGGCTGCAGCATGAGCATACCTAATGCTATCCTGGGCATTCATCACCTGTATCCCTGCGGGCCAGGAGCTGGGGCAGGGAAGAGGGTGGATGGACAGGGAAGGTTACAGGAGGGGAGGCCCAACACCACATGTCAAAGTGTGGAATATCTGAGCCACAGGATGTGTTAACTCCATGAAGTGCAGTGACAAACTCCACCTGTAATAGATGCCATGTAGAGAAAATGTTTGTAGTTTCTTTAAAGCAGAATCCAACCCTGAGGATTTATGCATGACCCTGTCTATAGATTAACTCAAAAATGTTAAAAAACACACACACACACACACACAGACACACACACACACAAAACTCTATATGCGTATTTAAGGTTCATACAGCCTCTTTCTTCCCATGGGAAGCCATTTATATAGCTCACTCAGCATGCAATGGTGCCTACCTTTGGTTAGGGAATGAATTCCAAGCTTCACTTGTGAGAAATTCCCACTTCCTATTTCTCCTCTGACTCGATAGAAGGCAATTCTCTTTCCCAGCGTTAATTCTTTCACCACCTTTTCATTATGAGACATATCCTGCATCAGTTTCTCAAATGGGGTCAGCCTGTGCTGTTTGCCCTCTTCATCTCCTTCGTGGCACTCTGGGTGCCCATCATCGTCTCTGCTGTCCTCGTGATTCCACCTGGAACAGCGGTATTTTCCAAGACTTCCTTCATTCACATATCCTGTTGTCATAGTCTATAGGGTGATCACTTCCCCATTTAACAAGATGTCCTGAGAAGTTTAAATGAAGTAATTCTGTATGAATATGCAAGCCCTGCACATTATGGACACTGTGACAAATGCAGCAAAAGAAAAAAAAAAAAAAAGCAGCTTACAGAAAGTCCAAAGATTAGTTTGGAAATTTGTTCAAAAACAAATCTGGCACTTCTACATATTGCATGTCCTGTTCAAAATCAGAGATAAAACATCCATTCCTCACTAACAGAATTAGTGTGTGAGGATCTTCAGCTGCAAGGTAAAAGAAGCTTTGCAATTAAAACTGCAAACTTTGTGCAAGAAAGTGGCAAGGTGCTCGCTGTCTATGCAGTACATTTGACACATGCAAAATATTTGACACAAATATTCAGATTTTAGCTTGATCCTTTGAGAACTAACTTGATAGATAAAGGTCAAACAGAAAGCTGATTAACTGCTCCGAATAAATCCAGATACTTCTAGCTAATTTTGAATAGCTGACCTTAAGAGCGTCGTTCTCCTTGATTCTGGTAAAAGTCCAAAAGCTGACTGTAGGGATTGCCTTTGATTCATTCTTCAGCCTGTGAGCTTGTCACTGTACCTTGGAAATGTCACTGTGTGTGGAAGCCTTGCTGTAAAAAGTACACTGCCCCTCTGTTCCTTTCCCATGGTGCGTTCAACAAAGCAACTGATTCTGGAAGATGACAGGAAAAGCATAATCTGTGCACCAGGCAAAAGAAATGCTGCGCCTCAGTATCCCTGCAGTCACATGGCAGGACAATACAGGATTAAGTAACTGCAATGTCACGTTAACCCTCCTTTATTTAGATGAGCTTTCTTTAACGCCTTGAGCCTTCTCAAAATTTTGCCAGACGCATGGTGTTCCTGAGCAGACAGATGAAGAAAGTAATTAAAACCTTTACATAACAGCTCCACTGAATGACAGCATGACCCGTACCATTTCACCAGTTTAACTCTGGCAGCACAGACACAGAAGTACTTACTCTAAATACACAAGCAACCACTTACCTTTAAAGCAGCACACCAATTTTTTCTTCTTTACTTTTCTCTTTTAACCTTGAAACCCAGGAGTTGATCAGCAAGTGCTGATCCTGCAGCTGCACGCCTGAGGGTGGTGAGCTGGGCACGAGAGCTGAGACAGCTCAGGCAGTGGCAGCGCGCACCTCCCCTGCTCCCAGCCTGCAGCACACCCGACTGATGGACACGGGAGACACCGACTGCCAGGACAGATGCACCAGATTGAGGGGGAGTGAATCAGACCAGTAACTCACTGCCTGAAGCTTAGCTAGACAGTCACCTAAGGTGCCACACTAGCAGAGGGCATGTGACATTTGCCAGGTGGAGCTGCCCTCTAAACCCCACAATCTCCTTCCTGAGCAAGAAGAAGAGAGGTCAGAGGCACGACCTAAATGCAAAGAAAAAGCAGCTGGTGATGGTTTCATTAAATGGGAACTTGAGTGGCACAGAGGCACTCATCTGCTCCAACAGAGAGGCCAAGGTGACTGACCCATGCTCTGGGACACTGCTCCCTGCCTTGAGACACATTGGAGAAATTTTGAAAGTCACTTTACCTCTCTGTGCTGCAGCCACGTTGCAGGCAGACAAACCTGCTTCAGGGTGAGGCAGAAAGCCTGGCTTTCCCTCAGAGTCTGTGACTCTCTCTGTCACTTCTGTGAACCAGGGATGCTTCTTACTGTGTGTGCTGCAAACTTAATGGCTGACGCAGTTTGTAACTGGAACAGAGGGAGAATTAACTACTTCCATAATGCCTTTGTTAACTCTTTTTGTCTTACTCATGTTTGAAGAAAAGAGCCCTTTTCATTGTTGACAGAAACTAAAAAAATAAATATGTAATTGTATTATTCTCTGAAGCTAAATAGAGTGAAACCCCTGACAAACACTGTATGTGCGCATACAGCTAATGGCCAAATCCTGATACTGTTATCAGGGAAGAGACCAAGTGACAAATAAGAAAATCCTTCAGTATTCTCCCACCAAACCATTCTTTCTTAGCACCAAATATTCCCCCTAATTTTATTATTTTATACCTTGGAAGAAAAACATCTATGTGGAAGGACACCCCATCCCCACGAAAACTGAAAAACCCAAACCCCACACCTTACACTCTGTTTTCCCTCCATTTGGGAAAAGGACAATTTCTTTCAGGAGTGTCAGAATTCTGACCCACAGGTTTTCTGCTTTAACCTGTTTCACATCACAATTGTAAAGTATTCTAGGTAATAAAAACCTCTTTACATGAAACTTGACTGTATTTCACAGTTTTAACAGTGGGTGACACTCTAGCAGAGCAGGGCTTTTGGAAGCCACTTGTCTGCTGTACAGTGCCACAGCAATTCACAGGCAGAATTCCGGCCCCATTCTGCTCTTTGATCTTGAGAACAGCAGCACAGGTTTGTCCATGCAAAAAGTCTGGAAACCTCCATGAGCAGTGTCAGGCACGCCATGTACAAATTTTATTATTTAATCAAGTTTCTTTGGTTGGGTGGTAACATCCTCACCACCAAAAAATAGCTGTAACTTGTGGCTATAACCTCCTGAGTGGCAGGTATGGACAATTCTGCTCATGCAAAAGAAGAAACACAGAACTACCTCAAATTTTTCTGCAAAAATTATCAGTGCCCTTGCAGTTAACTGGCTGTACAGAAAAGGCTGACTGTGCAACAAGAAGGGCTTCCTTCAAACAGACTTGTGTAGACAAGCCCCTCCTGAATACATTCCATCAAGGCACAGGAGGCAGCTAGCCCAGTCCATGTGGATCACTGAGACAAACCACATGGGAATGCCACAACCTTGTGGGGACAGAGGAGTCAAGAGAAAGGCAAAACTGCACTGAGGCATCAGCACATGGCTCTTCCTGAATTTGCTTCTGCAGAATTTCTCCTGGGGCTAAACATGTTGTTTTTCAGAGCACTGCCTATCATTAATCTCCCTTTCAGGCTTGACATGTAACTGTCAACCCTGCAACCTCCTGGCACTTGGCCAGCTGGCTAGGTTTTCCCTGTCTTCTGAGATGAGCTATTTCAGTATTCCTGGTGTTAGCAGTATATATACCATCTATTTGTGGCCTACATTCCTTCCTGTAATCAAACCCAGCAAAATCTATCCTGATATCATACAAAAGGGCACTGACTGTAAAAGAAAATAATTCTAAGAGAGAAGGGAAAAATAAGGAAATCAGGAGTGATCCAAACACAGTGAAAGACCAATGATTTTTTTTCCTCCAGTCTGGCTGACCAGTGAGCAGAACTTCACAAAAATTTATCTGACCACATAATCACTTTAAAAATAAAATAAGCAATTAAAAGAAAACCAAAGCCAAAAGCAAACCACTATAAAAAGCATTACAAGACAGTGAACAAATGTATCAATCCTTTAAGACCTAACACTTATGTTGTTTAACCTTTTTTTTAACTGACATTCTCCTCCTATTCTACAAAGTGCTAAGTACCCTCAGGCTTCAGCGGCAGACTCAGTTTAGGCCCTGCATCACAACTCTAAGGAAGTTCAGAATGAGGGGAAAAAGAATTAAACAAGAAAGAGATCATTGGGTATAGAGAATTTGGTTCCTAAAATCCCATTTTGACAGATAGATAAAAAGTGACCTGGTTTTAAGAAGCTTAGAATGGAGCACATGAAAGCACAGAAGCAGCTAGACCAGAGCTCTCTGATAGCACTGTGTTTGGCAAATTGGTCTCTCTCATTAAATCTGTCTTTGAGAGGCAAAAGTCCACTCAGCTTTGAGTGCTTAAACTGCTGCAGCTCCTACTAGAGTGAATGTGAAGGAAGTTACACTGGAATGTCTCCTACCACTCAAACTGTCACAATACCAGGTGTTTTTAATGAGGATGTCACTGGATATTGCAACTCATTCACTAGTTCCCTTTTCAGCCCCTCTGCTGTCTAATCTGAGGAGATGGGGATTTTAAAGGTATTTCCCTAGGGTAGGGGATTAGCCAATTTTTTTTAAACTCCCTTGAAGAACAGCATGTCTCCTGCTTAGTAGATTATATGCACTATACACCATCTCTGGATCAAAACTGAATTTAAAATAGTGGGGATTTTTTTGGAAACTCATCTGCTAGAAAAATATCAAGCCCATTTTTTTAGTCACAGCTTTGAATATTCAACTGTTGCAAGAAAGCACCAAAAACTTAGTATACTCCTGTGTATAGAAGACCTACCTTTTACAAAAGATTAGAGGCCAGCAGAACAGTCCTGCAAGATCTGTAGCACAGACCACAGGTGACACAAAAGCTCTGCTTTGCAGACAGACACCACAGGGAAATAATAGCTCAGCTTCTGTGCTTATGCTCAAGTAATATTGAGTGCATGGCTGCTGTGGCCAAAGGAAGTCAACATTTGTTCAAGGTTGGTCCTGAGCACATTTTTTTGATTTACACGAGAAGCACTATCAGTCTTATTTCTGTGAATGCCAGAAAACAGAATGACTACAGAAAATGCACCCCAGAGCTTCACATGAATTGTTTTAAAACCCCCCAAAACCCAAGTATTCAAAACGCAAAATACAGCATAGTTGCAGGCTGAACACAGACCTCTATGTTCCCAGCTCACATAGGAGAAAATACTAAGAGGGCACTGACAATGGAGAACCTCCAGAAACTCCCTGCTCTCTCTGCCCACGCCCACATGCCACCCATTTCCATACATCCCAGAATTACTATTGTTAGCTGGCACAGCATTCAGTTTGCCAGTTATTGTTTGATGAAAACCAGAAATGAAGAACATCATTCTCATCAGCTTTCTGCTGTGCCTGGGAGTGCTTTGATAACAGCCACAGCCAGGGCATCACTGCCAGCTCTGTGTGCTGCACTGGACAGGCTGCAGCTGCAGTGTGAACTCAAGTGAAGGGACTGTGACCTGTGGATGGTGGGAGCATGGTGGTACCTCTCAGAGTGTCTGTGGCTGTGGTTGTGACTGTGCCACAGCAGGTGCACCTTTGGAAGGGGATTATGGCCCATGCAGGCCACACTGGAGCAGGTGCACCTCAGAGGAGTGTGCCTGAGTAAATCTATGCTGCAGCAGGTATAGCCCTGAGGAGACTGTGGCTCACAGACATGGCTCCATGTGAAGCAGGTACAGCCCTAAGGCACTACAGACCATGGGTAAATCCAAGCTGGAGCAGGGGCATGGGAAGTACTTCATTGCATTGTCAAACCATGACACAGTGGACTCAATCATCCTAAGGGTCTTTACCAATATAAATGATTCTATTGTTCTTTACTTAAGACGTGGCATTGTTTTCCCGCACAGGGAGCATTAACATATGCAGGAGCCCTGGCTGAAATGGAACATAAGCACCTTCAAGGATTCTGTGTGAAACCTCACTAACTGGGCCACAGCACCAAGGGAAGCAGGAAGAGATAACAAACAGTTGTACTGTACACACTCCTTCCTCACAATGAAATGCCTGTTCTATACGCTGTTACCAGAAAAAAAACCAAAAAAATAACCCCAAGAAATTCTGGAAAAAAAAAATGGAAAAAAACAGCCAAAAAAAACCCCTCTACACTGGAACACACTAACTCTAACCAGCAACTTAATTCTACAATTGTAACTTAGAGCAAAAGACAGGGAACTCTGCAGCCTATTTAGAAGTTTAATAAGTCTGAGCCCTTCATACTGAAGGAGAATACAGGTGGATGCTTATTCAAGTGTCCCGAAACCTCAGCGGAAAGACTGAAGCCTTCATCTTCTGGACTGACCCCACAATCATTCTGGGGTGGACCCCTAAAGACAAACTCAATTCCTTGGAAGCTGATGGAACGCGATCTCTCAAGGCTTTTACCTGACCAGCCCTTTGCCAGATCTACTGATTGAGCACTATTCAGCACAGGTCACTGTAGCACAAAACTGTAGATCTAAGCAACCTCCCACATTTATTTAGTCCAACTTCCTTCTTGCCAAGACCAGAGATGAGAAATAGAGAAAAAAATACTGGTGTGCCCTGCTTTGTGGTCCACCTCTAAAAGATCTCTCCATGATCTTCAACAAGGTAACCCTCCTGTGTCCAGGATTGCTATGGCCTGAGGCACAGAGGCTGACCCAGGCAGGGCCAGCACAAGCACACGCTGACCCTGTGGGGCTGCCCACGCCTGTGCGGCTGCAGCAGCAGCAGCTCAGGAGTCCTGCAGGGCCACTGACAGGCACTCCATGTGACACGGGTGCCAGGGTGCAGCACAGACTCACCTGCCCACCGCCCCGGGGGTCACTGCCAGCAGGCTGGAATAAGCTCTTGGCAGAAGAAGGAAGGCTGCACAGAGCCCTCAGCAGCCAGAGCTTACACAACCCTGCCAACACAGGCTGGGTGCAGCCCAGCTGGTGGAGTCTCACATCAAATCCAGTCTGCAGTGTACAGGGCATATGGAAAAGAACATCAACATAACACAAACCACACTAAGCGGGTACATTAAGACTTGTGAAATAGAAACTAAAATGGTGGCGGTGGGGTGCAGGGGGGCAACTACTTTCATCCTTTCACAGCACTGCTGATAAAACAGCTAGAAAGAGAATTAAAATTAATTAGTCTTTGAATTGTGCAGAAAATAGCATTAAAATCAAAGACAAAAAATAATTTATTAGTAGAACCCATTGATTTCCCAGGTCTTTGAAATACATGGGAAGGATTAATTTGAAGTCTGACTGTTTGAAATTAAATTTACCCATTCAAAACTTTAGCCTGGCCAGTCTATTTTATTTCCTTCTTTGAGGTATAATGCAAATGACATCAACTTGCCTCAGAATTCTTCTTCCAAGATAAAATAAATTTCCATTAAGTATGTATTTCTCAGTCAACAGAGATGCAACAAAGTCTTTACTACCTTTTAAATAACAGAAAAAAATTACATGTAACTTGGTTATTTCTCTAAATATTAGTTTGACTCCTTTTTCGGTGAAAATAAAATAAATTCTCTAGATAAAGCAAGCTATGGTCCAAGAAGTAAGAAACAGGCAATACTTAGAGTACTGCTGAAATCACTGAAGAAATCAGTCTTCACTTACAACATGAAAATGATTGCATATTTAGGCAGATATGCATTGCTAAGAAGACAGCCTACAATAAAATCACCCTGTCATTTTCAAGGAAGAGAAACTGAAACTGTGCTTCCATACAAGGGCAACAGAACATTTTCTGGTTCATATTGTCTATCACAGTTTTCCATCACTACCTCCACTCAGTAGCTGGGCCTTAGCAAATAGAAACAACTCTGGTTACCTCTTACAAAGTAATCAAATTTAGTTGCATCACTTTATATGCACTACTCAAAAGTACTGAGTAATAAAGGATTAAGCATTTTAAGGTAATTTTTCAATGTAATTGGGCAGAAGATAAGCAGTTGGTATAATTCTCCAGGGAACTACTTGGACATTTATAAATCCTGCACTGCACTTCAAAACATACTTTATACTGACCGGAGCTTCCATTTTTCAGAGTAATCTCTAACACACCTGAGATTTACCCTGAATCAGTATTAAGAAAACAGTGCATTACAGTAATTACATTCCTCACTAACAGAAGACACAGATGTAGAAATATAATACCCACATAAAAGTGTCAGGAGAGCAGCATCATGAAGACTTGGTTTT